>MU182011.1:712002-783880 GCA_016904865.1 Pissodes strobi | reverse complement strand
TTTATTAATACCAATATAGTTTACTAATATAAATTGAAATATTTCAATTATACTCTGCCTTTTCTGTAATACCGACTTTTTGCTTCGAACATGCTAACAGTACATCGAACAGTATTCTTCTCAACAAGTGACTTATCAAACAAATAATATTTCTTAGGAACATCTACAGTATTCTGGGAAACATATATGATTCTAGACATGGCTATGGTAAATACAAAAATGTTTTTAAACAGTTCTTACTGAAACAGAATTATTTAAATATTGGCAATAGGTCTTCTGTTACCAGCATCCAAAACCGTTTCCAGCAAATTGTATCTGGATATTTTACTTTGGCCTCATACCGCGAGTAACCCAAATATCCCAAAACGCTACATGGGCACACGATCCTAGTATTCTTGCACCAGATTTTCTGATACAGGGTGAGTCAACGCTCGAATAAAATAAGTTTATCCTTTATAGGTAAATTGTGCCAATAAAGTGTGTTTACTATAATATATGTTTACTAAATGTGCACATTTTAAAATTATTTGCGCCATAAAAGTAAGGCAGCAGAAATTTGTGTTTTTTAAAATGGGACACCTGTTATATTTTTCGATTTCTGAATTCTACGTGTGATTCTGGAACATTTTAAAATAGGTCTGACATTTGTGAACCTAACAGTTTTTGAAATAATGAGGCATTTATTAAAAAAATCACAATTTCAAGCGGCTCCTTATTATTAAGCATTACTAGAAAAAAATTTAAATTTAAACACAGGGAGCACTTAGATCAAGTTTACGCTCTGCCTGAAAAATATTTGAGATAGAAGCTCAAGCAAAGCAAATTTGAAAATTTTTTAAATTTAAAAAATCGATTTTTTTTAATGGCACACTTTGTATATTCTTATGTGATTTTAAAGAGTATTAAAACCCTACAAATTCTTTTAAGTACGTCCTATACCTATCTTTGATAGTTTGTTGAATTATTTTAATATGTTTAGCTTATTCATTATCTTACTGGTATTTCTTGTTAGTAATCGTAGTAGCAGCTAAAAAAAAAACAAATGGGTATAATACATATTTATTTAATGATATTAAACACAAAGATACAAATAACTCCAAGAGTAAAACAAACAAAAAATACCAATAATAAGTCTTTTGTACCTAAACCTAACCTAAAATAAACGAAAATGTCAATGTTTTAATTTAATAGAGAATACAAGAATAGCTAATTATTTCTTCTTAAAATATGTTCAAACTAGCGCAGGCGTCCTAGCTGTTGATTGGATATATTTGACGGTACGGTTCTGCAAACGTGTCTTATTCTATTTTGCATCTTCTTTCGCAGTTGGCGGTGTGATATCTACCCTTTCTTTAATATAACCCCACAAGAAGAAATCTGTGGGATAAGGTCTCATGACCTTGGTAGCCACTGAACAAAACCTCCACGCCCAATCCATTTTTGAGGATAATGTTCATCCAAGAATTCGCGTACCTCGCAATGGTAATGCGGAGGGGCACCGTACTGTGGTAGCCACATATTCTGACGTTCATGATCATTAGGATCTTGAAGGAGATCGGGCAAAACTTCTCACAGGAATTGAAGATAATTAAGACTATTTAAAGGATTAATAAAAAAAATATAAGGCCCAATGATCCTGTTCTGGTGAACGTCACACCAAATATTTAGAGACCAGCGATTTTGATGTTGCACTTCACGTATCCAAAATGGATTTTTGCAGCATAGTAGGATATGGTATGTCGATTTACAGCACCAATAATTATCTTTAAATATGGCCTCGTCAGAATACATAATGTAATCTAACAAGTTTGGATTATTTTTAAGTTGATTGTGATGTTTCAGATGCTATTGCTAACTGACGACTACTAACTTGTGGATTGTCTTCAGCATGAAGCAAAATCTCAAGCTCTTTTTGTCGATTTGCGTTTTGAATAGTCAATACTTCCAGTAGAATCGAATCTCTACATCAAATTTTCAAGACAGTGCCGACTAGGTTGGCGTCGATCAGAATAATTCATTCTATATAATCTTTGTTCAAGAACACAATTTTTTTCAGCCTCTCCTGGTACATAAACCATCAACTAATTCGTTTTTGGGGAAATTAATTTATAAATAAATAGAACATCCTTAATTACACAAAAGTAACTCTTAAGGTATTATTTATATTAACAGATCATAAATGTTTGATGTAGATGATTGATTTCCATGGCTACTATGGTTACTAACAAGAAATACCATAAAGAGATAATAAATAAACTACAAATATCAAAATAATACAAAAACTATCAAAAATAGGTATAGGACATACTTCAACAAAAGTTGTCTGGTTTTTGATACTCTTTAAAATTAAATAAAAATATACAAAGTGTGCCATTTAAAAAAGTCGATTTTTTTTATTTCTAATGTTTAAGATTCGAACATATTATATTATGAAGAGGATAAACTAACTTGATCTTAGTGTTCCTTTTTCCCAAATATAAAAAAATTCCTAGCAAAATAGAGAGTGATTATTATTAAATAAAGAGACGCTTGAAATTGTGATTTTTGATGTGTAAACATCTTACGCGGCCGTATGAAGGTAAATATCGGGAAAATGGACGGAATATCATAACCCATGCGCAGCTACTTCAGTGCTTCTTTGTAAAACGTGTTCTTTCTAACGCCAGAATAGGCAACCAATTCCAAAAAAGTGGTTGTCTATATTCAGGCGTCACGAAGACGAAATATACTCTTTACGAGGGCTGGTCAAATATTTGTGAAGCATACAAAATTCCAAGGGCTTTAAAAAATTATCCAGGTAAACGCTATTGAAGCAATACATTTAATTACACAACCGATATCGATATAGGATATGTTTACACATCAGTGTCTCAAGTACTAGCAGCCTCGCTCATTTTTTTTTTAGTTAAAAGTCTCATGATTTCAAAAACTGCAAGTTTTACAAATATCAAACCTATAGTAAACATGGTTCAGAATTACACGTAGAATTAAAAAATCGAATATGGGGCACATTTAAGAAAAAAAAAATTGTACTCCCTTACTTTTTTGGCGCACCCTGAATATTCGTAAATAATTTTAAAATGTGCACACTTAGTAAACACACTTTATTGGCATAATTTACATTTATAGGTCAAACTTTCATTTTTCAATCGTTGACTCATCCGGTACAGTAGTAATACTGTACCACGGTATAAATAAGGATACGGTAGGTTCACTGGTGACAAATTTCCAATTTCGCCGACAGCGTTTGGCGACGCGACGCGATGGGGCGAATCCGGATCAATCTGGTTCATGGCCCACGATGGCCCTGCTACGAAGGACAGAGAGTGTTCAAACGCCCTGAGATTGTGTACTTTCGCGTCGCGTTGTCTTATAATAACCGAGGAAAGCGCGTCAGCGAATACTTTTTGAATCTCTCCCCACAGACTGCTCGCTGCTGCAGGTAGAGTACAAACTTATTTTTTACGGTGCTGCGGCTTTTGCGTTTGATGCAAAAACATCAAACGATTTTTGCTGAGTGATCTACTCGATATTATTTGTACTCTGGCTGTACTATCTGGTGTTAGAGAATTATTTAATACCTTCGAATTGCATCTTTTCGGAATTCAATGAACAATTTATGTTTATTCGCATTGTGGTGGCACGAGTAAATGCGCAACCTAATTGTGTTTTGATTATTCATTAGTGTACTTATTTGAAGTTCATTATCCGGCGTCCTGTGAGTATTATCTTGAATTCCGTGACATATATTTCACATTTCTCAATTTGGTTTCGTGAAGCATATTAGTATTAATAAAAAATGTGTTAAGATAAAATAGATATGTTGGCTATTTATCCCGTTTTTGCAACTCATCATAATATCTTGTGTCGCTTAAATATCGATTAAAAGTTTTCTTGATGCACTATTTGTGTGCTACAGTTTATTTCATATATTAATTGAATAGAAATTATTCTTAACAACCTTGCTTCTTAACGTTCAGGCACCTTTATAAAACTTTAAATATCGCATTGCTAGTAACTTTGTATAAATATATGTGTTTTGTCTTCCACAAATATTTGCCTCGTTAATAATAGATAGTTCACTCTGACTGTATAGGTTTACTACTGTGATCATAAAATAAAACAATATAAGCTCTTCTTGGGTCTAGGTACTTACAAATACTTAATAAACTCCCAAACTCAAAAGTATTTTTTAATGAACAAAAAAAATATGTTAATACTATATTGCGGGTTTAAGGGTACAATACGCCTTTTTTTCCAGGTGTATTTGTAGATAGTTTGTAAACATTTTAGTGAAATATACCAGGGCCTGAGGTGGTGCATACCAACGTAAATAATTTAAAAAATAATTTCGAAATGTCTGTAGCACCTAACTTGTTAAGTTATATCTCAAGTTTACTTGGTTTTTGAATCGAGCCTTTTGAGAAGAACTAAAATTTTAAATAACAATTCCTTTAAGAAAATATGGATAACATCATATTATCGGCCAAATGTGGTGAGTAAATGTTCCTAATCAAATTCTGGTTAATCGTGTTATGTTGTAGTAAAAATCTCTTTAGATGAATATGGCAAATATACAGGATATATTTAAAGTAGTTTCAAATTAATTATTTAAAACTTCGTACCTATATGTCAGTCAAGTCATAATTGTTAGGGTAGCAAATAGAATAAAATCCTCCTATCGATGCCTTTAGATCAGAATTCTTACACATTTAAAGGCTTACATTAGAACTGAAATGAATTCTATTATGGCTCATTCTTTTCCTGCTTATTACATTAGCGATGAGGTTAATTTTTACAGAAAAAAAAAACGTTGTGAATATATGCTAGATTGTTTGGAAATGTTAATGATAATATAGAATTATTACAGTCAGTTGAATGAAAATGTCCCCTGTATATTCATTAATAATTACCTAAAATAATTACTATATATATTTATAATTAGCAACGCGTTGTAAAAGTTCTCAATTTTCTACTATTACACAAATTCGAATTATCCTATATCCTAAAAATATTGCCTAAATACCCTAGATCAAAGTCTCGTTACAAATAAAATTATATGGAGCACACAATCTAATAAATCAATTCATTTTGTTACAAAATCAGGCATGCATGTACTTGCATGCCATCTTGTTTGCCAGTAGTGACAAAACGGTTAAATTGGAAACATTTTGCAGAACTGGTTAAATTCAAATGAGATGAATTTAGGATCATACCAATAAGAGCCTACATACAATAGATATTTATAAATGTAAATATATGCCTAGAGCAAGATGAGATCTCGTCCTTAAACCGGTGCAGGCGCATTTTGTAAAAAAAGCGTAGAGTAATATATTTATGATTTCTCAAGTCTTATTTTATATCGACACGACTTGTTACGAAAACCGCTGTTCCAATGGGGCCCGCAAAATATATCATTTAGTACAAGATATGTCTCCAAAAGGTAAAAATGTATATTTCTTATAATCAATACTGATGTACAAATATAACAACGTTTGCGCAATTTCGGAAACAAAAGGAAAGTTAATTCATTTTTTTCAAAAAAATTTTGCATGACCGAGAAGTGGCATTAGCACTAAAAGATCTATGGCATAAAGTTCAGACGTCAATGCCGTATGCCGTATGCATTGAAAATGAGAATTTTAATTATTATTTTATCTTTTCTACTGGGAACCTTGGGAAATTGTTTCAATATTTTAACAATATTTGGCATCTCGCTATCAAATTCAAATTATTTTATAACGTTATTCTTCGTTTACATATCATGTAATTTAGATGCCTCACTTATCAGGAAATTTCACCGCCGAAGATTCAAGGTGGAAAGTGCACTACCCACAATTCAAAGAGACCTTCGAGATCACAGTTCGTCTCTCCAACATTTAGGGCCAATACTTTGAACTCCAATTAGTCACTGTTAAATTAATCAGTGTTTTGAACATTATACATCTATTATTGACATATTCAAAACACTTATTGATTTAATGAGCCATTAAAGTAACTAATCGAAGTTCAAAGTAGTGGCTCTTAATCTCATTGAATTTACCCCTGCTTATGTTAACTAATCTTAAAAAAAGACCTTAAATTTCGGCGAATGTTTAAATGTGACTCTATAAATTATTATTTTATTGTTATAATTACTTTTTATAATTACTCATCCTGGGATCATTTCGAATAATATTACAGATAATATAGACCAACCCCAATGACAATGGAAGCTTTGCAATTGGGACAACCTAGCTTTCAAATTGAACTATTTAGATTTATTTTCAATTTATTTTAGTTAGTTTGATTGGTGACCAATTAAACAAAATAACAAGAAAATATATCACTTGCTTTGGGTATTGGTTAGGGTTATCTTGGTTGGTAGAAAAGCAGACGACAGCACGCAATTAATTTTCTCCAACCTGGAAAACCGTATACTATCTGCCAGATTGATAATAAACAGAGCAGCAAAGAAACATATCACCAATTTTGTTTTATATTTTTCCTGGTTTAGGTTAAATTTGGTAAGCGTGCTAGATAAAAAAATTGCGTGAAGCGTGCAATATTCGTCCTTGGCTATTATGTTTTTGCATTTCAAAAAATTTAAGGCCGAATTTAGTATAACTTGAAGTCAATAATTTCGAGTAGTGAATTATAGGCGGTGAACTGTGATAACGTAAAATTAGAGAACAAATTGAATTTGTATAATTCATGATTTCTCAGTTAGCCACCAGCCGTGAAACTATTCGTTCCATAATTAGTGACGAAACGGCGCTTCAATTAATTAAAGTAAAATCCATTTCAGCGTATTAAATTTGAATTCAAAAGAGTGCCATCAGATATTGTATCAAGAGTCAAAATATCATCGAGGACGCTGCATTATTAGGTATTGTTAAATTTAATATTGCTTGAGAAAAATCCAAATTCATTTTTGTAAGATCATTTTAAAAGGGATTTTTGGTTACTTTTGAATAACTACATTAACAACACTTAGTGGCAGCACTATTTCAAGTGGATTAAACTCCTATTTTCCTTTCACGTGCAAATTTCATAAACGCCTCTATGATATTATTATTGTTTATGACACCTTGCATGACAAAAAATTTTCAAAATTTTTCCTGAAAACTTTCATTTAAAGAAAATAGACACTTCTAAAAATAAAAAGAAAGTCTAGGACTTAGGTTTTTAATTTCAGCGCTTATAAAAATGTAGTGCATTTCGTTGCTGGGGGCTTACGCCTCTCAGTTAGAAAAGCCACGTCTATGAATCCGATTCTGCAAAGTACTGTATCTATTATTATTCGGTACAGGAATCCCCAATTTGGATTTCGCTCTATACACAACACGTTTTCTTAATTAGAACAATCAGTTCCGTAGTACGATTACTAGTTTTTTGCTAGCTTTAATCAACTCACAAATTAGCCGTTACACTTTAAGTCTCTTAAAATGCAATTATTTAAGCCCTAAAAATAAATTCTACTCGCTTAGTCAGGACTTCCACTCTTTGAGCTTCCGCATGGAAACTTTCTTCAATCTTGAAACAGCCGACAATATCTCTCCGTCTTTATTTTGGTCCTCATCTGATAGCGTTTCTCCTTCAGAATGCACTTCTCGTGGCTTTTTAGGGCTCGTGGATAAGGCAGTTAGGTCTTTGTCCGAATGTAGCTTTCCTCTGGTCGTGGGAAGCGCTTTTGCTGGGTGTTTTGAAGTCGTGGGGTCACTCAACGCCACCTAAAGAGGGCCCGTGAAAAGAAAAGGTGATTTTGAGTCATACTTTTACTATACATATATATCTATGTTATGATCACATTTTCCTAAAGCATGTAAAGCCGTACTGCGATGAGTTGTTATTAACATTTCTTAAGCTTTCAGTATTAATATATTATTATAAAGCAAATCATTGATAGATAATACATCATTGAATAATAGCGTGCCTCAAGGAGCAAGACTTTCACCAACTCTGTTCCTCATCTATATTCATGATCCGCTGACCGAAACCAATAATCCTATTTACAGTTTTGCAGATAACAGTATCCTTGTCTCCCAACTTAGATCAGAAAAACCATTCCCAGCGACTGAGACTTATCACCGCGGACATAAGCAGATTACAACAGTTAATCAAGATATGGAGAAAGTTAGAACTTGGGACGACAGAAATTTGGTTCAGTTCAATGCAGCCAAAAACCCAAGCAGCCACGTTCACCAAGAAAACCAATACGGCGGGTGGATGTCTCGGTCAACAGCAATATATCCTGGCATGCACCTAAGCACACCTTAAAGCTGATGAATTCCATTCAGAAGAGATATTATGTGATCCGGAGTTGACCCGGGATCTGGATAATCTGGAACACCGCAGACATATGGTCGAGATATCCCTGTTTTACAGATATTTTCACAGCAGACGTTTCTAGGATTTCGCCCGTCTCATCCCGCACCCAGCAACACCTGTCAGACAGTTAGGGCAGACGACAAGGGCGCGTCGCACAATTGGAAACAGCTAGAACATCACTTTACATGGACACATTTGGCGCACTACATCACTGTGAAACTCACTTCTAGGACATCTGTTTCCCCCCTAATTGCAACCAACAGCTATTCAAGAATCGTATCAATCAACATTTGCATACACACCACCGTTTAGTGCCATGGGATCTCTTAAGGTGAGAACGCATTAGGCGGTCGCGGTCCCGTTGCATCGCGAACCGTTCTGGGCTAGTCTCTCGAGATCCTTTGGAAAAGATAGGAGGGGAACGCGATGCGAGCGAGAACGTCTAGTGCGAATGCATACATTATAAAACATGGGAAGGAACTTCACCGCGCGCGGTCGAGACTAGCACAGACCGCGATGCGACGGGATCGTGACCGCCTAATGCGTTCTCTCCTTTAGTGTGTGTTCCAGTGCCATACAAAAGTGCTAGACTCTCGTTAGGTTAAAGTGCAATTCAAACGTTTTAGCCATCAAGTTACTTGCTTAACTATATGCTATTTGCTAGAAGCAAAATAATATAATGAAATATGTCGATGCTAAGGAAGAATAAGACAAATTGATATGATCTATTAGGAAAGTGCGAAATTATTATGTTTCCCTTATGTTACAAATGAGATAATCCTACCTGTACGGGCATCTTAATGCTGTTACTGGCCACATTTCTTGCAACGCTTAGCCCCCTGCTTATTCTATCCAGGGTTGCTAATCTCAAGCTTGATGTGATTTTGTTTTTTCGGAGTGAAGTTGGAGTAGCATTTACCCTCTCCTGTAAAATAAAAAGTTATTTATATTGGTTTAAATTTAAATGCACCTAGTGAACGCTTTCCTATCAGACGCCAAAAAAGGTTTGTTAAAATACCAGATGCTTACACTTTTGCGACTTATGTGTTATGAAAATTAAGTGAAAATTTCTACACTAATTAGAATATTATTCTTTTTTATACTTCTTCTTAATCTGTTCGACGTAGTTCATTTTGATGTTGTTATGCTGAAGTACAGAGTGTCCCATTTTCGATGATATTACGGGGTATCTCACTTACGAGTAAAGATAGAGAGTTGCGGTTTCCGCAATACTGTGCTACTTTTTTGTGAAAAGAACGATGGTATAAACAAAATTTCCATAGCCCGCTTCGTTTCTGAGATACAGGGCGAAATTGAAAATAATGCCATTTGGGATCCCCCTCGTATCTCCGTTGTCCTTTAACATATCGCAAAGCTAAAAACTTGCTTTTATATACTTTTTTACGTAGAACCCAGTGGCGTAGCCAGATTTTTGCTGTGAGCTGTCAATTTTAAGCTATAAATCAAACTTATGTTTTTGTTAATGGCACACCCTGTATATTTTTCTTTCGTTTCAATGGAAATTTTCTAGGCTTTTTAAAAATATATAATACATGATATGTATTTTAAATAATAAGCCTAAAATTCATAATTTCACAAAATGTATCTCTATACGACACTCTTGATGAGTATAATATAAGCATTATCTTTTAAACAACGTTATAAGTATTAGTAGGGAGAGATTATCAGAGCAATGGAATGATCATTTTTTTATTGACAAGACCTGTCAGTGGCAAAATTTATATTTTCTGTGTAATATTGTACTTTTTACGATTATTGAAAACGAAAATTATGAATATTTTGAAAAATATGACATGTTAGTCTGCTTTATACAGAGCAATGACTCCCATGAAAGCTTCTCAACTATTATTCAATATGTTTGTTTGAATATTTATTTACCTTTTGACTTATTTGGGTTTATTTTGTATTTAAGTATCATTTTAATTTATGAATATTCTGAAAGAAGATAACCTGGATGCCTTCTTTCGGGATATCTATAAATTAAAATGATACTTAAAAAATAAACCCAAATAAGTCAAAAGGTAAATAAATATTCAAACAAACTGATTGGAATATAGCTGAGAAGCTTCACGAAAGTTTTCATTGCTCTGTATAAAGCAGACTAACATGTCATATTTTTCAAAATATTGATAATTTTCATTTTGAGCCATCGTAAAAAATACAATATTACACAGAAAATATAAAATTTGCCACTGAAAGATCTTGCCAATAAAAAATTACCATTCCATTGTCCATTGTTCTTAATAGTCTCTGCCTGCTAATACTTATACCGTTGTTTAAAAGACAATGCTTATACTATACTCATCAAGAGTGTCGTATAGAGACACATTTTGTGAAATTATGGATTTTAGGCTTATTATTTAAAATACATATCATGTATTATATATTTTTATAAAGCTTATAAAATTTCCATTCAAATGAAAGAAAAACATACAGGATGTTACATTAAAAAAAAAATACAAGAGTGGCGTATCGAGACAAATTTTGTGAAATTATGAATTTTAGGCTTAATATTTAAAATACATATAACGTATTATATATTTTTATAAAGCTTATAACATTTCCAATCAAACGAAAGAAAAATATACAGGGTGTTCCATTTAAAATAACATAAGTTTGATTTATAGCTAAAAATTGACAGCTCACAGCAAAAATCTGATCACGCTACTGGATTCTACGTCAAAAACTGTATAATATGTTAAAGGACAACGGAGATACGAGGGGGTCCCAAAATGCATTATTTTAAATTTCGCCTTGTATCTCAGAAACGAAGCGGGCTATGAAAATTTTGTTTATACCATCGTTCTTTTCACAAAAAAGTAGCACAGTATTGCGGAAACCGCAACTCTCTATCTTTACTCGTAAGTGAGATACCCCGTAATATCATCGAAAATGGGACACCCTGTACATCAAAGTTCAGCATTAACTTTGGTTACTTTGCAGTTTCTCCCATGTTGTGTGTAAAGTGACAATTCATTTAGATGTTTTGTGTAGAGTGGCAATTCGTTGAGATATGTAGGCTTTTATTTTTCTTAGTGAAGAACCATTTTTGCTATTCGTAAGGAGGCAGGCTATTTTTTAAACTGCCCTTCTTCTGCTGTAAGTCTTTATGATCTCCACTTTAACAATATAAACCAGGTTGAATTAGCTTCCTCTGCGGCTTGACACCGCATTCTAGGGACACTATTATCTTGAATTCCTCTAGGAGAGGTTGTATGACAGTTGTATGACTGAATTTTCTTTCTGCTGACAGGACTCTCTTTGATTGTTGCATGAAAGCTTCTTCTTATAGAACTGGATTTAATTAATTTATTCTTGGGCTTAGTACCGGACGTACTATGTATGAGGTGAATGAGATGATATATCTCTTTCCCCATATTTTAAATAAACTTGACATAGCTGTAGGCTACATGTGAAGCGAACCATGTATTGTTTTATCTGTAAAAGGTCTACCGCACTGCCCAACGTATTCAGTTCGTATTGAAGTTTTAGTGAATTTAGATGTGCCAAAGTTCCTGGACACTAGCTCAAAAATTGGTCAGATCATCAAATTTTAAGATCACAAGGGATGCGAATGAATCTATTTGCATGATGCTCGATACCAAGCTACTTTCAATATGTTGGGTGCTTAGATTAATTAAAAAAAAACTCAAATTAAGTTTTACCGGTGATGGGTGAGATGACATTATGCCAACTATCCATACCAATTTTCACATATTTATACCCATACTTATTAGTACCTTTTTCTTTAGATATGGAGTGCTATGAACAAAAATCGCGTAAGGAATCTTGGGTAAAGGATCAAATGAAACAGGTCATATTAGTTTTTTTAGAACAAAGAATGGATAGACCTTTACAAAGGTTTTATAGGCGGAAATAAGGTTATGTTTAGTTAGGATTTAAAACGAGAAATTTGCTGAACATCATAAAAACTTAGAAAGCAAACTTTTTGACATGACAACAGCAGCCGCTGAAAACTGGCTTAAGAAATAGCTAATGCAAAAAAAATCGATAGTAGATTTTCGCATGAAACCAAAATAACAGGCTGGAAGAAAATTGTTTGAAAGATTTAGGGAAGGAAATTCCTCTAATTCTCTTTTAACACATGTGCGGAATCTTATAAAAAGAACAAATTCGAAAATATTTTATCTAAAGAAATAATAGAGAACAACGAAATCTGGATGAATCAGACCAATTCACTGTTCCTACCAAGAATTGAATAATTTTGCAACAATCAGGACAGAACACGGTCAGCAATTAATTAATAGTGTTGCTTGAATGTTTGAATGCAGTCGGAGCTTTGATACAGTCAGCATTAATTTATCCTAAGAGCAGTAGAATTGACCCACATGTTAAATTATATGATCTTTAAATAGAAGAAGCATATCGTGAGTTTTATCAAGCAAACAGTTGACAAAACAGCATTGCGGCTACTAGATGGGCACGGGTAGCCAAAAGCCACGAAGTTATGGAATATATGGAAAATTTGATAGACTCATGTTGTTTTGTTTTCCGCCACACTGCACTTATCATTTGATGATAGTTTTTATGAATCTTTTAAATACGTATTACAATGAATCAAGTTTCTGCTTGGGGGATACTCAATGCAGATATTTTTCCTTTACATTTATTTGCCTCAGCCAAGACTACTACGTTTTTACAAAGCGCCTTATAATACAAGCGTGTTGAAGAATTTTACAACACATGTATTGAAGAGTAGTTTTAACATTACTCTATTTGAATAGATGGCAAATGCCGTCATTTTGACAGCATATTTGACTTGACAGATGAAGATATCGCAACAAGTGCTTTTCAAGACACGCATTAAACAGTGGATTTAAACACACGTGTGTTTTAATAGTTTTTTTTTTTAAGAATCTGAAGAGTACTTTTAATGTCATTTCCATAGCTGGTCGTAAGAAAAAGAGTATACATTACTCGTGTGAAAGTATATTTTCAACATCGTAGGATTTTCGCACTCGGCTAACGCCTCGAGCTAAATAACCTCCCCTTTTGTAAACCAGAATTTTCAACATTAATTTGGTATATAACCTACTATTTTTGGCTCGTTGTGACTAACGTGTCACAAATATATACATACTCTGCTAAACCCAAAACACTCTAATTATTAAAAGTATTAAAATTCTTTGCAGCTTTGCAGCTAATCCTCAGGTTTCAAATCTTGGTGTTTCTGAAATTATTTATTTTGTCATCATGTGGTGATGATAACTGGACGTTGTTTTTCAATTGATGGTGCTAAAAGGGTACATAATTGTCTCGCTTTGATTCTTGAGAAGGTTTAGGTGTCGGCTACGTAAATAATATAGTGATGTTCTCCGATGATTCAATCGTTCTCTATCATGCATTGGAGCGATTTGACAATCGTTCTTCCTTGGACAAAATATTCCTTACATCGGTGGAACAGTTTCGTCAGCAATAGAGTTGCTTTGATACAAGAAAGCTGCCTTGGTACCTTGTTGATTTAGGAATAATCTTGCAGGCATCAATTCGAGGAGAATTTTTCTGAGTTGGTTTTGGAAAGGCAAAAGTTATTTTACTAGTTTTGACCATGATCGGACTCTATTTCCCGAAAAAAAAATGTAATTTATTATGCAGCTATTCTGTGAAATTATTTTCTGAAAATACCAGCTTATAGATAAGTTGCAGTGTGCTACCACATCATTTTTCATAGAGGCAGAACTTTCGTATTATATCTGACAAAAGGCAATGTTCTTTGACACATATGTTCAAACTAAACGTTTTTCGTATTTTATAAAAAATGGCTAATTAGCGAGTCTGCTAGTAGTCGAAACACTGATGTGTAAACATATCCTATATCGGCATGTAATGTAACGTATTGCTTCAATAGCGTTTAACTGGATATTTTTTTAAAGCCCTTGTATTTTGTATGTTTCGCAAATATTTGAGCAGCCCTCGTAAAGAGCATATCGTGACGCCTGAATATAGGCAACCACTTATTGGCATTGGTTGCCTATATTCTGGCGTTAGAAAGAACACGTTTTACAACGAAGCGCTGAAGTAGCTGCGCACTAATCACTGCACATGGGTTATGATTTCACATCCCCATACACACTTCGGTCCATTTTTCCGAGATTTACCCTCATAACGCCGCGTAAGGTGTTTGCACATCAAAAACAACTGTCCCTAAAACCGCTAAGTAGATTAGACCTATTTCTCGATGCTGAGAATATCTATCTACTAAGTAAACGAAGTATGTTTCAATCAGAAGCATACAGATTATATAACAAACTAACATTTAGATTAACAATTGAACATAAATACGTACGAATTCCAGAGGAAAATGTTTTTACTAATTGATACTAAATGTACCAAAAAATTCATTTATCAATAAGATGTTTAAAAACTCAGGAAAATGAAACCCAAGTCTGATAGTTCTCAGGAAGTTTTAGACATTGTGGAAAACCTATCTTCTCGATCTTTCGATAAAGCTAAATTTGATCCTTTAAACAAAGGTCTAAATTTTGCATTTCCTCCACCAAAAAATAACTTACTTGATGTAGCTCATATAGAAAGCTATATTCAACATCTTCCTGACCCTACGAAAGGATATATTAAATACGCATGCAGAAATTAGATCACAAAAAATTAAATTACTACTAATGTTAACTCTAGACCTGGAAGAGGAAAAAGTATAATCAAGAGATTAAAGGAGAAGGATGTTTTCTATTTAAAAGCTGACGAAGGTATATTAGACAAAAGCAAGTATTTTCAAAGAGTTAATAATTTAATCGAATATGGGCTCTATAACAAAATTTCATGGAATTCTAAGATGGTAACACAAGTTACAACACTTTGAAGAAATGTGGCAAACTTATTTTTGATCAAATTAAATACAAATTATCAGTGAGCAATCTTACTATGCCGAGCCTATATTGTCTTACCCAAGATTCATCAAGGCAATGCGTCCCATAGTCTCGGCAATAGGATCACCAGCTTATAATATATCCAGTTTGAGAAATTACCTATAAAACAGCAGAATTCAGGAGTATTACCACTCAGATATACAGATTTTAATAATATGAACGACCAATTCACAACTTCGTTGTCATTACAAGGATTGACATAAGGGTTATCTACACTACAGGTATCAGTCCTGATTAAAGCTATCGAAGAGCTTGGCCAAGAACTTGAGACACTTAAAAGTACAGCTGCCATAAATCAAACAAACTTAATTAGGTACTAAACTTCTTTGGCCCATACTTCTCCAGCATCAAACGAGTGTAATGATGTCTTTACTGAGCTGCAAGATCGACAGAAAAAAGCAGCTAACATGATGATTTTCAACGCAAAGGAGGGCAGAGGCTCAAAGTATCATTGCTATCTTTTCAGATGGCCCCCCTAATGAAATACAAGTTTCACGAGTTGGCAAACCCAATGTGAACAATGCTCGAGCCTTAAAAGTGATCCTCAACTCACCAAATGAAGTTCAGATGCTTGTAAGAAATGGTCACAGACTTAAAGGCAAGAATATTCAGTTATTAGAAAGTAAAATGGATAAAAAATTGAGAAAAGAGAATGGTAAAAATGTCTTTGTAAGATATCGTAATGGCAATCCACAGATTGTCCAGAAAAAAAATTAGGTCAGGGGCCTTCCTCTTTTATTAGCCAATCAAAACCCTTAGAAATTTTAAATTAAAATGTATGGGGTTTCAGACCAAAATTTCTACGCTTCAAAGGAATGTTGCTGCCAATTGCTACCCAATAGTAGTTCTCAGCGAAACGTGGCTGTCCCCCCGACATCAGCCGAAATTCGACTTATTAATTACAATGCTTTTGCGTTGCGATAGGAATCCTAATACAAGCAATGCTGCAAGATGTTGCGGCGTTTTAATAGCTGACTGCAGGAGTTTGCATATGCAGGAGTTTGCATAGTGCTGTTTTGGATTCATCCATTGACCTCGAGCAATTACATGTGAAGGTGGGTTCACATTATAAATCTGTGATAATAAGCTGTGTATATGTTCCACCTAGATCTGCACCTGACTGGTACCAAAGCTTTAGTGATAACATTGATAATGTTGCCGAAAACATAAGGCGTAGTTTTGTACACTTGGAGACTTTAATTTACCCAAAGCAGAGTGGTCTTTCGAGTGCTATGGTTCGCTTGCTACCACATCTGCGTACACCCAGCCTCGAGAGACAGAGGCTATCGAGACTGTATCAGCGATGTGCGTGCGCATATCACAATCTGTATCAATTTAATGAAATTACTAATATCAGTGGCAGTATTTGGTGCTCCTGAGCGTCGACGAATCAATGGTTGGTTTGGCAGATGATGCATTGGTTGCGGCAAACAGTTACCATCCGCCACTTAGCGTTCAGATCAGAGACTTTGCAAATCATTCCAATTCCTTAGATACCCACCTTTCTTAATACTATTATGATTATAAGTCTGCTAATTTTGATTTAGTCAATCACTACCTTGGGCAGGCTAACTGGGATGACTTGTTACTGCATCACTCTCTTCATAACATGCTAAATATACTTTATGATTTTTCATATTCAATTATTTATGCAGTTATTCCTCAAAAGGGAGTATCCCAGAGAAATTTCCCAAGGTGGTACTCACCTGATTTGAAACAGTTGATAGTTTTGAAGAAACAGGCACATACAACATTTAAAAATACAGGGTTTCGGGAGGATTATATGAATTTCGCTCGAATATATTCTGAGTGCAAGGTTTTGTCTGAATTGTGTTATCACTCAGTGTAGAGCACTCAGAGATCTCGATGACTTATTGGAAAAACCTTACAAGCATTTGGAACTTTGTAAATGCTAAACTGATATTCTATGGTGACAGGCAGTGTCTGTTGGGTGCTGATCTTCCAAACCTATTTGCACACTATTTCCGAACAGTATACTCAGATAATGCTTACCCCGTTACTTCCTCACCTTCTAAACCAATATTAATATCTTTCAATATTCAATTCCTAAATTAGGTATGAATGAAGAAATATGTAAACTTGACATAAATAAAGAGCAGGGACCTGATGAAATCTCCCAATGTGTTTTAAAATGTTGTAATTTTATATCATCTAGAACCCTCCATATCATATTTAACACAATCCTTGAGTCTGGTAAGTTCCCTGAGTTCTGGAAGATCAGTTATTTGACGCCCATTTTTAAGTCTGGCGCTAAGGCTGATGTATGTAATTACAGACCTCTGTGCAACCTCAGTACAATTTCGAAGCTCTTTGAGAATATTATTACCAAATACTTAACCTGCTTATTTGGTCCTATCATCATTGATGAGCAGTTTGGATTCCACAGCGGAAGATCCACTGAACTAAATAACTTGACCTATGTTAATTATTATCTTCGGGCATTTTGGACCGGGCGGAAAGGTTTATTCAATTCATACAGACTTTTCTAAGACATTCGACAGCGTGAACTATTGTGTTCTGTTAGTAAACTGGAAGTCCTGGGTGTGCGGGGGGCATTTCTGAGTTGGATTGCCAGCTACCTTTCCAACAAGTCTTGCATTTGTTCCTCACATCAATGAGACATTTTCCAAAGCCCTGAGACACTCGGTTTTATCAGAAGGTGTACTACTGACTTTACGAATGCCATCCGCTTACTGTACTGCTCCCTAGTTAGGCCTCTTTTGGAGTATTGTTCTTCGGTGTGGAATCCTTCCTATGCATGTCACATACATAAATTGAAACAAATCCAGAGAAAGTTCCTGAGATATATCGCTTTCAAAGCAAATATAGATCCCCGAGACAATTTTAATTACAATTATGATGTACTTCATGAAACATTTTTAATTGACCATTTAAAGTCAAGAAGAGATCAGATAGACTTGATGATGATGTTTAAAATAATAAATTCTCATGTCGACTGAACCAATTTTGGGTCTATCTCTTTTAACCCTAGAGTAATGAAATTGAGAAACCAGTTAAATAACCTACACTTCTTCAATATTAGTTATAATCGTATTGTATGTCGGCTGCAATGATCTCATGAGACAATTTGAAGTAAGACAATTCCAAGTGTTGTATAACAGTCAGTATGTGACGTGTGGGGTGTGTAGATTCTTTCTTCTGTAGCATTTAACTTTCTATAGCATTTTATTCAATTTCATTCAATTTGTAATTTGTAGTTGTTATTGATAGTGGTTTTATATTAGTTACTCTTATTCAATCTGTACTGTTCTTATTTCATATTTTCTTATTTTACATAAACTTTCTAAATTGTTTGTGTGTAGTGTAATGTTGGCTTAACTTGGAACTGAGAATTACTTTTAAGATTTTATGTGATTACAATGGGTAAGGCTCGTAAATGAATATATAAACAATAAATAAAAGCTAAGCTTGTAATGCTTGATCCAAATGAACGGTTAATAATAATTAATATTATTATAAATGAGTAATTTTATTGTTTGTGATCAAGTCTGTAAAGCGGAAGCGAGAACGCTATGCTATCTTTGGATAATTTTAAGATTTTTAGTTAAGTTGCAATAATTATAATAATTATTATTTGGTTGAATTACCAAAGAATTAAATATTTAGAAAATATGATTTGGGTCTCTATTACGAATTCAGTAAAAAATATGTAAATCCACTCTTTATATTTAATGATGTGTCAGAAACGTTTTATTTATAGATCGAAAGTTGCAACTTGAAAATAACATTTTGAGAATATAGGGGTGTGCATGTACCTGAAAAATATCCATTTTAATTTTCCAGGAACGCACTATAAGGTTGAGGATATTAAGACATAAGTGGGCCTTAAAACCGATCTCCGGGGGACATTACGTGATATTAGGCTAATAAACAAAAATGAATCGTATTTGTCGTACCTACACTAACAAAATTCACAATACATAGTGAACTCGTTTTAAGGGTATTTTAATCTAATAATAAACTAATAGAGATTCTTCAAAGATTTTCTACTTCGACCGACTAGTCAGGGGCCAAGCGAAGGAATTTAAGTGGGATGTCACCAGATCGCAGGTTTTCAAGGTAGCAAGTAAACAACAATATGTGTTAAAATTCACCTACATTGGTACATGTGCTTTTGAAAGTTGCGTCTCATGGCTAGATACTTGATAGCTTTAATATTGATGAGAACTTCGCTATTTTGTCAAATTCCCAGTTATAGTTTCCGATAAGTAGAAGATAAGGTAGACTATGTCTGATGCTATAGTCTCCTACACAATGACATTACATTTAGACTATTCAACTATTCCTAAAGGACGCATTACTATCCGTAGACCCACTTCATTCCTTGATTTTGCCACATACAGTTTTAGATATACATTTGTCTAGATTATATTACCTGTAAAATGAATCGACCGATAGTCTGCCAGGACGACTGGGCACTATAAACATTTTCATAATCTGTCAATGCACGTTGTTGGATATTGTGCGCTGCTCCACCCCATTCTAGTTCTTCCACAATTACAAAATTCATTGGATCTTCTAATCTACGCGCCTTTAGAAGGGCTTGGGCTAAAACGTCCTGTGCACACGCGTTAAGGGGCACCTAAAATTGTGTTCAAATTTTAGTGGAGAGGAAGGTGGTCAATCTACAGGTAAAACATTTACCCGCTCCATAAGCTAAACATAATGATTGCCATCCAAAATATGAACGGATTTAAAAATCACTGAAAACTGCATTTATACTTGTTTCAGTGCAATAAAAATGTCGATATTGCGGATATCTCCTATCAAGTGACTTCGAAAACTATAAGAAATTATAACATGTTATCCTATTCAAAAACGCCACGCTAATATTAAATGACTACCTGCTTTCCTATGTTTTTATATTTAAGTTTATGAAACAATGCTAAGATAAGTCATAAATAGATGAAACACAATTTTTTAAGTGAATTACCTGCGAAAAAGAAGTGCTTTTTTAAGATATATAACTAACTAGGAGAGGAGAAATTACCCCTAACTGAAATTAATTATAAGGAACACGGAAAAAATTACAAAAAAAATCAAACATGTATCTCCTTAGGTTTGAGTGAAGCAACTTTGAAGAAGCTATTATTAAATTTTCACCCTAACGGAACAATAAAGTTTTGTCTAAGAACCTTCAAATAAGTCAATTGTCAATGTCATACTTGCACCGTTGCTATTAACTGTCAATTTCTATCGATGTGTAATAGCTATAAAATTATAGGGCAGAACATTACTACAGCACAATGCATCCAATACACTTTCACCAGAGGAGGAATGCATTTTAACCCATTAATACCCACGGCGTCATTAACGACCCATCACACATGTGCAGCCAAAACTTATTTCTATACACAAAATTTTATTATTAAAAGTTATTTCCATGTTTCCAACCAACAAATTCAGTATGTTTGGTAGGGCACCCGCCAATTGTGTCTTGTTTACTTGCTTCCGAGGAAAATTTATTTGTCTAAACTTTTTACCGCGAACCATGTCATCACTTCGAGATTGGTAAGAATCCGTTGTAAGGAGTAAAACGATTTTCTTCTATGCTTCATACATTTAATGAAGCATCATTCTAAGTATTGGTTATTCTAATTTGTTTTAATTTTGCACAGTTGCCACGTAGAGCTTATACGAGATATACTGGGTCGTCATCGATCCCTTGGGCTTGAAGAGTACATTTTTCCTTCAGGCACCGACCGCTTACTTTTATTTATTTATTTATTTATCAATATACGGGATACCCCATTTCTAAATTACATTTCAAATAATTAATATTCACATAACAATGACATATGTAAATCTTATAAAAAAAAAATATGAAAATATCAAGCTATAGCTTTGACCGCAAGACACTGCAACGATAGTCGTTAAATGAGCCTCCGAAAGGATCATCTCAGGACAAGCATTCAGAAGTGCAAGGCTACGGGTAAGAGAAGAATGAGAACCATAATTAGTCCTATGGGTACCAAGTGAGAAGATCTCACACTTCCTAAGAGCTCGAGATGGTATTTTAAGAGATATCTGACTGAGAAGATGAGGATATACAAAATACAAGTCGCAGAGTCTTCATCTGCCCTCAAGTGATTGAAGACAGAGGATCTGCCGGACCCCATCAAGATCATCCGCTGCACCAAGCTTGTAAGCACTACAGCTCAAAAACTTACGCTGGACTCCCTCCAGTTGTGCTCTGTAGACATTGCAAAAAGGTGACCACACAATTGAAGCGTACTCCAAATAGGATCTAACCAGGGAGCAGTACAGTAAGCGAATTGAACTCACCGACAGATCTCTGCCAATTCTGAAAATGAACCCCAACATCTGATAAGCTTTACTCGTTACATACTTAATATGATCTCTAAAAGTAATTTCCGAATCAAGATAAATCCCCAAATCCTTAACCAAATCGACAACATTTCAATGATGACCATTAATTTCATAAGTAGTTTTAATAATTTTTTTCTTGTGTTTAAAAAAGCTATTGGGAAAGCACTTGTCAGTATTCAAGGACAATCCATTGATCTGCGACCAGTCTGAAAAAGCTGCTAAAGAGCGCTGGAGCAATGTGGAATCGCTTTCATGATTAATAACTTTAAACATTTTGAAATCATCAGCATAAAGTAAGTACTCACAGTCCCCAAGATAACTATCAATGTCACAAAGAAACAGGCTGAACAATAGCGGAGCACAATGGCCACCCTGGGGCACACCTGAAGTAGCCTCAACTATACCAGATTAAAAGTTTCCAATCTTAACCCTCTGTGTGCGCCCCACCAACATACTCTGGAGCCACCTCACTGACCGCTCATCAAAGCCAATCGCTCTAAGCTTGGCAATGAGCAAATTATGATCCACCCTGTCAAACACCTTGGAGAAGTCAGTGTAGATTGCATCAACCTGACAACCTCCCTCCAAGGCGCTCAGCAGGACAGTCTCATAAGAAACCAAATTGGAAACGGTAGACCTACGGCTGACAAAGCCGTGTTGACGCGGATCAATAAACTGCTTACACATCCAGCCCAATTGATCGTGCGCAAGGTCGTCGAGCAACTTAGGGATAGCAGATTGTTTAGATATACTCCTATAATTACTTGCACATTCCCTCTCCCCACATTTAAAAATAGGTATTATAAAGCTCTCCTTCCAGATCCCCGGAAGCTCACCCTCAGCCAGTGACCCATTAAACAGCATCCATAGAGGCCTGGATATGCTGTACCTAAGATTACTGAGTAAATACTCTGGAATACCGTCCGGACCAGATGACAATTTCAGTGGCAAGTGTGAGATTTTCTCAAAAACATTTGTCAATTTTATAATCGGGCATAATTGTGTCACTATTACTATACGCTGTTGAGAAATACTCACAAAAAAGATTAGCAATTCCCTGTCCAGTAGTGGCTATTTTCTTGTTGTAATACATACAGCTAGGTAGTTCATTGGACCTTCTCTGAGAATTAACAAACGACCAAGACATTTTTGGATTCTCAGAAATGATATGCTAAGCTCTCTCCAAAAAGACTACATAGTCCCTCTGTGCCAAAATTTTACATTGTGATCTGAGAATAGAGAACTGCTCATAGTGAAACTGAGATGCTGATTTACAAAATTCTTTATGTGCCTGTTTCTTGCCAATTATGCAACTTCTCAATTCGGCAGAAAAATAATTAGGAAAGTTTGAGCATCTATACTTTTTCAAAAGTACGAAATCATTCAATGCCTCATTCAATATTTTGTAAAACAAACTAGTAGATTCATTTATGTTTCTGTTTGAGAAAATCATTTCCTATTGAATATTCACAAGATAATTATCAAAAGATACAAAATCTGAGTTCCGATAATCACGATAAGATATCTCACAACTCACTGTTTTAATTTGCATAGCACTTATCAGACATTCATAAGCATTATGATGTACGCTATCAGGAAGTAAAGGGTCACTTACTGCAACGCAGCTCTTAGATGAGATATAAAATATAGACAAGCCTAATGAAATACCAGATGGAATTGTAATTTTGCCACCTTAGGATGGATGGGAAAGTGCTGAAGATTCAGGAGATGTGGAATGCCACGATCCAGACCGATTATGTCCTTCGCAGCTAAACGCAGAAGCGGATTTTTTTACGAGAGTAATAATTTTTCTATTGCCGCTAATTCAGCAACCAATACTCAATCCGAAAATATCGAACCTACAGAGGAGTCGGCTCAACCGGCGGCGGCGACTACATCGGAATCTATTCAGTGGCAGGCAGGATTAGATTTATCAAAAGAAGCTAATCAGCATTCAAAATTTATAAGTGTATTGACGTTATCTTATGCTAGCAGTCCTTTGGAGTTTTTTTTAGCTCTTTTTAACACCCCATATTGCCGAAAACTTAGTGCGGTTTACCTGTATCTATGCCGCAAAGAAAAACAGAACAAATTTTTAACTGGACGTAGACGAGATGTTTGCATTCATAGGAATCCTTATTTTGAGTGAATACCTATGTACCATTACCTCGACGACGTATGCATTGGGAAACCGCCGAAGATGTCCACAATACATTAGTGTCATCATACATCGAAACCATTTTGAAGAAATATTCCGTTATTTTCATTCCGATGATAATGACAATTTACCCGTGACAAACTAGGGAAAACTCGTTTCCTTATTGACGACCTAAATGCTCAATTTATTCGTTGTGCACCTGTGGACAGTAATATCTCTATAAATGAATCTATGATCCCATATTACGGAAGACACGGTTGCAAACAATGTATCCGGGGATAACCAGTGCATTTCAGATACAAAGCCTTGGTTGCAGCTCTGATATTAGGCTACTGTTTACAATTCCAAATTTACCAAGGAAAAGAAAAAAATATGGACAAAATTGAAGGTATGGGCTTATGAGAATCAGTGGTACTCCATGTTGCAAATATTCTGAAGGCAAATTTTCACGATCAAAATGTATCTGTGTTTTTCGATAATTTTTTTACCTCTGGAAAACTTATCAGAAAATTGGGACAAATGGGATTTGGAGCTACTGGCACCGTACGTAAAAATAGAAGGAATAAATGTAAACTGATAGATATTTCACGTATGCAAAAACCTAAGAGGTTTGCTATGTGCAGTGCACTAGATGCTAAAAAAAAAGTTGTTGGAGTTCGCTGGAAAGATAATAGTGTAGTGACTTTATTATCCAATGAATTTGGAATTGATCCAGTTACAAAATGCAAAAGATATTCTGCAAAGTACAAAAGCAAAATTGACATTCCTCAGCCATCCGTAGTAAATAAATATAATTCATTTATGAGAGGTGTAGATCAATTAAATAATCATATTTCTAATTATCGAATCGCATTTAGAGGAAAAATGGTATATACCCATAGTTTTTTTGGATGTTCGATGTCTATGCAACAAATGCATGGCTTTTGGCTCGAGAATACGGCTTCACCGAAGATAGCCTCTCATTTAGGGGCTCTTTGTCAAACATTACTTTTGCAATATGAGAAAAGAAACCACACGCCGAGACCAAAAAGGGCTTCTATAGTAGATACAAAAATTGCTAACGGTCGACTTATTATTTTGACCCAGCAAACCAGACGCAGGTGTCACATTTGCAAAAACAAAATGACCAAATCATGTGATGCTTGTAATGTGTCACTGCATCACAAACGCTTTGAAACATTTCATAAATTATAGTTAATAATACGGCTTTAAATGTTTTAAAGAAATGTTCGTTTTATTTCCTAATACATATTGTACATACAAATTTTAGTTTCATTATAATAAAACTTCTGAAGCCCAACGGATCGTTAACGACCAGTACCAAATTTCAAAAACTAAGGAAACATATTTTTTATTATACTTTTCTCATGTTTTAGACTTTATATTGATGCGTTTTTGAAGAGTAAATGCATTTCTTCTGCACTAATTCTGAGCATTAATGGGTCAAAGCAAAAAATATTTGGCAGAAAGAACACTCAGTTGACAGTTCCTGATATAGAAGTTTTTGGTGAAGACCACAAAAATAATTCTGTTAAGAGATATTTTCGGAATTATTTTTTTATTTATATTACCTTAAGAATAGCATACGGAATTTCAGGTGATACGTTATATATGCAAACTAAAAATGTGTCGTTTTCTTCCCATGCGTTACTGGGACCACCGTCGGATTTTCTTGCTTCTCTGGCTCGATTAGCTACACTTCTTATAGATGTCAACCTAAAAATATAAATTTTTATTGACTTATCTTATGACGTTGTTTTAATAATATGATATAGGTTATTCTCCATAAGCCTCAAATATTATACACCTGCATTGCCAAGATATCAAATAACCGCTACCTACTAGTAAAATATTACTATGCAAGCCATTGAAATAAAAAAAATATTGTCATTAATATATATTTATTAATTTAAGCCCATAAAATATTGTAAATTATTTATCGTTAATAATGATAAAATTAACACGTGCCCGGTCAATCGGCAAATGAAAGGTCAAAAAGCCTATTTCTATGACTGGCTTAAACATAGTTGAAAACATACTGATAACTACTCTTGAAAACTATAGTTTTCACACGCCGAGCGAGAAGTATATTGTCCACACGGCGCTGACGCGACGCACAGACATCAGCTGGATAAAAGTAAAAAATTCGAGAATGCCTTATCACACATGGTGTGCTTTTCATATGTGAAATATTAAAAAGTTCTGCTTTACGAAAAACATGGTATTAAAATGATAAAACTTGAAATATTTTGTACAGGGCGTAATTGACTCAAGTGAGTATGAAATTACCGAGAACGATATCTGAACTTCTTGATTTGTAGTAAGTGAAAAGAACACAAATGTGCACAAATTATAATTCTAAAGAACATTTTCTTATTATATTTTGCTCTAAAAATCAACTACTTCCGTCTTAAGTTAATTCTGAGTTTTTAAACTTTTTTGCCACTATCTAAAAGATATCTCAAGTTTTATTCTTTTAATACCATTTCCCCACAATGAAATCCACAAAAACACTTCCCAGAATATCTGGATAGCAAATAATCTCAAAATACTGCCGGCACACCCCAATTTAAGTAGGCAACAAACAATTAAAACAATTATTAACTTAATTGGTTTCGGACTTATTTACATAGTTTGATAATATTGCTAGTGATGTTATTTTTTAGAAGTACGTTTAGTGCATTACTTATATATAAAAACTGTTTACCAAATTTTCTATTTCTATAATATTAGATTATGCATAAGAAGGATTGTCATAAAATATTTATTGAAAATTTTAATTTCTACCCTTTTGATTATAGCTTTTTTACTTTAATCGGTAGTTCTGACATTAATTTAATAATGTTAATAATGTTACAAAAGTAGCTTCTGATTTTACCTTTTTTTAAAATAGTGATTTTGCTTAGTGCAGTTTTTGACTGATATTTGGCAAACAAAAAAATTAAAAAAAAAACTTTGCGTTAAATATACCTATATTTCAGTGTAACAAATTAACTTTTTTATGTTCCGTCGCTATGCTCCTCGGGATTTAAAATGACGGCTATTTAACCTATCAGCAAAATATTTAATATTTTGACAGCAAAATAAAGAATTGAGCGGCAAAATTAAACCAGCAAATTTATTTATTTCACCTGCGAGGGCAGCAAAAAGAATAATCCGGCAGCAGAATTAAATAATTACCACACGACTGCTATTTTTTTTGTCATGGAAAACGACCACATAGCTCTTCGCGCTAGATAGTGCTGGCTTAATCGAACCGAAACTAACCCAAGCTAACCCAAACTAATCAAACTGATTTTGCCCAGGTTTGCGCAAGTTAATGCCTGTGCGTTCATCATTTTGTTGTTAATTCATTAATTTTGCTTACAAAAATATTTAAAATTTTGCTGATCAAATAATCTTATTCTATTTTAACATCGACGGTCAGGCAATAATAAAGTCTGGCTTGGCCAATAATACCTATATTTAATATCTCTTAAAATAATACCTGTAGAAGGCGGTTAAAATGTACATGAAAACTCTGTACATTCAATTTTGCATTGTAACCACCTGATTAATAATGTGTTTTTACTACTAAATATAATTTCCACCATTTATTGACCAATTTTAACTTGAAGAGTTGTTTCTTTCTTGGGTTAATAACATATTTGATATTAACACATACTTTTGAACAAAAATTGGCTGCTAATAAGTCCACATGACAACAAAAATTGTGTACCCACAAGAGTTGTAGGGTTATACTTGAATCACCCTTTCAGTATATCTCTGGAAAAAGTTATTTTGCTACACTAGAATATAGATATTATTGCCAAGTTTTTTTTGTTTAATGTACTTGTAAATATTAGTCAAAATCGAACTAAAATAAATCAGTTTTTTTAAAGTAAGAACTTTTAGCAGCTACGTTTGTAGCTGTGTCAGAACTTTCGATTAAGATAAAGTAAGTTGCAATAAATATATAGCATGCAAAGCATGTGAAAAGCACTTTTCATATTCGTGCGAAAAGTGCTATTTTCAATACTAGTTACTATTATAGCTGAAGTGCTAGAATTGAGTGTCCCAGTTTTTTTTATCGTATTAGTACTTGTACACGTTGAATCATCATAATTTTTGCATTATTCATGCTGAAAAAGAAACTATAACAAAAGCATGTATTGGATTTCAAATACTTTCAGTAAGCGTATCTATTAGTTTCCTTAGTCACCTCATATACATAGTAGCACATATATTTACTAAAATTGATTATCTAACATAATAATATTATTGAATTTTTGGATTCTAGGTAACATTTTATATATATTTCTTGCAAAGGGTTCCGAAATATTCACGTTAAATATTTCAGATATTTCCACTAGTTTCATGCTAGTTTCTTGAATATTTTTAAAATTAAAGTAAACTATGCCATTTCATGTGTACCTTAAATTTTTTTCATACATTTCGCCATTTTAAAGGAACCTCTCCGCTTTATCGATTTGTTGATCATAGATCAAATTAAAACAATTTCAACAAACAGCTTCTGTTTGAAAATATTAAGGAAAAATTAATAGATGACGACATAACTTACCAAGCTCTACTGCTAGGATCATTTCCCATCCTTTTGAGAATAAATTTCCCTTCACCTTTCCATTGACTTTGAGCTTGTAACGGCCTTTCCTGCAGGTCTAATATCCTTTGAGTTGCTGGTAAATTGTGATCCTTTTTCTCCCACCCTAGACAAGAGTTACGTTAACTTTACGATGATAAAAGACAATCTTAGGACATTTTTTATTTTTATTTTCAGACAGAGCAAAAGAAAGTTGGAATTTTAAATGTATACAAATGAAGTAATATTTGATAGCACCTAGGACTGTCGGAAGAAGAATATGTAGTCAAATGGTAATTTTTCAGAAATCTAATTATTATTAAACCAAATGGAGGAATATTTTTTATTAGTCATTGTTATAATAGAAGATAATTAGGTTAATTCCGAATTTTGGATATAGCTTTGGAGGAATTCGATCTCTATTTCCCATTTTTCGAGAGCATTAATTTCATTTATTTTCTGTAGATGAAACCAAAGACGGACTTAAGGTTTTCTTACTACAAGTCAAAATACATGTCAACAAAGTTAATAAATAATTAATGTTGTGTATAATCTGTAGGTTTCCGACCTGGTGCGAACGGAATATTCAAGGCCAACTAACATATAGGCAGAGAAGTGTTCCAGTAATATAGCGAGTGGCTGCGCAGTCAACCAACTGCCTGGTAGGGTCGCGACTGGGTGCGTGCCGTGCATCTTCGAATCAGAAGCGTCCAGGGCAGACTCGCGTCTACCTGCAGTAATGTTTCGACCTTCAGACCTGCGCATTTGATAGCAACTCAGTGTTATCGTTCTAATATTTCAGTTATTTCACTTCACGCATGGCCCTCCGCTCATGTCGCTCGCTCCGGGGGCGCAACCAAACACAACTAACCCAAGATCTCAGCAACATGTCTGCGGTGTTCCAGACGATCCAGATTTCGGGTCAACTCCAAGAGCACAGCTCTCTTCTGCATCGAATACAGCAGCTTTAGGGTGTGCTTGGGTGCAGCACGCTAGATGTGTGAGCAATAGTGTAAGCACGGTCTTATTTGCGCTTTGTAGAATAAGAGCAGCTGCTGCGGTGTATATCGTTCTGTATTCCGAAATAGCGCACCAAGCTTCTGCGAAGCTGATTTTGCGATGTTAGCAACGTGGTCATACCAGGACATATTGCTTTTGACTGAGACACCCAATAGTCCGATTGACGAGGGTGAAGGAATGGTCGATCCTGCCATAACGATGTCAGGCCTCTCGGGTGCCGTATTGGCTTTCTTGGTAAACATGGCTGCTTAGGTTTTTGCTGCATTAAACTGGACAAAATTCCTGTCGCTCCAATTTGGAACTTTCTCCAATTTGGAACTTTCTCCAGATCTTGATTAATTGTTGTAATCTGCTTCTGTCTGCGGTAGTAAGTCTCAGTCGCTGGTAACGGATTTTCGGATCTAATTTGGGAGACAAGGATACTGTCATCTGCCATACTGTAAGTAAATAGGATTAGGTGACTCGGTCAGCAAGTCAGCAATATAGACGAGAAAGAGAGTTGGTGAAAGTATTGCGCCTTGAGACACGCCTTCATTATGGGCAAATGTGTCTGAGATGTGTCTATCAACTGCAACGTGCAGATATCGGTTTTTAAGGAAACTGACAGGCCAGCTGCAGAGAGATACTGGCAGTCCGAAAAACAGCAATTGCTTGAGCAATCCGTGATGTCATGCCGTCGAATATCTTCGTAATATTCAACGCAATCGCTCAAGATTCTCCGTAGTTCTCAGTTGCCCTACTCCATATATGAGCGACAGAGGCCAATATATCTCCTGTCGATCTCTGTTTGCGGAGTCCGTATTGATTATTGCTAATTATTCTGTTGGTCTCGAGTTAATAGAGTAGTTCCTGATTGACTACACGTTCCTTGCCCTTGGAGATTATTTACAGCAAGGCACTGGGGCGATAGTTTGAGGGCTTGGTTTTCTTGCCTTTTTTGGAACAAGTTGTACTCGAGCGACTTTCCACGAAGATAGGTAAATCCTTGTTCGGTCAGACAGGGAAAAAATTCTGGAAATAGTTCGTTGGCTCAGTTCTTTAACATGATGGCACTTATTCCATTCGGTCCCGATGCCTTTTGCGTCTCTAGCTTTTTGAGGATTTTACAAATATTAGGGTGGTGATACTTAATTTTTTTCCATATATTGGGTATGATGGGGAGACCCTTGCCTTAGAAGACGTTTAAGGTAGAGTGCGATGAAAACATTTCGGCGAGCATGTTTACGTTTTCCTTATCTTGAGAACTATCGAAAAATTAATGAGAAAGAATTTACACAAAAACCATAAAATGACTAAAGCTTAAAATAGTTTCTATTAGAGATAAAGTATGTCTATCAGGGTACTAACCTCTTGCCACTTCTTCGACCAAAATATAATCGTTGACTTTCTCTATAGGAATATTAGCCTTTTGTAAGCAAAGAAGTAGAACATCTTGTGTTGAGGATTCTTGAGTGATCTTCAAAATCGTGGAGGGTTCATCTGGTATAACTCCATACACCATTAGGAAAAACATTTTGCGTTTTACACAGATTGGAGTTCCTGTGGTTGCTAGAAACATAAGCAAAGCCGTAAAATTTTTAATTTTTCTCGTTCAATTAAGCCAATGAAGTACCCCGAAAGGCAGCTTATCGATGATAAACTGACCCTGACAAAATAGCCCCGCGATAAAAAAAAAACATTCTAATGCAAAATGTTGCGTTTTAGTTGATTGGTTAGTATTCAAATCTTGCGAGCTTAACATATATCAGAATTAAAATTAAAAACTAAGCAAAGGTAATCGCATTACCCAGAGCTACCGCTATATCACCAACATTCAATGAAATTAAATACAAACTTTGAATGCAAAAAAAAATCTATCTATTAAAGGCTAATCAATTGATTTGTCCCAGCCAATCATTCATCGGTAAAGATAACGTTGTGTAGATACTTCTAATTAAACTTATTCTTGGAGAGTAATATAATTAAAATTATCTTATTGATTTTCTTACTGCTTAATTAATTTTTAAATCAAGAGCACTTTGCAATTTAAGAATAAATGAATTAAAGTTGAATTTTGCTAAGGCATGCCCATGTTATGAAAAATATCTGCACTGTTTTTCTTTTTGATTTATTGAAGTCGGAATTAAGCTAGGTCTTACCAACATAACTATCCGACTCTTTGGAGTCACTTTCGGTCTGAGGATCCTCTCTATTTTCTGTATTTTCTAGACTTTCCTCCTCTGTTCGTGAATATATGAACAAAGTTGACATGTTTAGATTTTTGTTCTGAGTATTTTTTAACCTAAAATAATGATGATAATAGCAAATATCAAATAATCCTGGCACGTATTTTCTCCAAACCTTTATTTTAAATACAACTGAAATATATATTTACATCAATTCTACTTTTGAAGCAAGTATCTCCGAAATGATGCGCCGCCGGCCGCGCCGCCGCGCTGTTAGGTTTGAGGTTATGGTTGGGTTTTACTAAATAATATCGGTCATTTGAATATTAACTGTATATTTACCTTAAATGCCTATATCCAGGTTTCAAACACCGAAGTGGTATAATCCTCTGGGATAGCATATGGTTATTTGCTGAATCCATCACGGTAAATCGAAGAAAGGCCAAGTCTTGAAACATCACCCTAAAGTGAAATGTTTCGTTCCATATGGGATTTAGTGCATTTTTATGTACCTAAAAATCGATTTTATTCTTTCCGGTGCTGTTTGTTTCGATTATGTCGCATAACAAGCTAATAATATAAGAGATTCTTTGAAGACATGAAGCCATATAGCCTTGTTTTTGTACATTCAAAACAATGTTAATTTTAGCAGTCTGTTAATTTAACTAATCGCAGCAAAAGTGCCGGATCCCAATGGATAAGAAAATATCAAATAGTTTGACATGTTTTTTCCTCTATTGAGCACACAGTTACCTACTTTAACCTAGAGCAAAATTCCACAACTTTTTGTGGATCACTATTTAGCACTATTTATATATTACGTTATAATAAATGTACTACTTACAACTTTGGTTTTTTGCTTCGCACAATCGACTTGAATCCCAATAATTTCCACTTCCACGTACACGTTGAGAGTAACATTACTCTGACAGACATACTGGCCAGATAAGACACTAACTACAAATTGAGATGAATGTATTCCATCAAACTGCTTGTCCCATGGATTGAATCTGGAGAACAATAAATCCATAAAAATAGTTTTTGTCAAAAATAATATTAATACGTATGGACAGTAACGCCGATCGGCATCTTCGCTAGCGCGCCAAATGTGATGTGAGAGGACGCCATACGTGGTACCGTACGGCGTTCAAACTAATATCGTTGATAAACGGAGGAACATCTATCAGAGCCCCAATTCCCATATAAAATGTTAAGGGGCATGGTTTCTGCCATATTTGAGATCGATCATAAAGGGTTATAATTTTGTTGCATGTGATATAGCATAATAATATAACATTTATTTGGTACATTTACAGATTTGGTCACTTATACCTATTGTACATAGACTAGTGTAAATACAATGTTTGGCTGCCCAGTCTTTATTTCTAACAGGCAAGTGGCAATGCAGTATGTTGTCAATCTTACCTAGGCTGTGCCTTTCAAGATATTTCGATTTTGTAAGTACTGACAGATGGCAATAGCACTAGTTGGCTTGTTTTCAAGGAGGGAAAAGGATGAGAGAGGGTAAATAGGGGGAAAAAGCACATTGAAAAACCCCATGTCACGGTTCTTTGGTTGGTTGACACTCCCGCATTCATACTCTCATTCATACGTGTATAAAGCTCTCAAACGATAGTATTAATGAGGTGTGGAATGAGAGAGTTATTTGAAAATCTGACGAAGCTTAGCCATGCTACGCTTGCCGGAGCAAGGAGCGCAGGCTGCAGTTGTCCAACTGCTGTCGTTTGCTAACCGGGCCATATTTATAGGAGCTCTATGTCGCTTGGCAAGCCCCGCCTACCATGCTTTTGGGTCATAGTGGGCGGAGCCAGCTTTAGGCTAGTAGTGGTGATGCTGGTTGGTCTGGTTCAACAGATAGGGGGTCTGGGTTCTAGGTAGAAGATTGTTGTTTTCCCATGTATGGGCCCGTGTTTGGCTCTGAAGTTCGGATTGTATCTTGCATCTGCTATATTGGCGGTCTTCGGCGAGCCGCGGATACCGTACTCGAAGAATCTGCACGCGAGATTATCCACATGTTCCCTGACATAGTCGACGCGGGACCACGCGTGCAGATCTGCGATTCTTGTATAACAGCTCGCCGAAAAAGCCGCCCTTAAAAAACCGATTCTGTATAACTTGAATCTTCTGCATTTGGTGATTCTAAATAGAACTCCAAACCGGTGCACCATACATGAGGAAGGGTCTTGTGATGGAACGGTAAAGGATTATTTTATTTGCGGGACTGAGGAAGGAACCATGCCTTATAAGAGGCCTTAGTTTATCGCAAATGATGCGATTTTTGTTTGGTATATGTGAAACGTGTTCACAAAACGTAAGTCTCTTATCAAACATGATTCCGAGGTATACTTTACTTTAGGTTTGGGAGGGATAGGAGTTGTTGGTTGAAAACAAGCCATCTATATGTTGCACTTGTGAATTTCGGATGTAAAAGAATTTTGACTTTTACTCCGTTAGAGGTCTCCAGCATACTGCTGAAATCATCCAGTGCAAAGTACAGTTCAGAGATATTTACTGGAGAGTTAATTTTGTTGACAACATTTGTTAGATTAGTCAACATGTTGTATGCATTGCCACTTACCCCGCTGTTTGATTGCACGGTTTTGGTCTGCTGTGAGGCCCTAAGCTTATTCGGGAAGTTTTTATCGTATTTATCCGGGGGTGGCATTCTTCCTCCTTGTGGCTGGGAACGTTGCGGCTGTGGCTCATTTCTTTTTATACCTCGACCTTGTTTTTCTGGAAGACCGTATCCCTACCAGGCCGGCGTGGCGGGCGTGGATGCTGGCTTATATTGCTTCGGCGGTTGCATAGTTGCTTGCAATTGGTTTATTTTATACAGATAAACCGGGCATTCTAAATCGATTACCCTGTGCGAGCCGCTGCAATTAGCACACTTTATTTCTGTGATATTGCAGGCAGTGACCTCATGGGCTTGAGCGCACTTACTGCATTTGAAGTTCTTTGTGCAATAGGACATGCAATAGGACATGCAATGTCCATGCCCCTGGCATAATCTCATACATTGCATATTAGGGCGAGTGTTCCTGTGGTGTTCCCAGGACAGTCGTATGATCATGATCGTACGTATGTCTTGTTGTATCTTCTTTATGGTGGCTGACGCTTCAGTGACAACAAGTTAGAGCAGTTAGTAGCAGTTCGATTTTGCCAATTTTAAAATTTCATTTATATGCCGCATTTAGGAAAAAAAATGATGAATTTAATAATTCGTTTGAAATTGCCTCTTTTCTTAATGTAAAATTAACCATATTTTAAGTATAGGTTAGCTATATATTTGTATTCTTAATCCGTTGTGACTATTTATTTTAGTTGATAAGCTAGAGCGATGTACCATATTTTTAGGATAATTTGGTTTGATTTGTATCTTATTTATCATGAACAGCCAGCGAATCGATTTATATTTTCAGAATGTTGTTCGTGAAGCCTGCAAAAAATGCTGCGTTTGACTTGTTGATCCGTATTTTGGTAGTAGTTTTTGTGACCTTCGTCACGGAGTAATAGGAATGTACTGCTTCTCGTAGGATCGGCTGTCGATTTGAATTTTTAAAAGGTTATCGTTTTGTTAGGGAATATTCTCTATTGTTTCGTGAATCCCTTGATTTCAATGCGTTAATTGTGGCCTCCGCCGTCATGTTACCCCTATAATAAGCAAGAGCTCGGTCGCTTATTATATTAGAATTATTCCGTGTATCGAATCACTAGGCACGTTTTCGCCCATTACTACTTGTGACGCAGGATTTAATCTCGAAGGCGAATTGACGAACGGAGTGGACGGGCCTTTGCTAGTTTGACCGGAACGTAAGAGGAACGCTTGCCAGGGCGGCTGGAAACTTCACGTTTGAAGTATTGTGATATAATACAACCCTTTTGATAGGGGATTTATCGTGTCGTTTCTGTTTGTGTTTTAACATGACCGATTATTCCGGCTCTACATGCTGTACTAGGGGCTTCCACGTTTGTCCCATAAGACTGAGACCGTCGAATCTCTCCTAGTCCACCCTCAAGTCCGAATTAGAGGGTTTTTCTGGTGGGCCAGAAGTTCAATTGAAGAACTACAACTTTTGCTGAAGGGCCAGAAGCAGGTCCACAACTTTTTTTTCTGGAAGGCCAGAAGCGTCAGTGAAGGGCCTTAACTTGTGGTTCCGGCACTAGAGGCCATCGACAGAGTTCTACGACGGGATTTGGGTATAAGTTTTCTGTCTTATTGTTTCTTAGGGGGATACACCTAAGTAGTAGTATAATCTTCGTTTTCTTTTCTTTTTCATATAAATCAAACATTGAACACCGAGTGCTGAGGTAGCTCATTGATTTTAATTAATTTAATTTACATTTACATTTATACACTGGTTTATCGGACCAGTTAATCTGATTGCTTTGAGTTGTTTTCTCATTTTAATAAAGTCAAGCGCTGGCTGGATAATTTCATTCTTTTCATTCATTAGCCGGCAGATATAACCGCTCTGAATTTTATCTTTTTATCATATAAATCAAGCTAACCATAGTTTTAATCTAATCTAGTGCTTTTATTAACTTCTCAATTTTTTTTTGATCTAATCATTGTGTCTGCTCATTGCGGCAAATTATCACAATCAGTGTAGCTATTAGCGCACGCATACGTCGTTGTAAGAACCTTAGTCTACGTCAAGTGATCACTTTGATAAGTAGTGTTTAGTGCATTTAGTGATAAGGCATATAGAACCGAAGTTTTCCAACTGAATAGGTCTCGGTACAATCTTCACATTGTACTCTGTTTATTTTATCAATTACTTTAACCGTTGTTTAACATTCTTTTGTCTTTATTTAACCACATTTTAATATAACCTTTTTCTCCAGATAGATTGTTGCTGTGTTTTCAAAAAAAAAGAACTTAGTAGCAAATATAGTGTTCATTAAATTTTAGATTGTGTTTTCTTGATAGAAGTTAGTGGATTATAATTACGCCATTGTTTTCGTTTTTTTTTTGATAGTTCGAAATTAGGAACTGAGAACTGGTTAATTTTATGAGCGAATCTAGCCACTCGGTACAACACCAGCCGTTTAGCTGGCTAGAACGGGTGGCGCTCAAACGACCCCACGACAGGGGCCGGTCTTTGTAACGCGACTCTCCGGGGCTAGGATAATTTTTCTCTTAATTAATTGGGGAAAAAAAACTTTGGGTTTAATCAGAAAAACGTGTTGCAAGTTCTCGTGTCTTTTTAATTTCGAATACATTTTTAATATTATACCTGTATTCGTCGGTGATGTGGCATTTTATTTCATTTACCGGTATATTGCCGTCTAGCCCTCGAAGAACGTCCGTCTTCTGGTTCTTTTCGGCATATGAGTGGTATTTTATGCTTTCGTTGTCCATCACTCTATTGAACACTACCCAGTTTTTTTTCCTGTTCAAAGTAAAAGATCGTGCTGTTCCTTGCGTATTTTATGCTGAATTTTTGTGTGTGCATGCTTTTCATGTCTGTCAGCAGAGCAGCGTTAGCTTTCAGTTTAGCCTCCATTACGACCGGGGGTGGTGGTCCCGGTCTGGCTTTGAGTACGGTCAGTGCCTTCTTTTTGATCCGCAAGCTAGTGCGACTTGCCACTTTTTTTAGTTGTGTCGCTAAGGTTCGAGCGCGTATTGACGCTGTTTGAGTCGTCGTCTAAGTCCTATAATGTCTGGAACTGATTGTTTAATTGGATGCTCGAGGGCCCCCCAAGTCCAGTTTAACCGCCCTTACGTTTTTCCTGAAAGGGATGGTTTTCAGGGGCATTTTAAAGCCGTCTTTGTCGATTCCATGTATCAGGAGCGGAGAATCATGCTGCTCACTTGTGGTGACCTTGGCCAAGGTTGCGGCTGGCTGGTTGTTGTCAGGGTTTTTTTTTTTCGGTGTTTCTTCAAGATTGTACATGTCTAGTTCCATATCCGAACTATCATCCATCGTTTTTTGCCGTTTATTTTGGAGATTTCTGTCCGTATCAATTTTGGCTTTGAGTGTGTCATTTCTGGAGAAAGGCTTTACGCCATGCGACTTTTTAAGGTGGTCAATGTCTTTCCGACGGTTTGGCAGTATGTCTTTTGCGTTTAGGTTCGAAATTCTTTTTAGGGTAGGTGCAATTTCGGCTCACGTTTTGCACTCTTCGCATGTTCTGCTGAGGCGTCGAAAAATGTAGCCAGTGCGGGTGATTAGCTCATCTGGTGTCCTCTGACCGCAGGGAACAGGAATCATCCTTCCTATCCGTCATATTGGCTGTTGCCGGGGTTACGTCCCCGGCGACTAGAAAAAATATTTGCTCTGGGCCTATAATAGTCTCTACTAATTATCCCTTGGCTAAAAAGCAGACCTACTAACAGAAAAGTGAAATAAGACATGGTAATCGAAATTAAAACGTGTGCGGGCTCTGCTCTGTTCAACCGTACAAAGCAGAATCCGTGATATGAGGGGACCTAATGATCCTTAGGAAAAGGAACAAACAAGAGTAAAGAGACTATATGTTGAGCTATCTAGTGATGTTGAGGATGAAGATCCATATCACTACAGCGATGGTAGGTCAGATGCAGATTATGTTTCCAGCGCAGCTTCAGATACCGATAAACCGGTGGTGGGTTTAAGAAGATTTCCGAGTGACGAATTTCTTATCAATCTTACATCATCAGATCTGGAAAATGATGATGAAAGCCCTCAGTAATTTGATACTGAAACAGAGGACCTTGATCCAGAACGCAATGGTTATGTGGACAGCATTATACCAGAAGAAACTGATTTATGGAAAGACACCACAGATCCAGTTCCCAGCTTCAAATTCGATGAAGGCAGTGTTCGGGCCAAAATAAATATTGAGGATTATTCTTCATCCCATGACGATCTCGAATCTTTGTTTACGCCGCAAATATGGGAGTTTTTAGTGCAGTACTCATACAATTATATCGTATTCCTAACCTACACAATCGCCCAAAAAAGGAGCTGCAGAACAGGAACTCGACGAATAACAGTCGACGATCTATAGGCTTGGTTTGGTCTTTGGTTAGCTCAAGGCCAAGTTTTAACCTGCAACGTTCATAGATTTTTTTTTCTTCCAAAGAAGGAGATGGGAGCAGATATTACGGATTGTGTGTGGTTCAGCGCCAAACCAGCGGAAATAAAAAAAACTCCAGACGCTGATATGTTTAGATCTCAATTCCAACCTGCTTATGTACCTAGTTAAGAATTGCCTATAGATGAACTGTCACTACATTTTTGAGACAGACTTAGATATAGGATTTACGTCTAGAATAAAAAAGACAGATACGGGATAAAGTTTTTTCAGTTTGCATGGATTTGTGTTCAATTTGAAAATGTACAGTGGCCCGGATACTGAAAATAATGGTGGTAATCTAGGTTGCAATTGTACAACAGAAAAGCTGGTTCTTCGTCTAATAGAACCTTAATTATAAAAAGGCTACGAGTTATTTATGGACAAATATTATACTAGTGTTATATTGTCCGAAAAACTATTAGAATTAAAGACACCTACTAATGGTACCCTTAGGTCTAACCGCCGGGATAATCCCAAAGACTTGGTGAAACGAAAATTAAACCACGGTGAACATTTTTGGGTGCGCAAGAAGAACGTGTATGTGTTTAAATGGAAAGACAAACGCGAAGTTTTGATGCTTACTACGAGAAATCATCCTGTTATTATTACAGTAGCAAACAAATATGGTCAAGAAATACTTAAGCCTAGGGTAGTAGCTTCTTATATGTCGGGTGTTGATCGGGGAGATCAGATGACTGCAACATACAGCACGGAAAACCATTATTTGGTATAAAAATTGCCTTCTGGATTTGACTACGTGGAATTCTTTTTACTTGTATAGACAATATTGCAAAAAGGCTCATGAAAATGCCGGAATTTAGAGATGACCTCATTAAATATATTAGAAACAGACTAAAATCACCATAAGGAAAAAAAAATCAACCCAATAACTTTTAAATGAATCTTCAATAATACCCTTCAACCCCAATTGTAAGGTTTATAATGACAAGCAGAAAGCCGTTCAGGTTCGGAGAGGAGATTTTATATTAAACTAAATATAACACGATAATAATATAACATATATAATATTTACATATGTATAAATATTTAGTTGACACTATGGATACTGTTATATAGATTAATAACTAATTTTCTTGTTAAATTTTTAACAAAGACATAGCTTTTTTCTATTTCCTTTACATGTTTTATAGAATTTTCCCAATTAATTTGATATTTTTTTGAAGTGAAACTTCTTTAGCGAGGGTAGTCGGAAAAATGCTTATCAATGTGAAACGCTTTTCAAAGCGAAGCGCCTCTTTAATCCAACATGTTCCGGTATAGCTAGAGGGTTGAAATTTTCAGGACATGAAGCCGTGGTAAAATGAGGATCCTGGACTAAAACTGGACCCCGTACCCTTTTCCGTTCAGCCAGGAGAAGGGGGAGAAGAAAAAACTAAAATAATTAATTTCGGGAGAAAGGGAAGAGCTACGAGGACGAACTTTTTCTGGTAGGTGCGCCTAATGGGGGGCTACCTTTGACCATCTGGAGGAATCGTGGCTCTAATTTAAGGGGAGATTTTGGGAAAGAGCCGTTTTTGCTGATATCTCTCCAACAGAGCCTCGGATCGAAAATCTGACAAGCGTCAGCATCATCAGTGGGGGAGGGGGGCGAGAATAAAAACCTCTACCACCTTCTCACTTCCCCGGTTACCCAAAAATTTTCGGAAAAGTGGGGAAAAACTGAAAAAAATACATAAAAGAATGTTCGGAAAGTTAATAAAAGTATTAAAAAACGAAATAAGAAGAAAATAATAAAAAAGGAGTTAGAGAAACGCGGTTTTCGGCAAAAAAAAGACGAAGGAGTTCAGTTACGTGGTCGGGGATGGCAAAAATGGGAAGAAAAACAATGCCTCATGAAAAAAGTTAAAAACATTTTTGCAAAAATCGACAAAAAATAAAAACGTAACAAAATGTTTGGAAAGTTAATAAAAGTATTATAAAACAAAATGGGAAAAAATAAATAAAAAAAGAGATTGTTCGGTAAGTTAATAAAAGTATTATAAAACCAAAAATGAAAAAAAAATGGTCGGAAAGTTAATAAAAGTTTTATAACACGAAATAAAGAAAGAAAAATAATAAAAAACAAGTTAGAGATGCGGTTTCCAAAAAAGTTGAAAAAAAAATTAAAAGCGTACAAACCGGGGGCAAAAGTTGAGAAAAAAACCTAAAAAAACTCAATTCCTAATATCTCTCAGAAGTTTTTACTTCAGTTGTGTGCTTATAAAGGTAAGGTGCATAATTTTTACTGTCAATTAAAGTTAATACAGTAGAATTAATTGTAGGTGAAATAATATTACGACGAATTCCTACTTTAAGTTGGTGTCATATTTGCTCAATGGGGTTGAATATACAGTGTTAAGGTGGTAACCGCAATCGAGTGTAACCCATTCGCTGCGTAAGTTCGTCGCAATAATATTGTTTTTTAATAGACAAACTCTTAAGCACTTCCAATAAATCTTTTTTGTATCTTTTTTGCATAGTTTACATGAAAATATATATTAACGTACATCGCTTGAACAAAGTGCTTTGTTTAATTGTCTACGATGATAACACGAGTTTATCCATAACAATGACACTATTTGGCGGAATAATAGGCAATAATTTAGTTTGGATCTTCAAATAGCTCCGCTGTTGTGTCATTAACACTTAATTTTGAGTTCATTCCTTTCAAATATTTTCATTAAATTTGCTAAAGTTGGAACATATTGGTCTTCATAAATTTTATAAATTTCTTGTCGTATATTGTCCTCGAGACCATGGTCTAATTTTCCGGTAAATCTGGCATCACTTCTTTAATTGCGTTTTAAAATGGGCTTTTGCCCAATTTCCTTTTAAGCTAAGATGTTTTCTTTGCAGCTTCTAGCACAAATTACGGCGTCCCATTAAGTTTGAAAGCACGTTCTTAATACCTTCTTTAGTATCTTCATAGATACACCTTTCGACTTGTTTTACTTTCACAAATCTCACTAGAGCTCCAAGGACGCAATATTTCTAAATAATTTTTATCATATACGGTAGATAATGAAATACGAAATAACCGCATGTTCTATGACTAAAGACACAATTTAAACTGGCTAGTTAGGTTCTTTTTTTTTATGGCAGTGGCACACACACTAAAGGGAGACCCTATGGCGCTCGACGAGCGGTGTGTGTGCGAAGATGTTGATTGACACGGCTCTTGAATATTTGTAAGTTGTAATTAGTTGAAAACAGATGTCCTGGGAGTGAGTTCCACAATGATGCAGTGCGCCAGGCAAAGGAGTTCTTGTAAAGCGATGTTCTAGGTGTTTCCAGTTGTACGACGAACTGGTGCGCTCTTGCCGTCTGTCGTGACTGTCTGACAGGAGCTGCCAGAGGCGGTATGAGGCGGACCAAATCCTGGCAACATCTGCCGTAAAAGTATCTGTACAACAGAGATATCTCGGCTACATGTCTGCGGTATTCCAGACTACCTAGATTCCGGGTCAACTCCGGGTCGCCCACGAGACGCACAGCTCTCTTCTGAATGGAATCCAGCAGCTTTAGGGTGTGCTTTGGTGCGGCACCCCAGATATGTGAGCAATATTCTAAGCACGGTCTTATTTGCGCTTTGTAGAGCAAGAGCAACTGCTGCGGTGTATAGAGTTTTTTGTTGCGAAATAGCGCACCAAGCTTCTAGGAGGCTGATTTTGCGATGTTAGCAACGTGGTCATGCCAGGACATATTGCTGTTGACCGAGATACCCAGCAGTCCGATTGACTAGGATGAAGGAATGGTCGACCCCATAGTGATGTCAGGGCCCGCTGTATTGGCCCTCTTGGTAAACGTGGCTGCTTGGGTCTTTGCTGCATTGAACTGGACCAAATTTCGGTCGCCCCAAGTTTGAGCTTTCACCAGGTCTTGATTAATTGCTGTAATCTGCTCCCGTCTGCGGCGATGAGTCTCAGTCGTTGGTAAGGGTTTTTCTGATCTAAAGTGGGAGACAAGGGTACTGTCATCTGCAAATCTGTAAACAGGATTATTTGTTTCGGTCAGCAGGTCATTAATATAAATGAGGAACAGAGTTGGTGAAAGTATTGCGCCCTGAGGCACGCCCGCGTTGAAGGTGAATGTGTCGGAGAAGTATCCATCGACTGCAACGTGCAGAGATCGGCTCTTAAGGAAACTGGCAAGCCAGCTGCAGAGAGAGGCTGGCAGTCCGAAGGACGGTAGTTTGTTAAGCAGTTCGTCATGCCAAACTCTGTCGAATGCCTTTGAAATATCCAACGCAATCGCTCAAGACTCTCCGTAGTTCTCAATTGCCCTACTCCATATATGAGTGACATAGGCCAATATATCTCCTATCGATCTCTCTTTGCGAATGCCGTATTGATTATCGCTGATTATTTTGTTGTTTTCGAGGTACTTGAGTAGTTGCTGATGGACTACATGTTCCATGACTTTGGAGATTATTGGAAACAAGGCAATTGGACGATAGTTTGAGGGCGTGGTTTTCTTGCCTTTTTTTGGAACAGGTTGCACTCGAGCGACTTTCCAAGAGGATGGGTAAATCCCTTTTCCGTAAGACAGAGAAAAAAGCCTGGAAAAAATGGGTGTTAGTTCGTTGGCGCAGTTCTTTAACACGATGGCAGGTATTCCGTCCGGTCCTGATGCCTTTTGCGTATCTAGATTTTTAAGGATTTTACGAATATCACGGTGATGAAATTTGACTTCTGCCATGGTAGTGTTGATGTTCGATATGGTGGGGAGAGTCTAGCCTTGTGGGACCTCCAAGGTAGAGTGCGAAGAAAACATTTTGGCGAGCATGTTTGCTTTTTCCTTGGCTGTAGTCGCTGTGATGCCACGTTCGTCTGTCAAAGGTGGGAGAGACGCTTCTGTAAAGTTGTTACTTACTGCCTTTGCTACCGACCAGAAATTCCTGGAGCCACTGGGGCATTGCAAAAGTTTATTCCTGATCCTTTGATTGTGTTTGTCCTTAGTTTCGTCGATAACACGCTTGCACTCGTTTCTCGCTTCGACAAAATAATTGCGAATTTCAGCGGTCTGATTTTGCTGCCAGTACTTGTAGGCTTGCCGTTTCTTACCCACAGCTCTCTCGCATCTTCTGTCGAACCAGGGCTTTCCGTTTGATGGTAACTTGATGGAATTTGGGATGTATGCTTCCATTCCTGAGGAGATTACTTGCGTGATCTTTTCGCAGCAGTCTGATGGGTTGTCAGCGCCAAAGCAGACGTCGAGCCAAGGAAAATCTAGGTAGAACTCCCTTAGATCGTCCCAGTTTGCAGAATTGTAATGCCAGATTTTGCGAGGCAATTGTGGATCTTTCTGTATGAGTGGCAATTCACAAACCGTTGTAATAAGTTTGTGGTCGGAAGTACCTAATGGCGGACCAACTGTAACTGTGTACTGGTCAGGATTGGTGGTTAGAAAAAGATCCAGGAGGGCGGCGAATTCGCCCCTCTCTGAGATTCGAGTTGGTTCGTCTACAATTTGAGTAAGCCCGCAGCTGATGGCGAATGCTTCAGCCTCTCTACCTTCGTTGTCGGTCTTGTTGTGATGTTTGAGCCAGTTGGTGTTGTGGGCATTGAAGTCTCCCAGAACGATTATTTCTGAACTGGGGTGATCAACCTGTATTGAGTCAAAAGTGGTAGCTAGTGTTGAAAAAAAGCTTTGGTAGGCTCTATCGCTCGGAGGGCGATAGAGACAACATATAAACTTGGTTAATCCCTTGGCGGTGAACTTGAGCCACATGACGTCAAGGTTGTTCGGTTCGAGTGTTTCCTCTCGGTGACATGAAAGGTCGCTTCGGACAAAAACGCATATTCCGAACTTATGTCTAAATCGGGTATGTAAGTCGTAACTAGGATAAGGGTAGTTCACTGTTGTTGTTGTAGAACATATTTTTGTTTCTGTAAGGGCTAGTATGTGTGGTCTATTTGCTTGTAGATGTTGGTGTACCGAATTTATGTTTGTATTTAGGCCTCTTATGTTGCAGAAATCAATTTTAAATTGGTTCGGCATCTTTGCTGTCTGTGAAATGCGGAATGAAGGGCTACCCGGGCCACCCAGCGCCCGGAGATCCGAATGGCCGGGGAGTTTACCTCCGGAATATTTTGATCCTGGAAGCACCATCATGTCCATATTATTATATTCCTACTGTGGAACCCGGAACCACCAGCGCGGAAACGGAACGTGATTCGGGAAAACCACGTAGCGCTTCCCAGTTCTGGTGGGGTGGTCTTTCACCGGACGATGCGAGTAGGCGTATGCATCTACCACCTAGGTTCAATGTAATATCTAGAAATATACCTAAATATACAAAGTAATGCGAGCCTGTGCGGGCAAACCTCATCATCCCGTCCCGTAAATTTATACCTGCCCCACATTTTTTGTCGGTTTCTAATATTTGTGAATACACTTTATTTAATGTGTCATTATTACCTTCTATACATCACATGACTCTTATCCCACATCACCCTGGGCTTGCTGACGTATCCGCATCTTCCATTGGTCTCAAAAAGTGAATTGTTGAGATGCATTGCAGTATCTTCCGTTTGATAATTCAATGCAGACATCTGCATTCCTAAAATAAAAAAGTATAATTATTAAAACATTTTCTATATCAATGCGTCAAGCTCAATTACGCATTCACCTATTTTAATGAAAATCATATAATATGCACCATAACTAGAAAATGCCAGCAAAAAGGACTTGAGTTCTAACAATAATTATAGTTACGGGCGTGTGAAAAGTGACATTTTTCACACCCATTTCAGTGTGAGGGTGTGAAAAATTGTCACTTTAACGCACTAGTGTGAAAAGTGATTTACTTTTCGCACCAGTGTGAAAAATAATTTACTTTTCGCATTAGTGTGAAAAGTAATTCTGAAAAGATTTACATATTTCGAAATAGTTATTTTCCTAACTAGTGCGGAAAGTCATACTTTTCCGCACGCGACTGCAGTTTGCCGAACGACGCGCAGCGGAGTTCAGCAAGCAGTCGAGTGAGGAAAAGAGACTTTCCGCCTGAGTTAGGAACAAAATTTTTTCTACCAGCACCTAAATCAAAAATTGAACCGTCTATTTGGATTTATTTGGGCAAATAGAATAGTTATTTTTATTCGCTTGAGAAACATAAATTTTTTAGACAAGATTTTATTTAAAAAGCATAAAACAATAACAATTTAATAGCAGTTATTGATATTTATGATACTGGGTGTCCCAAATTTGTAGATATATTTCTTTTGTATAATAATTCTTTAATAATTATAATTAGTTTTCCGCTTTGTTATAGCGAACATGACGTGTTCCCCTAAATTTGGTATTATCAATATAGAAGATACTGTGTGACAAATTTGTATACTTTTTTTGATATTTTTACTTTTCCGCACTAGTGCGGAAAAGTAGTGCGGAAAAGTACTTTTCGGCACTAGTGCGGAAAAGTGGCACTTTCTAAACTAAATTGAGTGCGGAAAAGTGAACTTTTCCGCACGCAAGTAGAAAAAGTCTTTTTTGAGTAATTAAAAAATTACAAAAAACTAAATATAAATAGTTTTATTAGAACTTTACAAACACAATATATAAGATATCAAGGCTTAAAAAAGTTTGCCACGCAATTTGTACAGTTAGTTAAATTAATATCCGACGGAAATTGTTGGTAGGTCACTGAACTTCCGATCGAAGTATTCATAGTCAAAACATCTTCATTAGGCTGTGTACAGGTAAACTCTCTGAGTCTGCTAAGAGCGAAGCAGATGATCGCCGAAAGTAATGTCCTGTATAGCTAGACGGGTCATGCAATCCAAGGAAAGTAGCTATGTTTTTCGGCATAGCTCCAAAAGTATTTGTGCCTATGGGCAGTTTTATGGGCACGCCTTTTCTATATTGTAAAAAGAATCGATTTTTGGTAATGCCTACAGGACGCAGACGCTCATACTTTCGAACAATCTCCACTAAATTAATTTCTTCAATTGAACCACCAATAATAACAAATTCTCGACAGGTTTTCGTTTTAGTATCAGGTATTTTAATTAAGTAAATGTCACCTTTGTCTGTGAAGTCTTCAATAGTCATCAGACACAGCTCGTCTCTCCTACACCCTCCGGCGATTCCAATGATTAGTGTGACTTTCATGAGCAAAAAATCGTCATCGTTGGCCCTTGTTAAAAAAAATTTTACATTTTCTTTGGAAAGAAACTTGGAAATTTCTTCGCCTTATAACCTTCCGATTTTCTTTTCAAAAAAGATATTAAATTATTGTACCTGCTTATATCAATGGTTTTCTCTATCGATAGCCTTGTCCTTAACATGGAATAATGACTCTAAAGGGATGAAGACTTTTGTTGTATGGACTTCTGCTGGAAATACGCTAGTAAGACAGTCTCTGTGAAATTATTTATTTTATTTCCACTATACCACTTTTCGAAACATTTGTATGCATTTTCATATTGGATCTTTGACCGGGCCGGTGGAAGCGAATTCATTGCTATTTTCGCAGATTCTTCTACGTCTGATAAAGCTTACTCACTATTTTCTATGTCTGAAGACTCCATTATCTCCATTAGGTTCTTGGAAAAAACTTTTTTAGGCAGAATTTTTTGAATTACATACGGTTTGTCATCTTTACTGACATAAAAAAAACAATTTGAAATAAATAACATAGGATGATCATGATGATCTAATTGGTATGATAATCAAAACGACAAATTCGACAAATTCAGGTAAGGGTCCATAACACTTTAGCGTCATACAAATTAAGAAGTTTTTGGTAAAAATATGAACATTTTCTATGTTAGAGAGAGTGATTCTTTATAAAAAAGTGTGGACGGAGGATCTTTTTTATTAAAAAAAAAATAATATTTCTAACCTAAAAATATGAAAATTTCGGAACACTCACATCTACCTATACCAAATTTTCGACCTTCGGACCTGCGCATTTGGCAGCAGTCCAGGGTTGTTCTAATATTTGGTTCTTCGCTCGCTCCGGGGGCTCAACCAGATAAAGCAAACCCAAATTAATCTTGTAAATAAAGTAGAAAAGGGTAAATTTTTACTTAGCGCTCTTTTCGAATTTTGCAATTTACTTTCGTGTAACGTGTATTAGACAGTATTAGAAGTGTTTTGTGATACTTTACATATTGCGCAAAGCACTTTTGACGCCAAAAATTGGAAAAAAATCCCAAATGTTTCAAAAAGTAGAATAGCAGCTTGCCAAACCACAGCTAACTTAAACTAACCCGAACTAACCAACATTATCCCAAAGTAACCAAAACCAACCTGGACCAACCCAAACTAACCAAAGCCAATCCAAACAAACCAAAACTAACCCAGACTAACCCTAAATTAACCAAAGTAAGGAAAGAAGCGAGCACTATCTCTCTTCACTATCTCAAACTAAGCAAAACCAACCCAGACTAACGAAAACTAACCCAAACTAACCAACACTAACCCAAAGTAACCAAAACCAATCCAGACTAACCCAACCTAACTAAAGCCAACCCAAACAAACCAAAACTAACCCAGACTAACCATAAATTAACCAAAGTAAGGAAATAATCGCGCTTGACTCTTCACTATCTCTAAAGCTCTCGGGGTCTTTTCAGATTGCAAATGAAAATTTGTCTATTAAAAAGTTTGGAAAAAATTTTTTTGTTTTGTTTCAAATCAACGGTATTTTTGATAAGACATCTCCGCTATCGGTATATTACTGTTGACATGCTGGCAATAACGCGTAAAATCGTGCTTGCTTACGTAATTCACTTCGCTTCGTTCGATTTTAGACAAGCGTCTACCAACAGCAAATTTTCGACCAATGGACTAATATTTCACTTCACGCATGGCCCTTCGCTCGATTCGAGGGTGCAACCGGACAAAACTGACCCAAGGCAATGCCCAAAGTCAAGAAAAACAACTGAAAAATATCTCAATTTGTATCTCGTACGCATGCGTGAAGACTCAAAATTGGTGTTGGTAGACGCTATTAGCAAAGGCAAATTCCTGTGCGAACAACAAAATCTCCGCGGCGCGACAAAAAATAACACCAACATTGAACACAAATATTTAAAAAACAAATGCATGATCCGCAATTTTTATTTCATATATTGTCAAATAATTGTGTGCTCTAACGATTAGTATATATCTGACATTTTAATTCGTGTGACGCTAAAGTGATATATCACCTCAGGTAAATATATAGCAATAATTTTAGAAAGCCAATGTTCATTATGCTCGTAGAAAAAATCTTGTGAGACATACGTGTGAAAGGTACGAAGGCACTCGTATGAATTGCGAAACTCGCTTCGCTCGTTCCACAAATATTCATACTCGTGCCTTAATCGAGTACTTTTCACACTTATATCATAAATAGCTATTATTATCTTCATAATTCGGTCCTTCTTGTAATTAATTAGAATATAGAAAGAGTAGGGTAATTCCATATGCAACATAACTTTGGTCACAGGTTTAATTATGCACATTAATCATATTCAGAAATATCAGGTGTTAACTCTCCGCATTAAGTTAAAAGTTTGATAAAGTACAATATTTCATATTTAATTTTCCGCCACACTTAATCAGCCACAAGTAATTAATTGCGAGTAATAATTGACGTAAGTTTTTAGAGAGAAATTTGTGACAGCTGCTAAGAAGTGAAGCGATTATACGTTATCATAACTAGATTCGTTCGCCCAAAAGTTAACCACGATTTTAATTTTGTGAGAAATTATACGAAAACAAATAGGCACTCTATCAACGGACGCATGACATTGGTCTATTTATATATTTGTGGCTTTATTATAAAATAATTGGACCAGTAAGCAGTATAAATTAAGATATAATTCCATTACAAAGGCAGAGTTTGCACGAACACCTGTTCGTGCGAACTGTCTAGCCTTTTTGCTTCGTATTTAATGATTAATCACGTATCCTAGATGTATATAAGATAGCAGTCAAAGAACATTATACCACCTAGTTCCAAGAACTGATAACTGAATAAAAATAAATAATATTAAAAGCCCTGGAAGATATCACACATGACTACGCAATTCATATTCGGAACTCTCGTAGAGAAATAAAAACTAATCTACGCTTCCTTTCGACGTTCAGGCACGGTATAAATAAGTATATTATTTGTACTCTGGTTCAGGTAGTAGATTCGAACTAGTAGCGTCTAAAATTATATTGGTACATAGGACAAAATTCAACATCAAGCAAATCTGGTAGGATTCGTATGATCTGGAATCGCTAACAAGCTAAATAGAAGTGAATATGATTTGCTGGAAATATGATCTCTAATGCACACTTAAGATAATGTTATGAATAAACATACTCAATAAGCAGCACTTTTTCACATGTTGTTTCCCGATTGATTGAAGCTGAAATGGTAAATGAAATAATATATCTAGAATAGTAAATGTGCTTACCGAAAGACCAAAATATCACAGGATTGAAATTACTAGAATCGATTCGCATCGGAGCAGGATACGTTCTCATCAACTGCGTTTGAGTATGAGCTACCAAACCCAAAGGTTGTTTTCTACAAAGCTTTTTTGCCGTATTTTCATTAATGGACGAGCATTGATAACATGGATAGTTAATATTTGGTCTCTGAGATTTCTTTTCCTGAAAAAAAAAATTGGGCTTTTATTTATTTACTTTATATGATTGTTGTCGGACTCACCTCATTTTCGTATAGCGTACTATCTGATTCACTACCAATTCCAGACGTTGATATGTTAGATGCTGAACTGCTTCCAGTAGTGACGATGGAACTACCGGATATTGATACGCATGTTTTTGGTCTCTGCTTTACTGAACTACTAGGAGATATGTTATTGAGGCCCCGGAACTTAATAGCCTAAAATAGTATGGAAGATATTTCTTTATATTATATACTCTTTTGTATCCCTTATTAGATATAACTTTGAAATTAAAATGATATAGGTATACAAAAAAATGTGATTTTTGGTTTGATATGGTTTTCAGTATTTTGTATTAACAAACATCTGTGAAATGTTTTTGATACATGTGTTTAGATATGGTGATGGCTAGAGTCTGTTCCATTGGGAAAATTAAGTGGTTCTTGATATCGCATATAGGTATCCCGATTTAAAATTACTTTGACATAATTCGTTTGCCATTTTAGACAGTTGATTTATGATTTTATGCGTTTATGCACGAATTGAAACAGGAATCTACGTTATCGGAACTCTTGTAGAGAACTTCTCCAGCATGGGTTAATCAGGTGAATGATACAAATTAGTAGTTTCATAATATCTAATGGAGCATAAGACGATAATTCACGTCAAATAGATCCTGCAAAGTGAATAGAAGTGAACACCATTCACTCTCAGCTCTAAATGCGTTCGACAAGCTGTTATAATTAATAAACAATTACATTTATAAGCGCCGTATTTGGATAAGAGAACAGAGAACATAAAATAAGAAAAATATTGGTACCTATGATCCATCGTAGAAAAATATGTGTTGACTTACTTGAACATAAACTACTAAATCCGAGAGTTCTTTTGATATCTGACTTCCCTTTTTTCTTAGCTTGTCATCCGTAGGTAACGACCTTTTTGTTGAACTTGTTTTTGATACTGTATGGGATCCATACTGTCTAGGTGATTCGTTCGGCGCTAGTATGGCGTGGATGGTTTTGTCTAAAAGAAACAAAATACTCTAATATAATAGAGATATGTACGCACTAGAATGATTTTAAAGGTTTAAACTTAATGAAACCGTTTTTTTTTTGGGAAGGAACTTTTGTCGTGAAATGCCCTTATACACCAAATTATTCAAAAAGATTTAATTTTTATAATACACTGATCAGTAATATTATCGTGCTACCAAAAAACTACCACGATTTTGATATTATTTGTTTTCTGAACTTATGGTTCTATTTAAATCGACTTTTTTCTCATGGTAAATTCATGCTTCAAGAAATTACGCGGTTTGTATATACTGATCGATCTGCATTTTATGCCTGGCTAAAAAAAATTAGTGGCCGTTCCAAAAATTCAAAACGCCCTGTGGGGTAGTTTGGGTTAGCACTCAAAACATATTCTGTCCCCCCTGTTTGAATCTTATACATTTTATGTAACTAAACTATGCTCAAAAAAACAATACAGAACTTTTGCCATAGAAGACAAATTTATTAAAATATTTAAATATGGTGTTTATTTTGCATAGGTCTGTAATATTGAATATTTCTGGAATGCAATTTTAAAAAAGATTAATATATAGAAAGCAGAAATATATAGACAATGTTGTGCGACTATTCTCGTATTGTATGTGTCAAAGTAGTGGGTAATGATATTTCTGCAGTATATAGTATTGAAAATTGCCTTACCATCCATATTGTCTTCGTCATCCTCGTCATCATAGTCATCGTCGCTATAATCGTCGTTGAAAGAACTAGAACTGGCGTTACTGATAATGGAACTAGTTCTCCCTGGTACTGAATGTCTCATTCCACTACTAGGCCTTATTGGTGTCGACATCGTCGTGAAAGGAGCTGGTATTTCAACTGAGAGTTTCTTGTTTTTGATCAGGATTCGGTTTCTGAGCTGCTCAGGGGATGGAAGGTAAGGCTCATCGCTGTAGTCGCTTTCGAAAAGGAAGTTGGTAACTAGTCGTTCACCGAAAATTCGCTGTAATTTAAGATGCTTAGTACTAAACGTTAATTGTTAATTTTGGCTCATTAAATGCATTAACCAAGTTCTGATACTGCAGTTAGGAATAGTGAATATTTTACACTGTGACATTTTCTTATTATTAACATCTTCTTAGAACCATCCGTCCACGAAGGTATACTGTAAGTGTATATGTCATTATCTGTGGCGCGCTGCATTCAGGGAGATGTTTTTTTTAGTTCCCAATGGGCTGGGGGCCATCTCGCCCATTCAAAGCGCTGACACAGATTTGACGGAAATACAAAGCATACGAAGCAGATAAATTTTTTGATTTTTTATATCCTGGATATCCAGCTCAACGCTGCACCACATGTGGTATGAAGGTTGTTGATTTCATCACAGTAATGGGATACCATGTGCTCTACCTAAATGATATTGGATTTTTGCGATATCAAAATTAACGGATAAAATTGGCAACGGGTAGAACGTTGGTTGAAAATGCAGTTTGTAACTGATGTAATTGATAAGAGCCCCTTTAATATCTAATTTATTGGCAGTAAATACGTTTTCTCCTCTAGCTGCTAAGCTATATTTATCGATATTATTAGTAGTTACCTGAAATATATGAGCCATCCTAGACTGTTGCTGCAAGGAGCAATGATTTTCTATTGATAGTATCACAGGATACGGCGAAGTGACGAATGCATTTTTGTATATTGTCTCCACCACTGACGTAAATGCAATTTTTGTGGTAAATGTGTGTCCATGATAAATCATTGGATAGCCATCTTCTCCATCCCAGCAATCCAGTTCTACACATCGGCATCCAGAGAGTAGTACCTAAAAGCATTTATCTTGAAAATCTAGTTTTTATTTATTGTTTTAACAAATGACAACTATTGGTTTATGTCTAAACAAACTGATGTAAGCCCTCATATAATCTATTATAGAAATCGATGAGTAAATATAATAAAAGCGATCCATGACGATTCTGCCAAATAATATAGTATAATTTGAAGGTAAATAAATATAAAAAACGCACTCCGAAAGCCCAGATGCGACGTCATTAAGAGCATTTCTATAACTTGACTTTTTTACACAAAAAAGTTCTAGATTTTTTAATTTGCGCTTCAAAAACTCTCCTCCTAGGAAACTGCTTCTAACTTCTTACGAAAAAGTGCCAATGTTTTAAAGCTTTAGTTTTTATGCGAACATATTTTACTACGCTAGAGTAGAAAATTGGGTCATAGACGGAATAAAACAAAAATACAGAAATGGCGAAATGTTAACGCAGTTTTGTGCACAGAATGAGCTGCGAATTAATAACACATACTTCCCCTACAAAGAACAGCACAACTATGCCTTCTACGAATGTATGCGCGGTAGTATCATAATCATCTACTTAAGAACATCCTCTATGCCACGTTCTGGAATCTCTTGTCTCAATCAGAGTGGTGCTACTTTTCGCTATTGATATACATATCCTTTCACTATTGATCTATCACTAACTATTCTAGTTTAACTATGAGTATCTATAAAATAAAAATTGTTGAAAACTAACATTTTGCAAATTTACAATAAATTAAACTGCCACGAATAATTTTAGCAGATAATTGTGTACGTATAATTACGTAAAAAACCTTAATTTGGCTTTCCAATTTTTATCTTACTATAAGAAATGTTTACATGTTACGCACCTGACTGTAAAGTTCGATTGAAGATTCTCCTTTCAATTGATGACCAGTTAAATATGTGTTGTGCGAAGAAGCAATGTAATAAGTTGATAGAGGCCGTCTCATTTCTTCTTCATTTGGCACTTCACATTCGGGTATAAACGCAAAATTGTCTTTGTCCATAAGATATCTGGCGAATCCTTCGAAAGAGAGACAATGTTGAGATCGAAGTGAAGCATCAGATTCATGTCTCTAAAAGAAAAAACAAATAACAGAAATGAAGAAGTTTCATAACGTACGTCAGCTGCATGTAAATATATTTTAAATACCAATCTTTTTTCGAATTATTTGTTCACTGACATTGTAATGTAAACAATAGAAAAAAAATCTAAATGGATGTCATATTTTCAGCCTACAAAAAATTGTTCCGACGATTTAACATTGAAGATAGGTTTTCGGCCATTTTTTGTTATATTTTGAAGTTCTTCAGTTTGAGCCATTGTTTTTCCAGAAGTTTGAATTGTCAGATTTTTAACTCTTTATTTATACCCGAACTAACAAAATAAAGAAATTGACATAAAAAAATACATATACATTTTTTAAGCAGGTCGATATTTTAACCAGTATCCATATAGGTTGATACATTTAATATAAAATTTACTGGTCGATATTTCAACCGCTTAATAATTGCTACTAACCTATTATTATGTGAAATAAAAGTAAATTAACTATCATGAAATGATGCAAAACAAGGAATACGTAATGCAACTTTCCATTTAGTACACTCCACATTGGTGCTCGTAGGTTTTCTGATAATGCTCCATTTTACATATCTTCGAAATGCAGAATGAATGTGTGAGTAAATAGTCTGCAACATTCACTAGCCTAATTGTATTTTCCGCACCAACACCCATCAAGCATTTTCATTTCATTTTTGCCGATGACCAACCAAGATCCTGTACTTTTCTAGATGAGAAATTTCCAACCAGTTGGTTGATAATTATGGGGTCGATATAATATTAGAATAACTTTAGCCACCATCTTCGAGATTTCAATGCTATATTATAGCAAGAGTGAAGCCGATCGAATAAACTAACTCCACCCATATGCTGATTGTAGTCGTCTACACTTTTTGGGCAGTTTACAGTGACTCTGACACGTTCTTTGGTCATGCGTTTGTCAGTTCTGAGACAGTACAAATCGTGCTTGCTACTACCACACATTTTTTGCCTCTATCCTCTAAAGAATGTAATAAGTATGCTGCTTTAAAGTATTTGTCCGCAACCAGCAACTCGGTTGGAAAGTGTTTCATGCACAAATATTTCGATCTTTAAGTTTTAAGAAAATTGAAGATGGTGCTACGTCCTGTAGCGCATTTTCTCTTCACGCTTTCTTGAAATTTCAACACGTTGTGGACTGTATAAAGCGATATATTTAATTTACTAAATACAAACTTATACTAATAAGTCTTATGATTTTTCTTCTTTTTTCGCTGTCATTTTTTTTTTGCCTGGTACCACTTGTCTTCCAGTCATCACCAGTCATTTTAATTGTTGCGCATCTGGTGACCAAAGCCTTTTATTACATATTTAATGCTATATACTGACCAAAAACCGCCGGCCTTTGAAAATTTTAATTCTGAAATTACCAAATATGGTTAATGTCTTCAATACAATATTATTGAAATATAAATAATATGTTAATTAGAACAGAACATTTACTAATGTTTAAAACAATACTTATAAACTTTAGTTAACAATACAATTGACATCTATAGCTCGCCAGCATCATCAATAGGTAACGCGCACACCCTCTGTAACGCGCGTTTAACAGTACCGCCGTGAGTACGAACACTAACTACGCGAACAATCTGATCTTTACCGGGATGCACATCAACGATTCTCCCCAACTTCCAATGCAGTGGTGCAATGTTGTCTTCAACCAATAGAACCAGAGTACCAAGCTTGACATTTTCATTTTCAGTGCTCCATTTGTCGCGTTGTTGTAAACTTCTGACATATTCTGCTGAACATCTATTCCAGAACAATTGAAATATCTTCTGACATTCATGGTAATGGTCTAAACGGTTAACTGACACTTCTGTGACATCCTTTTGAGGTAGAGCATTTAACGAGTCTCCGATAAGGAAATGCCCAGGAGTCAGGGCAGAGAAATCTTTTGGGTCCGTGGAAATTGGAGTGAGGGGACGGGAATTAAGCACCGCCTCCACTTGGGCAAATATTGTCGATAAATCCTCAAAGGTGAGGTTAGAATGATCCACGATACGAGTTATATGATATTTAGCTAGTTTAACAGCCGATTCCCATATTCCGCCTTGGTGGGGAGACCTTGCAGGAATAAATTTCCAATCTATACCACCCTTAAGCAATAAGTCCGATATATCGTGATTTTGCGCTACACTAACCAACAAGTCGCGAACAACCACTTTAAGATTATTGTCACTGCCAACAAAATTAGTAGCATTATCTGAATAAATTCGGCTGCAAAGACCCCGTCGAGAGACGAATCTTTTCAAGCAATTTAAAAACGAATTTGCACTAAGATCTCCTACAAGTTCTATATGTACTGCCTTGGTACAAAAACATATAAACAAGCACATGTATATAACAATAGCTCGATTCCTTAATTTACCATCTTTTATGTTAAATGGTCCAGTAAAATCTACACCTACTATAGAAAAGGGTCGCTGCGGATTTACACGATCTCTTGGCAGATTTCCCATTTTTTGTTTTAGAAGGCAAGGTTTTACCCTAAAGCAAATATTACATTTTGAAATAACACCTCCAACAGTACTTCTTCCATTTATTGGCCAATAGTTTTGCCTTAACGAAGCTAAAATTGTTTGAACCCCTGAATGTAACTGTTGATGATGTTCATTGAGGATAATTAATTTCTTTAGTAGATGATGCTGAGGCAAAATTATAGGAAATTTAGTGTTATATTCTAAATTTGATTTACGTATTCACCCGCCTACACGCAGATATCCATCTTTTATATCTAAAAATGGATCCAGTGATTTAATTGAACTTCGCCTAGCAATACCCCTTGATGCCTTTAATTCCAACATTCCAGATTTAAATTCTTGTTTTTGCATCGCGCGTATGAGTGAATACAATGCATTTTTATATTCGGCTAAAGTAATTATTCCTGTTACTCTTTCATTCAAATTGCGATTTTTACAATTTTAAAAAAATCTTATATTCAAAGGCGTTACACGTACTAATTTATGCAGAGAAGAATATTTCGTAAAACATGACAAATCCTGTTTTACTTCAGTGGTAGCAAAAGAAAGTTTTGCCTTTTTTCGTTCAGGTAAATTTTCTAAGTACAACACACAATTCTTTGGCCATTCATCAAACTCAAATCGTAACCATTCGGGCCCATACCACCACAACTCTAAGTCTTTTAATTTGCTAGGAGCAACACCGCGTGAAGTTATGTCAGCCGTTTCGTGACTTGAAATTACATGCCCCCAATTAAAGTTTTTCGTTAGTTCATGAATTTCGGCTATGCGATGCCCAACAAATACGGTCCAACTACTTGGTTGTTCTTTAAGCCATGCTAATACAATGGTAGAATCGCTCCGTAAAAATACGTCGTTTATTTCGATATCAAGAGCAGAAATAACTTTATCTACCAGTCGCGCTAACAACTGTGCACCTAATAACTCTAATCGCAATAACGTTAAACTTTTAAGTGGTACTACTCGCGATTTTGCACATATAATGTTTACCAGTATTTCACCATTTTCATTTGTAGATCTTAAATAGACACAAGCTCCGTAAGATTGCTGGCTTGCGTCACTAAAACCGTGTATTTGGAAATTTCTTGAATTTTTTTAATATAGCTTGCCGCGAAATTTTTATTTCATTAAGTGACTTAAGTTGACTATAAAATTGTTTCCAAGAAGTAAAAATCTTTAAAGGCACCGATCCGTCCCAATCAAGCTTTAGCAGCCTTTGCAAAATAACTTTTGCGCGAATTATTACCGGACCAACTAAACCTAACGGATCAAATATTTTCGAAGTTATTGACAAAATAAAACGTTTTGTTATTTTAAGGGTGTCTCTTGGTTCAATCTTTACGATATATTCCAATACGCCTTTATTCGTTTCCCAGAAAACCCCTAAAGTTTTTCTTATATTGTCATTCGCGATAAAATATCCGATATTTTCCGTTTGATTATTTGATAACGCTTGTAAGACCTTCGGTTCATTCGACGACCATTTACGAAGTGGAAGTCCGTATTTATTTAACTCGAGCGTAATTTGCTCTGCCATACCTATAGCCTCGCTCACGCATGACGCGCCTCCTATATAACCATCAACATAAAAATTTTTGGCAATTGCCTTGCTCATTGGCAGATTGCGATCTGCTATATCGAGAGCAATCTGATGAAGACATCTCGTTGAGCTGTGCCGTAAGTGAGAGTATTAAGTCGATAGTAATTAAGTTTAAAATTTGAATTCGTTCGCCAGATAATCCGTTGCAAATCATGATACCTTCGTTGGACATTTATCTGCCGATACATTTTAGTAATATCTGCGGTAATTACCACGTTATGTTGACGAAACCTAAGCAACATGTTAAAAAGTTCATCTTGAATATTTGGCCCAACCTTTAGAACATCATTTAACGACACGCCGGTTGATGTTTTCGCGCTTGCATCAAACACAACACGTAGTTTCGTAGTAAGTGACGATTCGTTTAAGACACCATGGTGTGGTAACACGTATACGTAATTTTCGTCCCCTTTGCTTTCACATGGTTCTATTCTTGACATATGTCCTAACTGTTCATATTCAGTCATAAAAGCATGATAGTTTTCCTTTAAAGTAAGATTCTTTTCTAACTTCCGTTCTAAATTAAAAAATCTCACTTTTGCCAGTTCCAGGGAATCGCCCAACTCCTTTTTATTGTCCTTATCCGGCAAAGCTGCACAAAACCTTCCCGTTTCGCCCCTTTCTACCGATTTTACGAAAAGTTGTTTACATTCTTGCTCTTCAATAGAATACTTCCTTTTTGTTGGTATCTCCTCTACTAACCAGAACTTTTCAATTTGACCCTGTAACTCCTGATATGTGCCGCGATCTACGGTTAAATGGCATACACCCCCTCCCCCCCCTTTTGAGGCTTGCTACATATTTTGTTAATCTTCCCAGATACGATCCTCCCAAATAAGCTTTTTTGTATTGTTAAATTACTATTTTTTAATTTCACTTGACCCGCACAAAGCAAATCATAAAATAGTTCAGCTCCAATTAAAATGTCAATTTTCGATGTTTTATTAAAACATCAGCTAATTTTATATTCGGACGAAGTGCTCGCCCATCTATACTGAAAGAATGAACAGGTATTTAAGTTGTTATATTACGTTGGGGTTTGGAACCTTCGGCAACATGCACTAAAACAGAGTTTTATCCACAATACCGAAACAGCATATTTGCACTCGACGCGCGTTTCGCTAACCATGTTAGCATCATCAGGAGATGATTAAAACTAAAATTAAAAAGTCTCTTTTATACTATTGTTTGCTCAATCAAGCGGAACTAAAAAGAACCAATCCTGGGATCCTACTAGTCACGCTTGATCAACCAATACAATGGACTCTACGGAATAGGCCCTCTATCTCTATTTAAACTATTCTTACATTTAATAATTTCCATACTTTCATATGCGTCTAATAATCCCCTATCAGTTATATTATGAATTAATTTTAAATTTTAAATTTTTATTCTATGATTATTATCAAAAGCATGCTCGGCAACACTTGATTTTTCTGTTCTACCATACTTTAAATGAGCTATATGTTCTTTGAATCTCGTTTGTATAGATCTTCTAGTTTGCCCAACCTATTTTTGGTTACAATCCATACATCCAATTTCATATATTCCACTTCTTTCTAATATTTCAATTTTGTCCTTTGGACCACCTAATAATTTCTTAATGTTAAACTGAGTCTGGTACACTAATTTCAGACCTACTTCCTTAAAAACTTTTTGGAGTCCTCTAGTATACTGAGGATTATACGGTATCGAAACATATTTTGTATTTTCATCCTGATTAACGAAAGAAGTGGAATCACGAATGGTCTTTCTAAACAAATGCCTATTAATTAGTTTATTTATTAAGTTAGTATTAAAGGCATTAACTTTCGCTATATTCCTAATCGTTTTCTTTTCATTATTAAATCTTTCTCTGCTAAGAGGGAAGTTAACCAAACGGTGTACTAAAAAATGAAAGCTGGCCATTTTATGTTGGTCGCAGTGGAAGGAGTCATTAGGAATATATCGGTTAGTGGCAGTATTTTTTCTATAAATATCAAATTCTAGTGTGTTATTATCGTTCCTAATCACTAAAGTATCCAAAAATGGTAGCTGGCCATTGTTCTCGACTTCATAAGTAAATTTAATGGTGGGGAAACGGTTGTTTAGTTTTGTTACAAAATCTTCAACATTAGCGGTTTTTGTGTCGAAAATCGCGAAAATGTCATCCACATGCCTGTACCATACCCTTGGAAAATATTCGAACTCTTGACTGATTTCATTTTCAAATTTACTCATAAAAAGATTAGCTAGGAATGGCCACAAACAGTAGGAAGTAGGTCTGAAATTAGTGTACCAGACTCAGTTTAACATTAAGAAATTATTAGGTGGCCCAAAGGACAAAATTGAAATATTAGAAAGAAGTGGAATATATGAAATTGGATGTATGGATTGTAACCAAAAATATGTTGGGCAAACTAGAAGATCTATACAAACGAGATTCAATGAACATATAGCTCATTTAAAGTATGGTAGAACAGAAAAATCAAGTGTTGCCGAGCATATATATATATAAATTCGGGTTAAAACGTTCTTCGACGTCTTCCGATCTCCAGTCTTCATTGATCTCTATCCATCCATAAATCCTGTTCTAGGCCTTTCTCTCGGACTTGTTTATCGATACCCTCTCTCCAGCTTTTTCTGGGTCGCCCTCTTTTTCTTCGTCCTTGGGGTGTCCAGTTTAAGATTTGTTTAGGTAATCTGTCCTCATTCATCCTCTGAACGTGTCCATACCATTTGAGTTGTGCAACTTGAATGTCCTCTACTACTGTATGTTTGACCCCCATAATTTCTTGAATCCTTTCATTTCTGATTCTTTCCAATCTTGACTTTCCAGCAGCGCGTCTCCAGAAGTCCATTTCGGTTGCCCTTAACGCATTTTCTGAGCGTTGTTTCAGTTGCCATACCTCACTGCCGTATGTGACAATGCTTTTAATAATACTGTTGTAGATCCGATGTTTGTTGGCCTTCGATATATTTTTGTCCCACCGTACACTATTCAATAGGCTGATGGCTCTGCGTCCCTGGGTTATTCGATCCCTTATTGCTTCATCACTATTGCCGTCTACTGTAATGTACATTCCCAGATACTTATATTTGCTGGTATGCTTTATTCTTTGCTGTGTGTCTTCAAGGACTAGGTCTTGTTGTATCCCGCCTATGCACATATATTCAGTTTTGTTTAAATTAACTTCAAGACCCCATTTGGCATATTCTTCCATTAGCTTTCGGGTCATATACTCTAGGTCTTCGTAGTCCTGGGCTAAAACTACTTGGTCGTCGGCAAAACACATAGTGTATAAAGTTGTGTTATTTAGTGGGATACCCATATCTTTGCATTTCCGTTTCCACGCTTTTAACGCTTGTTCCAGGTAGATTTTAAATAGCGTCGGTGAAAGACAGCATCCCTGCTTCAGGCCCTTGTCCACTCTAAACCCTTTTGAAATCGTTTTTTCTATTTTAATTTTGGTTGCGTTGTCCTTATACAGATTTTTTATGGCTTTAATTACGTTGACATTAATATTGGACCTTTCTAGTGCTTCCCAAAGTTTGCTTTGGGGGATATTATCATAGGCCTTTTTTAGATCAACATATAGTAGGTGTACTTCCTGTTGAAATGATATTTTCTTTTCTATGGTCTGGGTGAGAGAAAAAAGATGATCCACTGTAGACTTTCCCGCTCTAAAGCCCGCCTGCTCTTCCGCTTCCATATCGCTATGCCGAGCATGCTTTTGATAATAATCATAGAATAACAATTAAAAATTTAAAATTAATTCATAATATAACAGATAGGAGATTATTAGACGCATATGAAAGTATGGAAATTATTAAATGTAAGAATAGTGTAAATAGAGATAGAGGGCCTATTCCGTATAGTCCATTGTATTGGTTGATCAAGTGTGACTAGTAGGATCCCAGGATTGGTTCTTTTTAGTTCCGCTTGATTGAGCAAACAATAGTATAAAAGGGAGTTAGGTAGATTTCAATTTTAGTTTTAATCATATCCTGATGATGCTAACATGGTTAGCGAAACGCGCGTCGAGTGGAAATATTCTGTTTCGGTATTGTGGATAAAACTCTGTTTTAGTTGTTATATTGTCTAATACAAAAAAGGAGAGATTAGTGTTCTAATTGTTATATGGTGATATATTTTTATATTTGTTATAACATGCTGTTTTATACTAGTTAATTTCTCACCAACGCCCGAAATCTTAATGTTAATTTTATTTAATTTTAGAGCCAATAAGTTAGCCAAATCCTTTCTTATAAAATTCATTTGAGATGCACTGTCTAAGAGAGAGCGGCATTTCACGTAATCCCCTTGATTTGATTATTTTTAATATAAACAATAGCTGTTGATTAACAGCACCTCATTTGAGACCCCTAAACCGCTATAAGAAGTTGCTACCACAGATGGCTCATTTTGAAATTCTTTCGACATTAATTCCGGGTTATTAGGTATTTGTAGAAAGTCATTTTCCTCGACATCTATATTCGTAGCGGGGGTTGCGATATTTGTAAGCTTATTATTACAAAGCATTGTATTTTGCCTACCATTACAATTTTTACAACCATCTGACAAACATTTGGTGTAAAAATGATTTTCCCGTAAACAATTTAAACAAGGGCGCAATTGTCTTTTTTTTCTATTCGGTCTGGTATAGATAAATTTCAAAGTTTTTCACAACGATATATAAAATGTTGTCCCTTACATATTTCACAGGCTATTTTGGCTACTGAACCTGTTGCGCCGTAAGCTAGCCCCTTGTCTTGACCGTGATATTTGTTATTAAAGTTGTTCGGTTGTAAAGGTGGTTTTCCAAATGGCGTCTTTTGCTAGGCTTAGCATTAACCTCCACATTTTCCAAAACGCGACATTTATTGGAAATAAATTCTGTAAAATCTTTAAGCTCAGGATTACCTTGAAATTTTGATATTATAATTTCTTCCCTTTGTTACGAATATTACTAATCTATCCCAATGTTGTACCGGTTCTCCTAATGCCTTTAAGGCACGCACGTTACGTTCTAAATTATCTACCAAATTTCTAAGTGCGAGATGCGATTCCTCAACTACTGTTGGTGCTTCAAACAATGCCTTTAAGTGCGATTGAATGATTACCTGCTTGTTATTAAAACGATTATGCAATAATTACCAAGCTATCTTGTACTTTTCCCTAGTTACTTGTAGTGAATCTAATAAACCCCTAGCATCACCCTCAATACTATCAAGCAAATAATAAAATTTTTGAATATTATCCAAGCACGGGTTTTTTGATATAAGTGCATCAAATGCTTCCTTAAACTGTGTCCATTTATTGTACTCTCCTCTAAATCGAGGTAACCCTAAATTTGGAAGCCTAGCCCCACCTTGTAACATAAGATTGTAAAAACCCACGTTTACTGACTCGTTATCCTGAGAAAAATTCATAATAGGGAAATGATTCTTCATTTGCTTTTTTTGTTTGAATTTCAATATATTTTTTTGCTTCCGATATTGCCATAAAAACAAATCCTCAAAATTATCGTTAACTAGAGAACGTTTATCTAACACCTCTATTTCAACATCAACTTCATTTACCTGTTCCAAAATTAGCTCAATTCTTTCAGAACGTATTTGTAACTGCGTTACTTTTTCTTCGTTTTTAGTCCCTAATATATTATTAAGAAAATCTCTAAATCGTTCAAATTGCTTCAAAAGCTGTCGTCTCTTCACAAGTAGACGTTCAACAGATTCCTTCACCTCATCATGGGCAACTTGTGTATTCGATTTTCTACCCATTTTATTTAAACAGTGACAATATAACGCACAATTCACAATATTAAATAGTGCTTAAAAGACAAGTCACACACATGTTACAAATATTTTATTCTGAAATAGAAATTGTTGGTTAGGGTTGACCCAAAATAACGATATTTTTATATCAAATCTATGTATACGAATATAAATAGACTAGCACGATGTTTATTTAACCAAATAAACACATTCTAACAAGTACAGCATAAATTTGCATTGGCAACACTTTCCAGCAATAGTTCTTCCCACCAATGTGGATTAAATAATACCATACTTCAATCAAATTTATGTAATTTCTATTCAATAAATTCCGATATTTCACTCGCCCAAATAGAAAGTGGCACCAAGACGGGATGAAGCATGCAAATCAACTGTCTCCCTATTCTTGATATATTCGGCTCGATGGATCAAAATATCAAAATGGTGCTACGTACTTCATGCTTTCTTGAAATTCCAACACGTTGTGGACTGTATAAGTACAAACTTATACTAATAAGCACGATACACATATAACGGTATGCTGATTTCAAGACTTGTTTTTGACTTACCCGCGCATCTACGTCACCCGGGAAAAAATGTTCCTTTTGAAGCTGTCATAGTTTATGAAATTAACTGAATTTTTAGATTTGTTTTGTGTTTATATATGTTACAGGATTATTTAAATTAAAAACTTATAGTATAATTATGCCGAACTGTGCTGTGGCTACTTGTAAGAACAATAATAGGACCACCAAAGGGAGTTACATATTAAATATTTTCGTTTTCCTAAACATGAGTTAGCAAATCAGTGGATTCGTGCTTGTCGAAGAGAAGATGGAATTATCATAAAAGATGGTGAGTATCTTTAATTATTAAAGCTTTACTTTATTATTTATTATTTTTATTACATATTTCCACGATTTACATGACTTTTTATGGCAGTGGCACACACTCTAAAGGTGCGTACAGACCTGACGCGACGCGCGCGCGACACGCACGCGACAGTCCAAAATTCCTAGGTGTGGACGCGCGCCTGCTGTCCGTTTTTCGGCGGCAGATCAAAGAAAGAGCGAGGCGCAGTGTGGGCGGGTACTAGTAGGAGCGTAGCAATCTTGCGAGAATCAGTGAAGAAGTGCAATAGAACTTAGAGCCATGACACACACAGCGGTTTTCGACGAATCGGCTGCCGAGTCGGCGACTATGACACACACAGCTGTTTTTGCCGCGGCGCGGCTCATGCATCAGATGACGTGCTGAGGCGGCTAACAAGCAGCGACTCGTCAATCACCGCCGTGTGTGTTTTTCCCCATTTGCAAGGTATATTATACGCGCCGAGTCGGCGTCCGACTCGCCAGCCGATTCGGCAAAAACCGCTGGGTGTGTCATGGCTCTTAGTCGCGTGGCGCGCGCGTCTCTCTACATGGCTCACATCAGGCGCGCGAGAAAGCCGTGCGGTTGGTGCGTCGCGTGCGTGTTGCGCGCGCGGCTCGTCAGGTCTGTACGCACCTTAAAGGGAGATCCTATGGCTAGAGATGGATCCTAATTTCACGTACCGTACCGTGATTTTAGCTGCCGCTAATTCGACATTCGGGTGCTGCTGTGCCTTAGTTCCGTTTTTTAAACATTCTTTTTAGATATACCACGATCAAGACGCGGTTCACGGTCCAGCCAGACACTATGTGGTTAAAAAATATTTGCCAAAATTTAAATAAGGAAAAAAAAATAAAGCAACATGTATTATTGAAGTGTGATTGAAGTAAAACTTCTTAACGCGCGCCGGGACGAATATTTACACATTCTCACATACGAATGGTACCAGGGTGCTAAAATCGGTTAGGTTCTGTAGCGCTACAAAAGCTCATTGATTTGCGCACCTAATCGCGCCATGTCTTCGCAATGCAATCGTTCTGTCCCAACAGCTCTCGTGGCCGAGTGGTCTAGGCGGTTAGGTCTCGGTTCGGCGGCTCTATCGGCGCGGTCTGAGTTCGAACCCCGTTGCTTTTTTAATTTTCTTTTAAGGTTAAGTTTCTATACAGTTTTATGAAGAATATTATATATATTATATATAACCCAAACTAACCCAAACTACTTTTTAACCAAATCCGGTACGATATGTAGGGGTCGTCGTTTCCTTGACAACTTCTTGATTTTGTCTTGATCTTGTCTTGATTTCAAGACAAAATCATGACAAGAAATTATCCTTGCTTTTCAAGACAAGACAAGAAATTAGTTCTCAAGTCCAAGATTTCTTGGAAAGAAACCAACAAAATCTTGAAATTTCTTGAAAATATAAAATAAAAAAACTCTTTTGTTTTGCTAGTTTATTGAAAAAAAAACAAAGCACTGAAACATTTTTAATGGAATGATAAAAAAATTATTATGTAAAAAATTACTTTTTTCTTTTCAAAGATTTTTGGATATGTTATGGATTAAGGTATTGGGATCAAAAAGTACTTTGCAAACCGAGTCTACTTCAGTGGAGATGAAATAAATATGTAAAAATGGACAAAAAATATTTGAAGGGTTCAGAATATTGACTATTAAATAATGAGGTCCATACAAAGAAAATTAAAATTGTAGGTACTTTAAGTGTGGTAAAACTATATCTTGTGGGCTAAATTAAATTGAATAATTTTTTAATGCTTAATGACTTTTTATTTGCAAGGGATTTTTTTATTATTTTTGGATATGTTATGGGCTAAGATATTAGAATCAAAAAGAACTTTGCTCAGCTGATCTACTTCAGTGGCATGGCGTACAGAATATTTGAATTTACGTAATTTTTTTAAATTAAGAAAAAATTAATTTATGAAGGAATGAACTAGAAAACAATACTATCATGACCGCGTGACTCTCGATTCTACGCATCAAGTATAAACATCACATCAAGTTCTCAAATGTTGAAATAATACTTAAATAACCATTTATACATTTAAATTATTTTCTAGCGTAAAACTATATATAATATATCAATTATAATTAGTAATATAAATATGGAATGAAAATGCTTTTATTCTTTAGTTAACACACGTACACGTATAATTAGGAACGTACCTAATATCGAAAATGTCCTTTAAAATCCCCCAAAACTGCGAATATTGCATTTCAAAACATATGTTCTATATACACGCTTACATAGCAGAATCGAAAGCGTCGTTCCCGGGTGACGTCACACGTTTCTGTGTAGGAGGTTCTGCCTGCGCAAGAGCATACCGTTATATGTGTATCGTGCTTCGTGCTAATGAGTCTTATGATTTTTCTTCTTTTTTCGCTGTCATTTTTTTTGCCTGGTGCCACTTGTCTTCCAGTCATCACCAGTCATTTTAATTGTTGCGTATCTGGTGACCAAAGCCTTTTTTTACATATTCAATGCTAGTTATCAAAGTAAACGCACTAATTTTTTTCTTTGAAATGGCAGTGTAAGCTCCAAAACTGTTTTCACTTCGTAGAGCCTCCCCACAATTTTCTTTGTTTAACTTCATATACTGAAAAGTTTAAAAGTTAGCCGATTTGACTGCAAGCCAAGCCACTTTAAATACTCTCTTAATGGGTTATATTGCTTGAGTTGAGTTCTATCCTTAAAATCAACCATGCTTTCGTCAACCGATAAATTTCTACCAGAATTATAAGAATTCAAAAAACTGTTTTTTATAAAATTTATCGAAATTATCGTCGTCTCTTTTTATTTTTACCAAGATATATATGGAGTGAAATTTTAAAAATCCTTTCAATGTCATTATATCGGAAAGTCAAAAATGCCCCGAAACGCCTCTACCTTTTCTAAGATCAAATTATGAGAAGCACCATTTTGTAATGCGTATCGGTTTGATGCGAACAAAACAATTTCAATAGGTGAATCCTCTACTACTACTTTTGGACCAGTGAATTCAACTAAGCTCACTGCCTCGAAATGGTGAGGAAAACATTTGTTTCCACCAATCAAAATCTGTTTTTTTATTCGTTAGTTCACTGGATAAAAGTGGTCTTGAATATATGAAATTCGCGAGGGGCTTGTTGCAACCTTCTTCATCGGATGAGGGAAATCTTGCACTGGTATATTTTTCGGTTACGGTCAAAGTCTGGGTCCGCTATTAAGTCATCTCTGTTGTAATATGATTCATTATCTACATAATTGGCGTGGGTTCTTTTTGCCTGAGAATTATTGTTCTCGATATTATCCTCGGCACCTGAGTCTCCCCCCAAGTCAAAGTCAATGGGCTGATAAGCATCACTTCCATCAGTAATGTCGAATAAGTCACCTACATTCATGCATTGCAAATGTTCAAAACGTACTGTTCCTTTTTGATCCGCTAGAAAGATTTTGATGTTTTTAATTGCCCCAAATAAAAGCAGTTTTTTCAAAACTCTAGTTAGTTTTGTAGTATTGCTTTTATACAAACTGCAAACACATGTTTATTTTGTTTACCAACCATACAGCGACCTATGGTTGATACAGCGCAATACCCCTAACTAAAAAATTTCTAAATTTTGAGGTTAAGTCGGAAAAACGGGAAAAATCATCTTGCAGATAAAGTATATAAAGATTTTTTTTTAGTTTATAAAAATCTATGCTATTTATTTTACATCCTACTGCATACGCTCAATTTTTTCCTGCACTTTTAACACCAAAAAAGCAGTAATTTGCAGAAAAGTATGAAACACGTATCTTATCGCCCCAAGTTGTAACGAACAGGGGTCAGAATTTCGACCGGTTAGGCGCATACTGCGTCGGAACGATTACGCGGTCGAGTATTCAACCAGAATCTGTATGCGTATCAGGATATGGACTGGCTGGATATCAAGCCACTATGCCACGAGAAGATATAAAAGTTGACTGTAGTTGAAATATCGACCAGTATCCTACAAATGGTTAACTAATTTTGGAAAAAATAAAACAGTCCAACCAAATTATTTTTTTCTTAATACCAGAAATGTAGGATCTGATTAAAATACCTTTTTTTTTATCTTATAGCAGCTGATGTTCTTGAAATACAGCCTCATTGATTTTAATTCTGATAAAAGGCAAAAATAGTAAGCAATTAATGATATTTTTAGGGGGCATAATAGTTATTTATGTACCAAGGGTATTAAGTAGATGTTTATGCCCTGAGGGCGACAATGTTACGAACCCGAGGGCCTCTGGCCAGAGGGTTTATAAGTCGCCCGAGGGCGTACACATTTATTAATACCCATGGCGCATACAAACTTTTATGTCAAGCTAGTCCGTTATTGCATTCACAATATGTAAATATTTAAAAATATACGAATTCAATTCAATTATTTGAGTCCATAAAGTGTCCTTTATGCCCGCACGGGCCATAAAGTGGACTTTATGCCCGCATGGGCATAGAGTAATCCATTCTGTAAATGGTATCTAAGGTATAAAAATACAATAATGAACTGGTATGACATACATGAAATTTGGAGCCTCAAATTATCCATAAACCTAGAACCTGATATTTGAAACCTGTGTAACACCCACCACAAACTGATTAATTAATCACCCCACTCCTTTTCTCTCGTGTCTTTACTTGCCATGCCCGATTCAGTTTGCTATTGAACTTTCTTAGACAAAGTTATGCCACTATCGTGAGTAAATTTTCAGTGCTTATTAGTAATATAATATGTTCAATTAAAATCACGGCACCCTCAAGCAGAGGCAGCTTTGTAAACCATTCAGAATTTTTGTTATGTATGTGGCGACTATACTTTTAAAAGAAAAAAATAGGAAACCTCTTTCTAACTTTGTGAAAAGTAGTTTCCTGGTCTGTTTTGGTGTTCACTTTGGAGGCCAGTTTATATATCATGGACTCCATATTTGGTATGCAAGACTTGTGTTGAACATTTGTGACAGAGGAAAGTTGAAAAGGGGTTATGCTTTGAGCTTGGAGTAGCAATGGTTTGGGGGGAACCAAAAACTAATATATGACTGCTATTTTTGTTCTAAGTTCAGCAAAGAGACCTGTGCAGTATTCTGAAGAAAAAAAAATACCCGTTCCATTATTCAGCAGTCTGACGAGAATGCCAGAACATACAGAATCATCTACGGCTGATAACAGTAAATGAAATGAAGTAATGAAAACGGCAGTGATTTGAAACAAATTCCACATCGTATAAGGAATAGAAGGGACTTTTACTTCAACGAAAAATACTTTGATATATGAACTTGAGAGCTTCTATGAGTGTTACGATATAAAAAACGACCTTACCATAAGGGCGGCCTGCAGATTACCCAATTCATATCAATAATGCTTATGGGGCCAATGCTACGTGATACTATGTGATAACTTCAACTTAGAAAATGCTTCATCGATATTGTGATCAAGATTTATAACATCAGTGCCCAAGAATTATGTACATTATTTTAACTGGACGAGTGTATTGCATATCGTATCGCATCAAAAGGGCTCCGTTTACTGGCAGACCAGATACTTGAACCCTCTGTGTGTAGACGGGCTCCGCTTACTGGAAGACCAAATTCTTGCACCATGATCCGCTTACTGGCAAAACAGATACTTACACCCTGTGAAAGTTTTAAAGTGGATCAGATACGGTTAACTGATAAATCATGCTGCGCGCTGTCGCAATTTTTACTCGTCAATCGTTGACGCACTTTCGGTAACATTTTTCTCGGGTCTTCCTCCTAATTGTTATATCGCGTAAATTAATAAGTGAATCTAGACTCGATATTCATTTTCAAGAATATTTGAGATTTACTGATTTTCTGTTAACAATATTCTATTTCATTGTTAAATAGACTAGAATCTGCTGCCCGTTTCCTCTCAGGAAATAACCTAGTATTCTGAAGCTATTCAAGAGAACAGAACTCTTAAAAATGGTTTTACCAGAATACACACTAAACGAATGGCATCCTTTCATTGACAATTCAAGACATAAACTGATGTATTTTCTTTTAATGAATGGTAACAAATTTGGTTCAATACCCATTGGTCGTTATGCCAGCATAAAAAGAAATATGACAAAATCACCAATCCGGAAAAAATTAAGCTAGAAGAACATCAGTGAGTAATTCGAATTAAATATGGAAACGTCCCCTGCAGACTCGAAACGCAAATCATCATTGCCTTTAACATCTTTAGAGCAACAGACCTAAGGACCAGTACTTGGTTATCGAAAATTAGAAATGTCATGATTCGAGAGAAACAAAACCTAATCTATGAAGTTTTGTATACGAGAGAGAAAATCATTTTCCGTTACTTGGATAACAAGTTATTTGGCTAGTTGATAAATAAATTTTCATGTATAATATTCTCAGCCTATCTCCAACTGTTTCTGAAATATTGGCCTATAAAATCTAAACGGCTAAAGATAGAGCAAAATGGCTTGGACTTTGCATTTTAATCGTTGATAAGCTATCGTTTCACACTAACTTTAGATTTAACCAGAGGTTATATTTAACCGAAATTTCTTAACCTCTGGTTAAATATAAAGTTAGTGTCAAACGGTAGCTTACAAAAAATCAAGATGGGACAGTGCAAACTATTTTGCTCTATCTTTATCCGTTTAGGTTTTATAGGCTGTCAAACTTGTTAAATTGTCGATTTTCAAATGTCAATATTTCAAAAACAGTTGGAGATAGGCATAGAATATTATACATGAAATATGACTTGAATTCTTTACACAATCCAAATATGAAATAATATATAGGCTATTCCATTAAAAAAACATTTTTCTTGCTGCCATGCTTTTTTGAGACACTCTATATACTTACATTTTATGTCACAAGATGCAGAATCAAAAATACTAATTGACGTGTCTGAGCGTTTTTTGCAAAACAGCATAGGTGAATTTTTATCGAATTTATTCTTTAGGTATATATATATATATATATATA
>MU182011.1:661195-692002 GCA_016904865.1 Pissodes strobi | reverse complement strand
TAAAGATAACCCCAAAATTTGCGTTATGAGAGCTGATAAAAGCAATAAAACCGTAATCATGAACACAATAGATTATGATAGTAAAATAAATGATTTGCTAACAGACACTAACACATACAAAAAAATAAAAAGTGATCCAACCGAAATCTATCAAAAGAAGAATAACCTATTAATAAAAAAACTAGCAGCAAAAAAATTAATTACAGAAAAAGAAAGTAAAAACTTGTCCATTCATAATGCTGTCGCGCCTAAGCTGTATGGCTTACCCAAACTTCACAAACCAAACACTCCATTACGTCCCATAGTATCATCCACTCAATCTCCCTTTTACAATTTATCGAAATACCTATCAAACTGCATATCTAACATCACTGGAAAAAACGATTATTATATTAAAGATTCATTTACTTTTAAGGAATTTATAGATAGCGTTAAAATACCAACAGATTATAAATTAATCTCTTTAGATGTAGTCTCTCTTTATACAAATATCCCTAATGAACTTGTCACTAACATTCTGAAACAAAAATGGAATTTACTAAAAACTCATACCACTTTAACTCAAAATGATTTTATTGAAGCAGTAACCTTAACACTTACTTGCAATTACTTTCAATTTAAAGATGAGATGTATCAACAACTTGACGGATGCGCAATGGGCTCACCAATATCTTCAACAATCGCCCAGCTGGTGATGGAGTTTTTGGAAGAGGAAGTAATAAAAAATCTAGACATTCCTATATTATTTTTTAAACGGTACGTCGATGACTGCCTAGCAGCTATCCCTCATAATAAAATAAATACAATCCTCGAAAAATTTAACTCATTCCACCCCAAACTACAATTTACACAAGAAACTGAAAATAATAATAAAATCAACTTTTTAGATTTAACTTTAATACGAAACCTAAAACAGAATACTATTGACACTGCTTGGTATACAAAACCCACCTGGTCAGGAAGATATTTAAATTACAACTCACACCATCCAAAAAATCAAAAAATAAGTGTAATTATAGGGTTAGCAGATAGAGCAATCTATTTAACCTCCCCAAAATACCGACCAGAAACACTCAATAAAGTTAAAGGTATCTTAAAAACAAACAACTTTCCCGAAAAAATTATAACCAAAATAATTAAACAAAGAACTCACAAATTCTACAATAAAAACGCAAATAGAAAACAAACAGAAACCCAACAGAAAAAATACATTGCAATGCCATATACGAACACACTATCAGAAAAAATTAAACATATTTTATCAAAGCATAACATCATAACTTGCCATAAAGGAAGTAACTTACTAAATAGCCTGTACACACCTTTAAAAAGTAAAATCCCTAATAAAAAAAAGTCAAATGTCGTATATTCCATACCATGTTCCAATTGCCCCCAGAAATATATAGGAATGACTACACAATATCTAAACAGCAGACTAAATGGACACAAATATACTAAAAATGCTTCAACCGCACTACACAAACACGAAGTAGACACAAAACACAATTTCAATTTCCAAGATACAAAAATCCTTACACAAGAAAAATGCTACCATAAATTAACAATTAAGGAAATGATACATATAAAAAAAGAAAAGAATTGTGTCAATAATAAGAAAGACATCGACAATCTGAGTCAGATATATTTCAATATTATAGGGTAAAGTATCAAGCCTCTTAATCGTAATAAAAATAATTGGACCCTTAACACCAATAATTCCACAAAAACTGAAAGAGCATTCCAACAAATAATATCATTTAATTTAATCGGATTCAGTCAGTCTCAAAAATATACGCAAATAGGTGAATGGTACAAAATAAATCCACATTCTCGGAATTAGTTTCAAGGTACATATCTTATAAGATAATTTTAATTTACAATTGGCAAAACGTAAATATTTCCAAAGATTTTTGTGACTTAAAAAAATAACGATAATTGTTTCATGTTTGTTTGCCGTGTGTGTCAAGACGAAAATCTGTTCTTACAAATGTATCATTGTTAATGTGTATTGTTTGTCATATTAATGATATTTCTATTTTTGTATTTTAGAATATGACCGAAAATAAAAACTTTTTGAAAAAGCCTTCTATGAAAGGCGAAACGTCAATGTTTTAGAAAAAGAAATATATTTAAATGAAACCTATACCCAAGAAAATTTAAAAAAATTTATATTATATTGGAAAATAGTTAAAGAAATATAGAGAAATAAATATATATATTTTTTTTTTTTCCCGTCTTCTCGGTCGCTCATAACAATTTGATACCGCATTGGCTTTGTGAAGAATATCTCTGGACGCATATCAAACACGGTGAAGTCGAATATCTCGGGAACTATTTACCGATCAGTTTGGTTAGCGGAATAGGATTCAATATCCAATAAAATCGTTGGATTTTCTCTGCCATTAATAAAGGGCCTACCGTAAGATAATAGATTTATTGCTAGTTAAAGCTCTATCATTCAAGAATATTATCCTCGTAAAAACCTATGAACGATATTACAATAGGAAAATTATATGCCGTAATCTATGATGATATCCTTAATGGAGATGAATTCAAAATCAAATTTTGAAAATAAAACAATAATCTGTTTGTCTGGTCTAGGTGAGATGACACCGATAGAGTTAAGCGAAATGTTTTATCTGGCACTAGTCGTGCCGTCTAGTAGACTTTTGCCTTAAGAAGGCATGTTTCAATAATCATAGATAAAAAGTAACAGCTAAATAATATTCTTGCAATAAAATTCCAATTGAATTTTTTGACTTCACATCAGCTAAATGGTTTTTTCTTCGAACTTCTATCGAAAATTTTCTCTGATATTTTGCCTGAGAATAATAATTTTAAGATGTAAATTTAAATGTAAAGCCACGTATAGCAAAATAAATTTGTTATTTTAAGCTAAATTTGTAAACTAACTATTTAGTTAAAATTAAAAAAACTGAAGTGACATATTTGTTATGGCGGTTAAGAGAAGCCACTAAGCTATGGCGGTTCGCAAAGTACACAGGCTGTATATATGATTAACAATAATCACCGGTTGTATAGTAAAGCGAAATGAAATGAACGTACCAAGGACATGATCAAATAGTGTTCACACTTCTCCAACCAGTTGCAAAGTTTTATAAATTATATCAATTATATATGTAAAATTACCCGTGAAATTGAGAATAATATAACCTTAAGCGTTGAACAACTAGTCACTTACAATAATGCCAAAAATAAACTCCGAACTTGCCTTAAATTTATGAAGGTAATCTAATATTAAGCTATTGTTAAAATAAAATGACAACGGCAGATAAATGGCGTTACAAATTAGTCAGTGGTTTAAACATATGAAGAAACTAAACTGACTTAGCTGAAGTTCACAGTGAGACCTGCTGGGCTGATTAAACACTCGCGAGCGGCACCCCAGTCATCTCCTAGGTGGAAATTTACGCGATCAAACACAATAAGTTTCGACAAGTAGAAGAAATCTTCTACTCTTACATGACGGATCACCTCAAAAACTTCCTCAGATAGCTAAGCTCTTCACGGAGTAAAAAAATCCTGTGAAGGTTTTTTTTTATAAATCTTACAGTGCTCAAATCAACAAGCTGTCTCCATTTCCACGACTTAAGCAGCCAATCCTTACACGAGCTATGTATTACACGTCCCACACAGACAACAATATTCCCATAATTTTTGAAAAAATCACCTAAGAATCTACAAACAAACAAAGAATCTACTTTATTAAATGAAATACACCGGTCACCAAGAGAATAGACATTTCTCTTAAAATCTGCTCCAAATTAATTCGTACACTTACCAATGCGTACCGAAGTGCTATTCTGTCTGTATTATTTCAGCCAGTTGCTTCTCGCTAAGTAAATAATAGCCTAGGAGTTTTCAAGATTGATAAAATAATTTCCATTTTGCTTCCTAATGAGAGGGGTCACGCAAAAAAGCCTGTATATTTTTAAATGTACTCTATATTCTTGACTTTTCAAACTAAATATACGTTCTCCGTAATTTAATATTAAAGCTTGGATTCGTCGATAATACACTGTGCGTTTTTTATATTATTTGCAGTACCTTCTCGGCCACTCTTAGTTAGTTTTGACAACGTAATATTTGAAATCGAGAAGAGACATGTATGTACAACGCAAATTTTTGAGTCCGTTAATAACCTCTAATGTATTCCCAATAAGCTGAGAAATCAAAACTAAAGTTCCTTCATCAGTCAAAGGACTTTAAACATCTCACGGAGGGTACAATCAGACTACAATGAGGCGAAAGCTTGCTGCTTTAAGGTCCAGAGTGGTTTGGACTGCCGCCTCTGGAGAGTCTGGATGAGAACGACAGAGGAGAAGGGCCCCAGGATCGTGACGGGGGTGGACGATAGGTCCGCTGACCCCATTGCGTGCAGGGGTCTCTCCTGTTCTGCCTGGCAGTGCAGGTAAGGGTAACCCTGGCTGCACTGAGGGCGAGAACACGAGGAGGCGCCTGCAGCTCCAGGAGGGAGCTCTCTGAGGGGGAACCTCGAGAATGAGTTCACCATTGATGTGGATGTTTGATGTCTATCGGTGTGCGTGTTCGCGGATAATGAAGCCGTGGGTTCGATCTACCGACCGGTGGAGCGAATTATGGCATGATTATGGCACAAGGTAATGAGGTGGCTTCTGTCAAGGTTCTCGCAGTGCTGTAGGGATAATGAAATCAGGGCGAATCCCAACAAGGTAGACATGGTCATCTTTACCAGGAGAAGAAACCTGAAGTCCTCTCCCAATATAACGTTGGAAGCGACCCCTCTTGTGGCTAAGAAATTTGTCAAGTATTTGAGCGTCTGGTTAGACTCCAAACTGACCTTTCAGGAACACATTCAGTTCAAGACCGCGGCAGCGCTCAGTGCTATGGGGGCTTGCCGTAGGGCACTAGGTGAACCAGAGAACTTGGGCCAAAGACTATGTTGTGGATCTATATGACGATGATTGCTTCCATGCTCATGCACAGAGCGGTCGTTTATTGGCCAGGATCCATGAAAACGGTATCCACAGTAGTGCTGGACGAATTACAGCGACTTGCATGCCTTTGCATCACCGGGGCCATGAGGACGGCGCTTACAAGAGTCCTGGTGGGGGTTACCTCCGTCGGTGGACTGGGGGAGGCACGAGCGGCTAGAGCGGCTGACGTGGGGATGTGGAGGGACAATAGCTCCTGCCATCGTCATGGAAATTGAGATAGACTTCCACGAGGGGCTAAACTTCCTCTTCCCTACGGAGAATTGGACGGAGGGAAGGACGGGATCCTGGGATGGGCTATTCTGATTCACAGACGGGTCTTGAATGGGAACACTGTCCGGTGCTGGTGCGCTCTGTGAGGCCCTAGGGCGGGAATTATCCGCCCACTGGGCCAGCACAATACGGCTTTCCAAGCGGAAATTTTTGCGATCATGATGGGGGTCTGCGAGTCACTAAGGCTTAATGTCGGTGGTGGGAGGATTTTTTTCTGCTCCTACAGCGAGGTCCGCACGCGCTCCTTGTTGGGAAAGGAGTGTAGAAGCTGGCTGATTGAACTTGCAAAACTTAAAAAGTTTACGCTGGTCTGGGTACCGGGACACGAGGCCGCTTACGCCTAAGCCAGAGAAGGCTCCGCATGCGGATACTTAGAGCCTGATGTGTGGGGATCGCTCAGAGCGTTCTCGAAAGAGCTTTGAAGGCCTGGACGGATGGTCGGGCCGAAGAGATATGGCGAGCGGTTCCGGGGATGAGACAGTAGGATTCTTCACAGGGCACTGTAGGCTTAGAGGCACCTGACTCTGCTGAGAATGTCAGAGGAGGGGGAGTGTAGATGGTACATGGAGGACGATGAGACCCTATACATTCTACTTACAAAATGCACCGCCTTCGCGTGGGCAAGGATCAGAATCTTTCGCGCAACGCCGATCGAGCCAGATTCAGTGCGTGGTGTCAGTCTGAAGGAGATGCGGGCTTTCTTAAGAAAAACCGGCATCCTGGAGGTTCTCGAATGCGGGGAGCATAACAGGCCTAATTGGTGGCCTAAATGCAAGGACCGCTAGGGGTCACCCCTTCTGTTACTGATACTGAGTACAATCAGTATCATCACACATCGCACATACAATGCATTATAATCCAGATCATCGCCGCAAATAGATTTACGGTAGTATCCAGTTTTGCACACTCCCCTTGAATCCTTAAAAAACCCCAATGAGGTACCAAAGAAACCATCACCTAGAAATCTACAACAACTAATTTATTTAAAGAAATACACCGACCACCAAGTGAAGAGACACACAATTAATTTTGCCAACATTTTTCTAAAAATCTGCTCCTAGTTAATTCGTACACTGACCAACGGGTACCGAAGTGCTCCCAACCTCGTGAAAGTCGTATTCGCTCATTCCAAATTTTCACGACAATCTGTTTCCTGGAGCAATGACGTCCTACAAAACCTGGACCTATTAATATTTTGTGTTTTTTTCCTATTTAACCATGCTGGTTGGCAAACTCTACGATATACCTCAATAACTCAGAGCAAGCGGTCTCGGAAACAAATTTTCCTAAATTATTAATCGATACGTGGCTGATCGAAATACCCAGCCCTAGCTATTCCATACCCAGCACTAATGGATCGCGGCTTAATTCCACGGCAGCGCACGGAAAAATAAAAAATCAAAACGCTCGATTCTAAAGTGTCAGAGATACAGAAAATTAATCAAGGAAGTGAAGTGAAGAAATTCCACAGAAAGTGAAATAATTAATTTCCGCTATTATGTACCGATCACAAGATAAGATAAAATTAACTGTTTCAATATGACATCTGGTAAAATTGCTTACATGATTATTTCATTCTATTGTTATACTTTTAGAAGCTTTAATTAACTCCGCTTCCTTTAGGAAATAAAAAAGCCAAACAATTTGAAGTAAGAAAAATTTAAATTGCAACATGCACGGCATTTACGATCGCTAAGATAAACAAAATGAGAGAGCAAAGCAAACCGTCTAAGAATTCAAGAGATAGATATAAAATGCAATGGAATTAGGACCTACGATATTATATAAAATTAGTTAAATAAGGGATCATTCAAGTGCCAATATACAAAATAAGGTTCGTTGTTTTTAAGCGCATTCCCAAGACAAGATTGGGCTTTCAATTATTGAAACTCACCTAATACTAACATTTAATTTTTAATTCCAGATATGACAGGCACATGTGTGGCCGTCTTCTCTCTTTTTGAAGGACACTAAAGTAATAGGAAATTGACTGAAACAGATGGCCAAGCCACCAGAACCAGACGAGAATAAAAATTGCGGCAATTTCACCGTAATTAATAGGAGAATATTACTATAATATGTATAATGTCTAATGATGACATTTTTATTCTTATGTGTGCCTTTTTTGAAATGTAGGTAATATATAGAGAAATTCCACGACCATTTCTTCATTTTTCGCAGGATCATGGATGAAAGTAATTTAAATTTAAATGGTAAAATGCTAGATGAAATTTAACTTCTAAGTTCAGACCGTTACACCATTGTTGATTTTGCTAGTTTTTACTGTTTTTTAAAAATTTCCCTATATTGTTATTATTTCCACTACTAAAGCAGCAAAAGCCATAGAAACTAGCAAAAAAACTGTACAAAAACTGCAGAAAGGGCAAAAAAATTAAAAATAGCAAAAAGAGTACCAACGAGCAGAAAAAAAAACATAAACAACAGCTGAAAATAATAAAAACTAAATAAAAAGCTTTAATTCGTTTCATTGTAGGCCGTAGGAGAATTTGAAGAATGGTAGGATGCACTGATGCAATGCTAGATTTGAGACAGAAGCTGTTAAAGAAACTGCTTAAAGAGGTCAATATAATATTTCGGAAATACAGCTTATTCCAATCCATATTAAATCAAAATTAGATCCGAATTTTGTTTGATTAAGAAAAAAAGCCAATCTTAACGAGCACACGGTTGGAATTTATAATATGTTTCATTAGATAGCGGGTATCTCGGGAATCCTGTTCAGATTTGAAAACTACTGACGGGTGGTTTATTGAAACTTTTTGTGAGTAATTATTGGAGATTTGTTCTTGAATTGTTTCACCTCAATTATATATTTCCAGGAAGCTTTAACTACCTTGAACACTTACATTTTTGAGAAATAGTATGTCGCATCTATTAGATGTAAAAGTGACACTTTTTGCTACTACTGTCGATCCACAGAAAGTAACGTTTACTCCAAAATTTGTTTCGAATGTTAAAATATTTGATTAAACTTAAAAATTCTGAATTCTTTAAATATCCTCAGCAACTGCAGAACACTTTTCCTGACGGCGGCAGTAAAAGTAAGACAGTTATCAAGATGATTTATTTATTGAAAATATTGTCGACATGCTCGAAAATTGACGCAGAAGTCACAAATAACATGACAAAATCGTCCAATGAATTATTTGATTGAATAAACCTGTAGCCGCAAAAGTACCTAGTTTTCTACCGCAGAGCATTTTCATCGATATAGGGTGGTACTTTTACTGCACATATTGAGTGAAAGATAGTTATGCGTTTCTGTCGTTTGAAGAAAAACCAAATTCTTATAGCTGTCCTTTCGCCTTAATTTGAAATATAAAAATATATGGAAAATATATTTTTTAGTCTTATCATACACTTTCCGCTTTTATCGAATTGTCAAGTATTATTTAAAAGATATGGAAGACAGTACAGAAACGATTTTAATATAATATTAATGATTATGACGTACAATGTTGCCACACTAGATAAATAATACTATTGTACCTACAAGAGTATTTTCGAGACCGAGATCGACATAATAGCGGAAATCGAGACAAGCGAAGAGCTATTTATATATGGAAATGGAAACCCGAATATCTAATAGATACGACAGACCAATACATGCATATCCTGCAGAGATATAGGCGGCTGCACATAAAATAAATTGATACAACGCAGCGCAGAAAGTAAAATCTTCAGGAACATTTCAGGACACCCTTTAAGACATGGTCTAATATAACAGGAATCGCAGACGATAGCATTGTTTTAGGCTAGAATAGAAAAGTGGTGTGAGAAGCAAGAAGACTGTGTTTGTGTGTTTTTTTAATCGCGTATTTTCAGAAACATGTAGTTTAATTTCCAAACTTTTAAAATTTTTTGTCCTTCCGGTATATTTCGTCTACAATTTCAGCATGCCGAAATTAGACTTCTTCCAAGCACGAACTATGATCAAATAGTATATTACGTACTTAGGAGAGAATGTAGCAAAGAATATGCTTTTCCAACAAAATTCACTATTTTTTCTGCGATCGAAAAAGAAGGTATTGCTTTAGAAAAAAGACAAAACAGCAGTAAGGGAATTAGTTTTCCGGCGTAGGCCGAGAAAGAAATATCCCCGGAAAAAAATTTTGTATTACTACCCCCTAAAGAAAATGACGTTTTCAATTCCTGAATGAGGTTAGGAAACAGCACTTTCGTACCAAATCAACTTTACCTTCCTGGGGAGGAAAAAAATCATCCCTCTACCTGCCGAGCATATCAATTAATCTTTTTGTTTATTACTTTTTCCCCCAAATTTCGATTCAAAAGTTTCTTCAGCTTCCATTTTTTCTCTAACAAGTTATAAAATATAGTTATTTATTTAAATCAAAAATAACTTACAAAACTAGTAAAACTGAAACATAAGAAAGTATTGAAAATATCTATTTCCGATTATTAATATTTATTGTGCAATTGGTTAAATTATTAAGGGACATACTTCTAAAACTTCTTTTTTGGAGAGCAAATATTTATATGTTTTTGTTTTTAGCTCTTTTGGGCGAAATGCTACCAGGAATTGAGTCATCGTCGTAAACTCCTGATGTGCTTGGTGCAACCAACTCCATATTATTTGCATGCCCAATTTCATTTCCAAATATAATTTCGCTAGCAACACTCACATTTTTTTGGAGATTGAATCAGCTATAGTTGATGAATTTCATCATCCGTGCTGATTTGAAGTTAGGAGATTACCTCCCGTATTTACAAGCAAGGTAGCAGACGTTCACCGAAAACTATATCTTGTATAGTGTTCTGTACTTTCTTACTAAACTTGAGATTCAAAATGAAATTGTGCAATTCAAGTCATTCCAACTTCCTTGCTCTCCACATCTTCCCTACCTATATTGAAGAAAAAACCGTTTTTGAACCTAACAGAGATATAATTTCTAAAAATACTCAACGCAGGAACTCCTTCTATAGTCTCATAAGTAACAGTCAACGTTATCTCTTTCTTTGTCTTGGAGTCAGGAATATCAACTACAACTAGATCATTCATATATCTAACGTCATCACAATAACAGCCTCTCGATATAAAAAAGCACCGCCACCTTTTATACTAATTTTCTAAATGAAATATGTAGTATTTGTTTGTCTTGAAAATAATACGACTTTCCTTGATGTTATTTTCCTCCGTTTACTTTTTAATAAACTAGCACTCTGTCTCGTGTCTTTCATTAGTCTTAATTAGCAAAGATTTTTCTCTGACAATTTATATTTAAATAAAAAAAAATCAGCTTAAATCCGCCAAACCCAACAATACTCTATTAATGTATGATTTGAAAAGTTATAGTTTGGCAGGCTTTTAATTGTTGGGAAATACAGGGATTAATTCGAAAATTTAAAATCACAATTTAATTGTAGAAAGGAAAACAAAGATAATCCTTGAAATTGGACATAAAAGATAGAAGATTAAATTATATGTATCCATATGGAGTTAGATGCCTTTTCCTCGCTCGGCAAAGAGGCACATTCCTTCCTTGTCATGTGCTTAACAATTTTCTGAACTCGTCCGAAAATGTCAGCATTCTCGGTCCGTGGACAGGCCACAAAACCCTCTATTCTGGTGTTGTTAATAATAGCATTCCGCAAAGATTACTTTTTCCTATGAGCTTACGCAAAGTTTAACTTTGCGTGCAGTGCGGAAATGTAAAACAACTCAAAAGTACTAAAAAATCTCAGGTACGAACAATTTACATCAATTTTAGTGACTGAAGACTATTTTATGCAAATTGAGAGAACGCTGCAAGTTTTAGTTTAATTCCTTTGCCTAAACTACAAATACTGTGAAACGTCGTATTATTTTTTCATCAATTAGTAAAATTGTTGCTGTATTTTTTTTAGGTTTCACTAAAGTCTATTTTAGTAACTGAAGACTATTTTTTGCAAATTGAGAATCCACTGCCAGTTTTAATTTATTCTCTTTGCCTACACTACAAATACTGTGAAACGTCGTGTTATTTTTTAATCAATTCGTGAAATTGTTGCTCTATTTCTTTTAGGTTTCAGTAAAGTCTTCTTTTCTTTTCTTTTTTCAATATGGCTCTGCTCCGAATAGACAACTCGCCATTACACATTCTGTAATGATTGTGACTTTGTCTGGTATGTAACCATATCACAACCATTTACATCAATATTATTGATTATTTTATTAATTTTGAGGAATTTACGATATATCGTTTAAAAAAAAAGATGGTTATTAAGACACCACAACAAAGGATTTAAAAACTGCTCTCGTTCCCGCGCAGTAAGGAACATTCACAATCAGGACTGCGTCGGATAGGAGCAGGATGTAAATGTGAGCTATAAAAGATAATGTTATTTGAAGATAAGTTCTGTTATAGTTAATCTGATTATAATTCAAGAAAGAAAGTTTTATGATTCTAGCATTAAGGTTTGAGAGAATAGTTGAAATGTTTAGAGAAGTGGGGACACCCGTTTGTCTGAAACTATCATACATATCCATTCCTTGAATCAATTTTAAAGGCCATTCTAAAAAAATGTGGTCGAGATCCTCATCCACAATCACAATTCGAATCCACCGTAATGCCAATTATACATAGAAAAAATAATCATTGCTTTTCTATTTGTTGTTATCTGATGCTCATGGAAAAAAATATTATTTCTAGCAGGTGCGAAAAGTATCTTTTCCTCACTTGAAACATATCCATCCTTCCCTTGGCTTCGTTCATTTACCTGTTTTTGAGTGCGGAAAAGTATCACTTGGTTGATGTCAAAGAACCAATCACTGCTGTCAATGATGAGATTTATGACAAGCTCATAAAATCCACTACATTATTGGGATAAAACGACAGTGAAATTTTAAAATGAATTATAGCGGTATATAAATTAAAGAAGAATATATAAAATATTTTTCATATTATAATCAACATGACGAAATATATTTTCAAGAAATAATTTAACGAAAGTCTTAAATAAACTAGATTTCGCTAGGTACACACTTCTCGGAGAGACCGGATTGCACAGAGGCAGCAAGATAGGATATATTTTCGGATTCGTGGTCAAAGGGAATTTATAGAGGGAATTAATACTACCACGTTTTGATGGAAAAGGCATAATTAACTGCCTGCGATGTTAGAAATGTTTAGAAGGTTATAATTCCAGGCCTGCAAGTTATTCTGCACACATCGACCATTTCACATAGTTTGATAGAATCCAATAGTTGAATTTCCTCTGGCTTCAGAATTTAAATGGCTCATCTAATTAAATTAGTTTAGTATCTACTAGTTACTAAGTATCCTAATTCAAAAAGTTCTTTTAAATCACGACGTATAACACTGTTTTTTAACTTTCTGGTGTGTCATATTTATTTTTTACGTTTTATTGATTTTCATTTAAAGCTTCCATATAATTATTTCCGTGTTATTTCTAATAAGAGTTTTTATGGTTTTAAATTTTTTACAATTAATTTTTGCTAATGAAAATGATAATTTTTTTTTCAACAGCTATCAGTATACGGCCTTATTTCATGCTTGTTTGCGATAAAAAAAATATTCATAAGTTTATTAGTATTTTTTTATTTCATTACAATTTTTGATGTAATTTTTATTCTAAACCTGCATAAATTAATAAACACTAAACAGAAATTTCCTAAATACAGCTTATTGACAAAAGAAAATCAAAGCCAATTTTGGTTAGTCGAACAAAATTCCTTTGAAATTCGAGCATTAAGAAAATATTGGTATCAAATTTAGATACCGGCGATTTTTTTTATTCATGCACTTTTTTAAGAATCGCTGAGAGAATGACATTAACTATTTTATGAAATTCTTTTATACCTTAATCTTTATTGTACCAATCCGCAATGTGCAGCTCACAAACGGATTTCTTACTTAAATCACACATGTTTTTAGTTAACGCTAGGGGTCTGCATTATCTATAAAGTACTTGACCTACTACTACATATTTTTCAATATTATAAACAGGTCAACTCAATAGAAAGGATGGCATCCAAATTCTTAGTAAAACTTTACCCTGATCTAATTTTCAAAGTTGTGAATCGATTTAAATGAATGAATCGTGAATTGATAGGCCATTTCTTAGGCTATTTCCTTTTTTAAATTTTATGTATTGTGTAATAGCTTGTTTTGTTTTTTTTATGTTCGGCACACACACACACACAAAAGAAAAACTCTATGCCAAATGAGCAGTGCGTGTACGGAGAAGATAGTGGACGTTGGACTTGAAGCGCTGTAGGTTGTAGTTTTCGGGATAAACGTTACTCGAAAGTCCATTCTAGAGTGAGGCAGTCCTAAGGGACGTCTTAGGTGTTCGCAACTGAATCGTATGTTGATGAGCAGCTTGTGTCTGACGGCTGTTTCTGTTTGCCACAACTCTGGGTGGAATCATAAGTGCCAGCTCGTTCGAACACATTCCGTAGTAGTATCGATAGTAAAGAAATAGGTCCGCCACTTTTCTTCGATGTTCAAGGCTATCAAGGGCTTTAGTCAACTCTGAGTCATCCACAAGACGAACTGCTCTCTTCTGTATGGAGTCCAATATCTTGAGCAAGTGTTTGGGTGCCGAGCTCCACACATGGGAATAGTATTCCAGAGATGGTCTAATCTGGGCCATATAGAGCAGTAAGTGCTGATGAGGTGTATACAACTGTTTTGCTCTATGGAGTGCTCCTAGCTTTTGTGCTGCTGCTGGCTTGGCGAATTTGGTGACGTGATTACGCCAAGATATGTTGTTTTCTACATTGATGCCCAACTAGCTTATGGATGAGGCCAGAGACAGTGTTTGTCCTGTCATTGATAAATCAGGTCCTGCGGTGTTTGCTTTTTTTGAGAAGGTAGCTGCTTGAGTCTTTCCTGTATTAAACTGGACATTATTTTCCTCACCCCATTTCACGATGGCGGTTATATCCTCATTGATGGCACCAATCTGATTTTCTCCCTCGCGTTGGAAACGAGCAGCGGTCATTTGAGTCCGCGATATTAATGAGGATATAAAAGTGCTATTGGGTGCAAAGCTGTACATATAATTTTTTGTCCTGTCTAAGAGATCGTTGATATAGAGCAAGAACAGTGTAGGAGATAGTATGCACCCTTGAGGAACTCCGGCATTGATTTTAAATTCCTCCGAGAGATGCTGGTGGTAGTGCGTATGCTGTCAATTTTCTTAACAGTCCTTCATTACACACCCTCTCAAATGCTTTGGATTAGATGCGAAAGCCAATGCACTAAATTCGCCGTAGCTGTCGATGACCTTGATCCACAGTTAGATCACGCAAGTCAGGAGATCTTCCGTTGATCTGTGCTTGCGGAAGCCATGCTGGCGACCGCTTATGTTGCTGCCGATTCGAGATATTTTAATAGCTGTTCGTTTATCAGTTTGTCCATGACTTTGGACATGATGGGAACTAAGAAAATTGGACGGTAGCTATTCGGAATCGTTTTTTTTACATTTTTTCGGGATTGGTTGCACTTGAGCGCATTTCCAGCTAGAAGGAAAGCATGTATTTTGTATGATAGGGAGAAAAGCGTGCATTGTGGAGCTGTTAGTTCAGCAGCACATTTCTCAAGCACTATTTAGCACTATTGCTGGAACGCCATACGGTCATGTGACCTTGTAAGTGTCTAGGCTTTTGGGTATTCGTTTCACTTCGCGTTGACGAAATACCAGACCAGGCATTGAGGAATTCTCTCTCGGGATAGTCCTTGATGATCTAAGGTAGAATTTGATGCAAATATTTTGGCAAGAATATTCGCTTTAACTTTGGCCGTTTCCACTATTGGGCCATTATCTTAGGTCAGTGGTGGGATTGGCGGGTTTGAGAAACCCTGATTGACAGCTTTAGCAACTGGCCAAAAGGATCTTGATCCGTTAGGGTAGTTGAGAAGCTTGTTCTTGATCTGCTCATTATATCCCTCCTTGTTCTCGTCAATGGTCCGCTTACAGTGGTTTCTAGTCGTGATGAATATATAGGTTCCATTTTCAAGCATAAACATGTAAAGCTCCAAAAATGTAATAAATTGGTATTTGTTTCAAGTTTTTATACAAAATAACTACCAGATCTTAGATCTGATTTTTACAATCTTTGCATTTTTTCTGAGTACATTCAAGACACACTGGTTTCTTACACATTAGACATACATAATTAGGTAATGGGCTTCACGTCTGAGTCATTTTAGACTTAGGTTGCAGTGTTTTCTTATTTCTGGCGTTTTTCATAATTGATCGTATGCAATTGATAGTATGCTGTTTCTCTGGCTTCTGCTCCTACAGGGTGAGTTTTTTAAAGCGTTACAATGCTATACCGGGAAAACGGTTTGGAAAATTTTCATGAAATTTTGACGACGTCATAGTGATGTAGGGGAACATATTTTACCATATTTTTTACATTTTTCCCCTTTCTTGATTTTGAGGGATAGGGGGTAACTTTGACATTTCAAATAGAATGATGTATTTTTATTTCCAAAATTCGAATCTACATAAAAAACTACGTAAGTATGTGCATTTTATTTAAAATTGTTTTCATGTTTACGGAGCTATTAGAAATTTAAGATATTAGAATAAAAACACTTACAACTTAACCACAGTTTTTTCAACGTCTATTATGTTTGAGAAGATGTTCAAAATGCCTTCCTTGAACTTCTAAACACTTTCGCACTCTTCGCTTGAATGAATTTCGCACCCGTTCTAACATTTCAGGTGTCACTAATAAGCAGGCAGAAAATTGTTTCCATGTTTACGAAATTATGATGAACCAAAATTTGATTGAATTAGAAAAAAATATTATCAATTAAGATCGCCCCTTCCTTCATAACACGTTTCCATAGAAATGCGACTTTTTACATAAGTCATTTAAGAATTTTGACGTTGTATTAATAATTTATGTTTATTGCTTAAAACATGGAAGCGAATTTTAATGTTCAAGTGGATATGTTGTTAATTTTTGGGTGAGTGCAGAAAAAATTACAAACAAGCTGCACTAGGTTTGCTAATAACCCGAAGTCTCACATGGCCTTCAAAAGGCTGGAAACTGTTCTAGCCACACCTATATAGGTATCTAAGTAGTTATGAGTTTAATTAGTTTATAATTTAGTCATGTTTTCTTATTTAATTCAACTTCATATTTTCCATGCTCAAAAACATATATTATTTTTTAAATATATCGGGTTGCATATATTCGCGATAATAGTTGTTGGACGTATTTTACTTGAAATCCCAAATACGCGCGCACACACGGAACGTCGCGCGCTACCCGAAGCAGTACGACACATGGTACCATAGAAGTACGACAGCCATCTCGACTCGATCCAAAAAACCCTAAGACAGCTTCCTCCGAGAAAACCCGCACGTATTTTCCGACATTCTACACGGTGTGTGTTGTAATCGCCGGTGCTGTGATACGTAACTGAAGGGACCTACGGTAAGTTAGCTCCAACAATCCGTACGATCGTTTCAGGGTTTCCAATTCATTCTAAACTCATATAATTTCAATTGTTACGTTCGGTAGCATTCATTTTCAATTGTTACGTTCGGTAACATTTTTGGTCACTATCGTGCCGGATTTTTCAAATGTTTTAATATTTTTCAATGCGTTTGTTTGAGCATAGAACAATATATTCTAGATACTTGTACAATAACGATCTAAAATCATTTATGTTAATCGTCCATTTAAATTCGCTAAACGATAGACAGGTTTTTTGTAACTCTTTTTGTTGACACTAAATTCTCCGGCTTGCTTATCGTGTAGCGTTTTTAAAATAAATAAAGCGTTTTTTCTTATTTTGTATTAGCGTTCTTAACATATCATTCTACAACGAAATATTCTCCTTTTTTATCCTCAACTATTGTACTTTGCAGCGTTAACTTTAAAACGCTCTTTACGCCGATATAAAATTAAAATTCAGGTTTTATTCCGTTTACAGTAAAGTCCCGATAATTTAGGCATAACATTGTGCTTGCAGTTAATAATAATAGCAGTGTACCGATTTGATTCAAATATTATTTCAAATTCTCCAAATCAACTAAATTGAATTTGTCCTTTTCATCTTATCACGTATATTTTTGTAACTTTGCACACATTGTTCTTTAAAATAATTCAGAATGTCAAATAAAAGCAAACAACTACGTGCAACGCGGGATCTGTGTATGGATCAACTTGATGAATTTATTGCTTTGGGTGCAACTGTGCAAGCTGATAAAACCATACTTCCCAAATTCAAAATAGGCTGTGAAAAGCTTACGCAAATATACGATGATTTTGAGCACTATCACAAATCTCTTATTCAAGAATTAGCTATAAGCAAAGACCCTGACTGCGCTGAAGATAAGGCTGTAAGAACAACCTTTATGGAAAAATATTTAACAGTTAAAGAAATTTTTATCAATAATTCTCCCGACTTGACAGTTAAGGTTCAACCTTATGGCAAGTTTCCTAAAATAACTTTACCAATATTCAATGGTGTTTACAAGGATTGGCCCACATTTTTCGATTTATTTTCTTCTTTAGTAGATAAAAATGCTAGCCTTTCTGACGTGGAAAAATTCCAATATTTGCGTTATTCTCTTAGTTCGGAACCATTAAATATGATAAAATCTTTACCATTAACTGGTACTAATTATGCGATAGCGCTTCAAACGTTAACTTTTCGTTATGAAAACAAACGATTGATGGCTGATACTTATTGGCTCTCAATTTGTGAAGCTCCAAAACTAAATAATGATTCTCCTAATGCTTTAAGAAAACTTTTAGACACATTCACAGAGAACTTAGCAGCGCTAAAAAATCTTAATTTACATGTTGATGAATGAAGTTTTGTATTATTTCATACTTTAAAACAAAAACTCGATTCTGCTACTATCAAACGTTTCGAATTGCAAGAAGCTTCAACAGAAATTATGACTTATTCGAAACTTAAGGAGTTCTTACAAAAACAATGTGTTGCACTGAATCAGCCGCTCTTTCTATTCCATGTTCCAAACCTATTCCTAAATTTCCACGTCAACCGCCAAAGCCCTTCAATTCTCGGCAAGACCCTCTGTCATTTTTTACTAACACCGATCGAGATGTTACTCAAAAGATAGTATGTGCTTATTGCAAAGCTGATCATAAGATCTATAAATGTCCTACCTTCCTAGATAAGTCTGCTCAAGATAGATTTAAAATTGTGATGGACAAGAAGTGGTGTGTCAATTGTCTTCATACAGCCCATCAAATCTCGTCATGTAGCTCGACATTCACTTGTCGAAATTGTCACGCCAGACATCATTCGCTTCTTCACGGTGGGGAAACACCAAACTCAAATAATTCTGTTAGTTCACCTCAAGCACCTAGCAATGTAAAGACCGTTCAGTTGCACGGAAATTCTCAACTTAATTCCCTGTCTCACTTTATTCCTTCCAATTCTACTGTTCTACTTTCAACAGCCCAGTTGGAAATTCGTGATTCAATGGGAAATTTTCAAACTATTCGCGCATTGATTGATAATGGTAGTCAGACAAGCATTATCACTCAGCAGTGTTATCGTCGCTTGCGATTGCCAGGCTCTAAAATTTCCTTATCAATTTTCGGTATTGGACAAGCTCCCTCTACGTCTTCATTTCGCGTTTCGTGTGTCATTCGACCCGTCAATGAACCGTCCTTCACTCTAAACTTAGATGCTATTGCTTTGCCCAAAATTTGTTCAGAATTGCCAAGTACATTTATACCTGTTGATAGATGGAAACATGTGAAACACCTCAAGCTTGCGGATCCAAAGTTTAATGAACCAGGTCCAATTCGCCTTTTGTTAGGTGCAGATGTTTTTCCTCAGCTTCTTAGACCGGGTTTTATTCCAAGTGGTAATGATAGTTCTGAGGCCTCCTATATCAACACTATTCTTTGTGGAAAAGTCATTGTGCCCTCAGTTTCACCTACACACGTCAATTCGTTATTCACATCTCCAGAATATTCTCTCGATGTTACTTTGAAAAACTTTTGGGCATTAGAGGAGGTTCCGAATGCAACTCAGATTGCTCCTGAGGATGCATTGTGCGAACAATCTTACATTGAAGGTTATTCTCGAAGTGACACCGGCCGCTACATCGTAGCTTTACCTCTCAAAGACTCTGAACCTTTGTTAGGTGACTCTCGAAATACGGCGCTTCGCCGACTCTATTCCCTGGAGCGCAGGTTACACCAAGATCCTATTCTATATAAAGCATATTGTGATTTCATGCAGGAATATTTGGACTCTGGTCATATGTGCCTTTCTACTCCGCTAGATAATCCCTCGAAGGCATATTACATTCCTCATCATGGAGTTTTCAACTCGAATAGTATTAAACCTAAACTTCGTGTGGTATTTGATGGTAGCAGTAAAACTACCAATGGAAGTTCTATCAATGACTGTCTTCTCACTGGTCCTAAATTGCAAAAAGACATATTTTCAATTTTGTTAAAATTCCGACTTCATTATGTCGTCTTCACCGCTGATATCCGTCTGATGTATAGGCAAATTCTGGTCCAGCCTTACCATCAAGACTATCAGCGGATTCTATGGCGATTTTGTAAAAATAGCCCTATTCAAGATTACACTCTTCGCACTGTAACATACGATTTGAGTTGTTCGCCATACCTTGCCTTGCGCACCATAGTTCAGTTAGCGCAGGACGAGCAGGAAACCTTTCCTAGGGCAGCGTCTCTTCTAAAATCGGATATCTTTGTAGACGATGTGGTTAGTGATTGTTCTTCTTTATCTGAGGCTCAAACCCTCAAAGACGAGCTCATTTCTATGCTAAAGAAAGGTGGATTCGAACTCCGAAAATGGGCTAGTAATCGTAGAGAGCTTCTAAGTATGAATCTGAATCTCATCAGCAACAGCATCCACAGGAATTCGATAATAATGAAATATCAGCTATTAAAGTTCTGGGTCTTCGATGGATACCTAATCTAGATGTATTTTCCTACTCTGTCGCGATCAAAAATGATTGTTGCACCAAGCGATCTATTCTTTCAGAATTGGCACGTATTTTTGATCCTCTCGGGTTTCTCTCTCCACTCACGTTTTTTTGCAAAATTTCTAATCCAACACTTATGGAGTCTGGGTCATGGGATCAAGAACCTCCAGAAGATGTTTTGGAAAAATGGTCTCAATACAACTCGGAACTTTCTTTGTTAAGTAACCTTCATGTTCCTCGTTGTATAATCCCAAAAGACGCATGTACGTTTGAACTGCACGACTTCTCCGATAGTTCTGAGCGTGGATATGCCGCTGTTATATATTTGCGCTGTGAAACGTCCACTGGTGAAATAAAGGTTTCCTTTATTTGTGCTAAGTCGAAGGTAGCTCCACTTAAACGTATTTCCTTACCTCGTTTGGAACTTTGCGGTGCTGTTCTGCTGTGAAATCTCATGTATGTCGTTTCAACTACATATTCCAATCTTTCCTCCTGTCCTATATTTGCTTGGACTGCTTCTAGCGTTATCCTTGCATGGTTACGAAATTCTCCACATTTGTGGAAAACTTTCGTGTCCAATCGAGTCAGTTATATCCATGATCGAATTGCGTCGTCTCGTTGGTTTCATGTAGGATTAGCGGACAATCCTGCCGATTGTGCTTCTCGAGGATTACTCCCAAAAGCTCTTCTCAGCCATTCACTTTGGCTAGATGGTCCTTCATGGTTACAGTTATCTCCTGACAATTGGCCAAATCAAAATCTTAACTTTTCTAAATATGATGTTGTCTCTGAGGAAGCTCGGAAGATTGTTCTTGTCGCTTAGAATTCTCCAAATCTTTTTGAGACACTTTTGAACAAATTTTCCTCCATTTCAAAAATCAAACGTTTTCTAGCCTATTGTTTACGCTTTCTTTCAAATTCCAAGAGGTCCTCTGAGAACATACGTGGTAGCTTTACTTCAAGGGAACTCCACCTAGCTAGAAAATTAAATGTAAAAAAAAATTGCCAAAGGTATTTTCAAAACTTAGTCCGTTCATCGACAAAGAGGATATTCTCAGGGTGGGCGGACGGCTTACTCATTCTGGCTTGCTCTATGATCAGAAATATCCAATTCTCTTACCTCAAAAACACGTTCTCACTTATCGCATTATCGAGAGTTTCCATCGTGACAATATGCACGTTGGTCTTCAAGGCTTACAATTTCTGTTATCTCAACAATTCTGGATTTTATCTTCCCGAGCCATTCGACATTGCCTTTCTCGGTGTATTCGTTGTTTTAGAATCAAGCCTACCTCTTTCGAACCTCCTATGGGCGATCTACCCTCTACGCGTATCAATCAATTGAAAGCATTTCAGTGTGTTGGCGTGGACTTTGGTGGCCCCTTCAATATAACTCTTAGTAAAGCTAGAGGCTCAAGGGCACAAAAGGCGTACTTATGTCTATTTGTATGCTCTACCACCAAAGCTGTGCATTTGGAGCTTGCTTCCGACTCATCTTCAAGTTGTTTCATTGCTGCTCTAAGGCGATTTATCGCTAGGTGAGGTAGATCTACTCATATTTTTTCCGACAACGGTACTAATTTTGGTGGAGCCTATCGAACGCTGTCTAACTGCATGCGCGTTGCTGCAGAAGGAGAACAGATTAAATGGTCGTTCAACCCTCCTTCAGGACCCCACTTCGGAGGACTGTTCGAATCTGGCATTAAATCCGTCAAATTTCATTTAATCCGAGTGGTTGGTGCTCAGGTACTCACGTATGAGGAATTCTATACGGTTTTAGTTCAAATCGAATCAATGCTAAATTCACGTCCACTTTGCCCTCTAAGTTCGGATCCAACAGACCTATCTGTTCTTACTCCCGGACATTTCCTCACTCTCGAACCTCTCACATCTGTCCCTGATGACGACCTAACTCACCTTCCTTTAAATCGTCTGAATCGATGGCAATTAATTCAGCGCATTCATCAAGATATTTGGCGCAGGTGGAAGGACGAATATCTTCACACATTGCAACAGAAAACGAAATGGTTACAACCACCCGTCTCTGTACAACCAGGTACATTGGTTATTATTAAAAGCGATAACGTACCTCCGTTGCATTGGAGTTTGGGACGAATTCCTGGCTCGGACGGTATTGTTCGTGTAGCGTGTGTAAGAACGGTGCAAGGAGTCGTGAAGCGACCTCTTGTAAAACTCTGTCCTTTACCCATTTCTTAATAATAAAATGCTTCACATTTTAGGTGGACGGCATGTTCTAGCCACACCTATATATCTAAGTAGTTATAAGTTTAATTAGTTTATAATTTAGCTATGTTTTCTTATTTAATTCAACTTCATATTTTCCATGCTCAAACAACATATATTATTGTTTAAATATATCGGGTTGCATATATTCGCGATAATAGTTGATGGACGTATTTTACTTGAAATCCCAAATACGCGCGCACGCACGGAACGTCGCGCGCCACCCGAAGCAGTACGACACATGGTACCATAGAAGTACGACAGCCAGCTCGACTCGATCCAAAAAACCCTAAGACAGCTTCCTCCGAGGAAACCCGCACGTATTTTCCGACATTCTACACGGTGTGTGTGTAATCGCCGGTGCTGTGATACGTAACTGAAGGGACCTACGGTAAGTTAGCTCCAACAATCCGTACGATCTTTTCAGGGTTTCCAATTCATTCTAAACTCATATAATTTCAATTGTTACGTTCGGTAGCATTCATTTTCAATTGTTACGTTCGGTAACACGTACTACTGGCAATTTGAAGGCGAAACTACGAGTTCGAAGAAGAACCCAAACGAACGAAGACAAGGCAGTTGGTGTTTTAGGAGTGGTAGCTATCTACCCTCATGTAAACTCCAGGCGGCTTGCTTTCAATGCTGGAATGAGTCAAAAATCAGTTATGACCATATTACACTTGTACAAGTTTCATCCATACCACATTACGCTTCACCAAGAGCTGTATAGGCAAGACTTTGCAAATCGAGTCACCTTTTGTCATTGGGTAACAAGACAAATGCAAGGAAATAACAGGTACTTGAAGAATATTATTTTTTCAGACGAAGCCAGTTTCCATAATTTTGGGCAGGTAACATTGAGCTATTTCTCATTAGCACAGGTTAAATTTTTAATTTTTGTTTGGCACAATATGCCCTATTGGGCGCATGAATATCCATACTGGATGCGCACTAGACCAAATCAACATCCCTGGTCAGTTAATGTGTGGTGTGGCATTATTGGGGATAGAGTTATTGGTCCGCATTTTTTTGAAGGACATTTAAGTGGAGAAATGTACACACATTTTTTAAGAAACCAATTACGCCAATTATTGAACCCGATGGACATAAATCTTGACACGTGGTTTCAGCAGGATGGGGCTCCACCCTATTATGGAATTCAGGCCCGAAATTATTTAGATCAGATTTGAAAACAGGTGGATTGGTCGATCCTGCCCGATCAACTGGCCTGCTCGGTCCCCGGATTTAACACCCCTTGATTTCTTTTTGAGGGGGTTTTATAAAAATAAAAGTAATGGCAACCGCACCTACAACTTTAGATGACATGAAACACCGAATCCGTTCTGCCGGCTTATTAGTGCCACCTGAAATGTTAGAAGGGGTGCGAAATTCATTCAAGCGAAGAGTGCGAAAGTGTTTAGAAATTCAAGGAAGGCATTTTGAACATCTTCTCAAACATAATAGACGTTGAAAAAACTGTCGTTAAGTTGTGTTTTTTTATTCTAATATCTCAAATTTCTAATAGCTCCGTAAACATGGAAACAATTTTGAATAAAATGCACATACTTACGCAGTTTTTATGTAGATTCGAATTTTGGAAACAAAAATACATCATGCCATTTGAAATGTCAAAGTTACCCCCCACCCCTCAAAATTAAGAAAGGGGAAAAATTTTAAAAATATGGTAAAATATGTCCCCCTACATCACTATGACGTCATCAAAATTTCATGAAAGTTTTCCAAACCGTTTTCCCGGTATAGCATTGTAACACTTTAAAAAACTCATCCTGTATAATACGCTTGGCGTTCAATTTATTTTCAAACGTTAATCTAGAAGTTATTTATTATTCGTCATAATGGTCATAAAAATTTCTTTAGCTAAGTGTATTAGAAATGCTTTTGTGGATATCTCAGGCGTATTCAGACCAGCATCATACGATATATTATTATCTCAGGATAACCAGCGTCATCATCGGTTTAACAGATGTGATGCATTTAGAAGGCCAGCATTACTGATCTTGCTTTTTGGGTACGTGGGATACAATCGCTATATATTTATTCTAGTTCATGATCATAAAATCCTATATCTTTATTTTTTTTTGAGAGCAAGAATGAAAGCTGAATTTCACGTTTGATTTTTTAGTGAGGCGGAACACGAATGCGTGAAATACCAAACAAACGACAATGACAAAGAGATTTTGACGTAAATAAACTTACCAACTTTGATGTAACAGGTACCTTAAATCCTTCACCTAATATAACTGAAACTGTTATTACATGTGGGGCGAAGGAAGTAACCCGGAAATCTCAGTATGATCATGCCACTAAAGCTGGCGCCACAACGTTCCACATCCAACGTTAGCCACATCGATATTTGTAGCATCATGTGGCCGTGTAACATAGAATTTCACGCGTCCAACGTTTGACACTGGAGACGTTCGGACGAGTGTCCGTATTTTTGACCCACGTCAAAGGTCTGTTTAAAAGTTGGAAACAAAATTCGACGAACGGCTACACGAGCAGTTCAAGTCTATCGATAGTTTCATTTCATTATTGATAGTTTTGGTTTGTTTTCTTGTTCGCAGTTCAAGTTATGTGAATAAAATTATCCTTTTGTTGTAACACTAATTTTTCACAATATAAAGCCACGATGCCAGCAGCAATTGCCTGCCGTCCATTTTCTTTTCTTTAACAAATGCAGGACAAACAAATCAACATAGAGGCAAATTTCAAATATTTTCAAAGATAAAATGATACAGTTGAAAAAGGTCCAAGGTTGGATACAACATTGCATCGAACGTTGGTTCCAACGTTTGGGTTGGGAGGAAGAAGAATTTTAACCAGGAAGATGTAAATAAAAAAAAAGTTAATACAGAATATTAGCTTTTTACTAAAAAGGGGAGTTGTTATATGCAAATTATTTAACCTGTTGTACTGTGCTCACCTTCACACGCTTCTCATATTACGCAATAAAACCCTCATCTGATCTAATTCTATGAAGCATCAGCAAATTGCATAACGTCCTTTTAAATCACAATAGCACAATAGTATAAATAGACATTAGAATTATTTCGATGTAGTTAAGATTTTAAATTGTAGCTAGTTATTACGTTTCTCTGATTATTGAAAGTGAAGTGTTTAATAAAATCAAATACATTTGAGTGAGAAAGGCACAGTAGCACTACACAAGATTTCTCTTACGAAAAATGGTGTGGGAACGCCTACACACGCATACGTTCTATCCTTCAAAACCCTCACCCTCTAAATGAGTTTTTTCGCTGCTTGGTATTCACTTAGAGTTCGCCCTCAGATACCTTCTCCACTTTGTTTTTTAGATGCCAGAGATTGGGACACACATCCTTAAAATGCTCTTCAAACATTTTATGCCGCTCCTGTATACCTTACATATAGAACTACGTCAATGTGTATTAACTGTAATGAAGATCAGTCACCATGATGCAAGAGATGTCTAATTTATAAGAAAGAATTTGAAATGAAAATATCAAATTTTAATGCCAAAAGAAAATTTCTGTCTTCAAACCCTACATTTATTTTACCTTACAGCTTCGCAGCTGCAAAAATATAATACCTACCTAATAAAACATTTAGTCAATTTATAACCTACACTTCATATCGCATGTCTCTATAGTTAGAACTTTATCAGGGTATTAGTATCAGAGGATGTGAACCCTAGCTGGCCTCGCACTTAGACCATCCATTGGGCGCGTTCTATCCAATTAGAACTCTATTTTATATATGATTCTCAGCAAAGTGGACGTTTCAAGACAGCATTAAGTTAACTTGGGAAAATGTTTCCACATCTTTCATAGCACCTGAATAAGTTGGTAAAAGGTAATATCAAGTTAATGCCCATCTTATCAAAATATCATAAAAATAATTGTTCGAATTTTGTTTGGGATAAATTATTACACAGTTCTTGCTATGCTTAAAAATATTCTTAAAGAATATTGTAACTTTGATAAGATATTCATAGCTCGAGTTGTAAACTTTGCAAATGACGACATGATAATTATCTGCGAAGACATTTCCAAATTAATAAAAAACAAATGGAAACATTTTGTTCATGAGCAGCAAACAAAAATAAGTTTTTACATTCCAATCTTTGTTCTCCACTAAATTTATTTTGAAGAAGTAGAACTATGCTGCTCTTTAGAACCAATAGTAAACTAGAATTTGTATCATAAAACTTCGAATAAAAATCTAATCAAATTTCCTCTGCAGCACTCACCATGCAAAATTAAAATTTATTTCTCCTATATATACGTGCTGAAATTTTTAACGGTGCTATATGAGGCGTATAAATGTGTTGCTCCTAGATATATTGCAGGTAGGAATGCAGGAGTCATAAAACCTAATTAGGTTGCCATACTACTCGAGGTAAATGCTGTTTGTTGTGTGGAAATTTTGGCTTTTTATATTCTTTAAATGTGATATCACCTGTATGTCAAATTACCAGCAAAGTTTAAAACAATGCCCTCCCTGGCTAAAACATTCCAGAGAGATAGTAATTGCATTTTATGTCGGCACTTAATGTGTGTGTGTTCGGCAAACTTATTTTCATGCAGTGTTCATTTGTTTTTGGCGTGGGAGTTGCGATATAGGCCACCAATGATTCATAGGCAGGACCGGACTTCATTAAATTAGCTATATTGAGGTAATACTGCAAATGATGAACATTTTATTACTTATATATTATTAAGAGTAGTTTGGCAGTACATGCATAAATTTAATGCTTTCGCCCCCATCAACATTTATTCAAGAAAAGTGATACCCTAATATTGGTCCCATACATAAAGAATTGGTAGTTTATGAACATATCCTATCATTTCCGGTATTTGGACTTATTTCCGTTGTCAAGTTGATGCAAAGTAAATATATTTGTATGGCATGAAGGGATGCCAGCTTAATTCATTCCAAGGGCCTATATTCATGTCCGTATTTCTTTTGCAAGGCCGTCTTAGCTTATCTATCCGATTCTGAGATTGAATTGCAGTTCTCATAACTTGGGTTTTTTCGGGAAGGGGTTGTCAGCCCCTTGCCCAACCATCCTTCTTTTTTCAAGCTTGCAGGGATAGTTCTTGAGCACTCAGTTCACCCATTTCCAAATCCAGATATTCCAACATAATATTATTTTTTTAATGTTCCATAGATGTTGTAAATAGATGTTTCCAAATTTCAAAGTCGTATCTTCACGCCAACGAAACGAGATTTTGTCACGAACTAATGCACTCAACAAAAGGCACCTTGTTTGGACTTGTCTAGTGGACAATTTAGTAGACAAGAAGCGTGGCGGGAGGTGCTACTGGCACGAAAGAATGGGGTAAAATAGATTGACTCGACTTAATCATTAACAAACTACCCGACTAAATTTTCATAGTTCGCACACGTTTAGTTACCAAATTACCCGCCACTTCACTAAATTACTAGTCTAATGCGAACAAGCCTCAATACTAAATTCGCAACTTGTCGCTTTGTTTCTCTTCCTGTTTGCAATATAGTAAAGGTGAGAAGTAAATATATCAAGTGTCTTATTGTCATTTAAATTTAAGGTTAAATGGGAGGGGTCAATCATCCAGAATAATCAAGAAACCGCCTCCTGCAAGAACATAGCTGGTAATAGTTTGTGGGGGACAAAAATTTAGCTCTGTAATTCTTGAGGATTGTCTCGAACATTCTGAAAAGTGCGGATGTCGGCACAAGGTTTCTGGAGGAGACTTTTTTATAGCCTCAAACTGAACGGGTTTATTGTGATCTTAAATAAAATAGTGAGACATTCCTTATACGATTTAAAAATTGCCATCCTACAATTTTGCTGCGGATACGTGTACATTAATTAATATTCGGAAAAGTCTGCTTGAGTGAAACCGTGCCGGATAACGTATTGATATTCAGTTTAAAAATATTATTTATATTGCCGTTGAAATGTTTCCAGTTTGAGCCATCTAACTTAATCTGTTTAATACGTTATACATTGTATACTATCATATAAATGTATCCATAAAGATAGACTTACCTAAAGGAGCGAAATAACGTTACAAAATCTACAAAATCTAGCTGAGTATCATACAAAATTGAGCCTACTCGTGGATGTCTTCCATGCCACAGGTGTTCGGTGGATCCATGTCGATCTCTAAAAAGAAAATTCAATTTAACATAACGGATCATGGCTACACCTGCTTTTTAGCCTTTTAGGAGGTGTTGACGATAATTATTTATAAATATATATATAAAGATTGACAAATGGTACACTTCCACGTCCGCACACTCTCGGTTTGCGTATACCAAAATCTTTATTATAGCGCATTTATTCCCATCCAACCTACAAGTTTATTGCAGGGAATTCAATAAAAAAATAAATATCAATATTATAGCAAAAGATGGACATTACCATATATAGAGCAGTAAAAAAGTATATAAAAAATACATTAAAGTTCAGTAAAAACAGCCAATAAATTCTCGATAATTCAAAAGATGCTATGTAAATGTACTTTCAATTGATTAAGCTGTTTAATTTTTAAAATGTATTCATAATTAATTCGAATAATATGGTGTAAACATGATCATTTAATTAAGTTTTATCTTAATTGTATATAACTGTAAAATATAGATTTGTCCTGTGTTATGGTTTGAGGTGACACATTTTAACACTAAATTTGAATAGTTTTTCTCATTATTTTTCTCATTATTACAGACCGAATATAAAATGTTGGTAAGATATTGACACAAATTGAACCTGAAAATGAAGTACAAATTATTATAGATTATGAATTGGATAGTGACAGCGAGTTGTCAGATTAAGAAAGTGAACATAGCAGCCATAAAATTGAATGTGGGCAAGAAGAAGCGAAGCAAGCGAAAGGGGGCATATATTATGTGCCAAAAATTAATGTAAGTAGTGATGAGGAAAATACCAGCAGGTATTTATACGGCAAAACTAGATAAAAATTGGCAAACATTCTACCTGAACTCGAAGACATAATATAACTCATCCAACATGCCGGAAAACACTACTCGGACATGGGGATGTATGGCAGAAATCCTCGAAAAAAACTAATTCCTGCTGCTTCTTCTTAGCCTATGGCTTGGCTAAGAAGAAGCAGCAGGAAGAAGGGACTCACCACCGCTCTCAATGATGAATTCTGAAGGGGCCCGCCAGTGCTCTCGTCCTGAAGGGGCCAAAGTTTATATTATGTCCTCCTTCAAAGGCCAGAGGCTAAGTATAACAAGCATAACCTTTAATTCTTGTGAGTATATATATATATATATATATATATATACAGTGTGTCCGCGGATGGAGTGCACAAGAGGAAAAATATTTTTATTTTTTATTTTACAACAAAAAGTCATTCTTTATAAAAAGTTCTGCTTGTCGAGAAAATCAATTTACAATATAAACATTTTCAATAAGATGTACAGGGTGGCCAACTAAGAATGGCACTCGGCTATATCTTGATAAGTAATTGTCGTAAAGACTTACGGTAAAAAAATTATGAGTAAAGCGACCAAGAGAAAATATTCGAAATTATTTTTAAGTTTCCAAAATGACCGGCAGGGGCCGTTATATACATCTTAAATTTTAAAACTCGTTTTTCCAAAATTTTCTTAAACGAAAGATAGTAGAATGCATGGCCATTCTAAAGCCGAAATGAATTCGATCTTTTTTGTTAATCACTTTTTGCTCTCTCCCTTTAAGGAAAGTGGTGGGGGTGTTCGAATTTTCGGAAATAAATGTCAATAACTTCATAATGGCTGAACGGATTTTAATAAGCTTAGAGTCGTTGAAAAGGGCTTTCCTTAAGCTATCAACCGTGCCTTGAGTGGGGTGATTGCGTTTTCTTACCTAGCCGCTAGAGGCCGTTTTCTGACATAACCGTGAATAAATCAGATTTTCTCAAAAGATTTAAATGCAACGATACTTACTACCTTTTTAAAATAATAGACAGCCAAATGAGTGCCTAATACGTTTATAATGTTTATGGATAGGTTAAAACTCTCTCAGCGGTAAATTTATTAGGTTAGCGGAAAAGTGTGTGAGGTAGGAGGTAGGAGGTAGCTATGTAGAATAATTTTAAACATTCGAATTTTCATTTCAAAATGTCTTTTTAGACTTTATGTTATTTTATAAACAACTTGTTTCATAACTTTTTGATAAAAGTAATAAATAATAGTACTTCTCTCTTGAGACAGTTTCCTTTTTTTTCTAATTTATTAACACCCTGTACATCTGATTAAAAATTTTTATATTGGAAATTGATTTTCTCGACAAGCAGAACTTTTTTTATAAAGAATGACTTTTTGTCGTAAAATGAAAAATAAAGAA
>MU182011.1:648820-660795 GCA_016904865.1 Pissodes strobi | reverse complement strand
CAGGTGTATATAATTGAAATGAAAGCATATTGGCGCCTATTATCTTTGGCAGGATTTTTCAATTCAGATAACGAAGATTTGAGATCTTTATTTGCCACAAATGGAACCAGCCGTGATATAATGTGAACTACAATGACTTTGTACTCTTTTTATTTCTCACTTTTGGTCATGTATTTGGATGACAGAACTACAAGGCCTGGTCGTATTGCCAATGGAAACAAAGTTAATGCCACATCCAATATTTTTGATATCTTCATTTTTATGTATCAATCCAACTAGAGCTGCAGCGAATATCTTACTAATTATAAGATGCTTAGAGCTTTTGGGAGCAGGTACAAACTTAAAATGTACCGTAGAGAAAAGCCGGACAAGTACGGACTCAAATTGGTCTATTTAATGAACTCTGGCAAGGATACTCATAAAACGAATCCAAGAAAACAATCAATTCCTGTATTGGACATAATGAATTTTATCTCTCCAGCATCTGGAACTTATAGGAATATTCCTACAAATTATTGGTTTTCCTCCTTCGAATTAGTAAAGGAACTGGAAAATATAATATTACGTCGGGACCGTAAAAAAGCAAAAGAGATGTGCCCCACAATTTCAACTTCATAAAGCCAGACCATCAATAATGAAACCATCTTTTGTTCCAAAAAAGAAAATCGTTCAGTTTTGTTAGAACCGTCTATGTATTATACAGACAAAATAAATGAGAAACCAGACCATATAGTCTTCTATAATGAAACAAAGCTGTGAATGCTATAATACCGGAAAAAGATCCAGAAGATGGTTTCAAGTGATATGGTGATATATAGCTGGAGTAAACGCCAACGTTACTTCTGCGCAATAAAGCGATCTGAAAGAGGGTTTTCTTGATGACCCTAGGCCTAGAACTTATTGGGCCTCTTCTGCAACGCAGAGCGCAATCTTTGTTTGCAAATTGGAAAATCCACGCCAATAGGAAAGCTTTATGCCGATTATGCTTTGACAGGTAGGTAAGGTCTAAAAACATGTCAGTAATTTTCTGAATGGCAAAGCAAAATGCTTTTATATCCGATCGGACGAAAAACTACATCTTTCCGATGTCTTTTCTCACCGCAAATGTCATGATTCCAGTATATTGTATTCGTTGCTTGGCAACATGCAATAACTGTACGGGAAGAGGCAATAGCTGTACGGTAATATAACATTTCCGTCCTATTCGAACACCTTGCTTGATTCATCTGACGTTTATCAAAAGTAACATTTAGCAGTAGTTTCCGTAGTTATGTAATAAACTTCAAGCTCGCTCAATTCAAAACTTGATATAATGTTGAGTTTAAATTTAAAACATTATTTAGAGTATTATTTGGCTCTATTTTTATAAATACGTATTCTAATTAATTCCGATCGGATAAAAAATAGTATGTGCAACTCGTAGGAAAAGCACATTCCTGGACTCCTATAGACAGTCGTCCAGGAATGTTTTGCTTTTCCTACTTGTTACACAATATACTATTCTATTGTTACATAGAGTATCCCTGGATCTTAAAATCCAACCAATCGTATTCAAAAAGCACTAGAGAAGTTATATTGTTGTTAAATTTTTAAATACATGAATATGAACGAATGACTATTTGGAACACATGTTTAATTTTTACATAATTAAACAAGTAAATGAGATTTTTAAATAATTTTATTATTTTCTTTTAAACATATTACAGAAGTAGCCCTAATATAACTAGCCCATGTATAATATACGTTAGAAATTTATTATATGTACAGGGTGTCTAGAAAATACGTTTACAACGTTTAATCACAGACTGCTAATATCAAAGTTGGTCGCTTTAAGTCAACTTAATTGTACCCGAAACTGCTTCTTGGAAACTTGTGAATTGATTTTAACGATTTTTGGTCTATGGTTTTTTACTATAAAATGATGCTTTCTAATGGTATAGTGACTGGGTATAATAACGTGGAAGTATTATAAAAGGAACGATTCATAATAAAGATACGTCCTGATTTTTTACGTCGTCAAATTTATGAGAAGCCTAATTTTTGTTATAGGTTAACTTGATGTATTTATAAACTTTTTGGCACTTAAAAAAAATTGTTGTACTAACGGCTTTGGTAAAAAGAAAATAATATTTTCAGTTACTTGCATACACTAATGAAAGTAAATTCTGTAATAAAGCAGTGAGCAAATGAAAGGCATATTTAAATTTATTTTTAATAAAATTAAAAACACTAACTAAGAACAAAACATTAATTAAGCAAATATGCAAAATGACCTCCATTTTGCTGCATACACTTGGGAAAACCCTTTAAAAATTGAAATGAAGCATTATCTAATGTTTGATGATTATTAAAAAGGGTGCCAGCACCAGCATTTAGAATTCGCGCCAATAAATCGTTGCAAGTATTTCCAGGAGATTTGTAATCTTTGCGCCAAAGTCTACGTTTCCTTTTAGGTTTCTTTTTACTTTTGGTTACGCAAAGAGCAAGAGACGCTACAATTAAAACGTTTTGATCTGATATGATTAAAAGCCAACTTCATCATACTGCGGCGCAGTATTGTATGTTGTATGTGTCCTCGTCAAACTTTCGATCAAATCGTGCAACGCCGTCGTACGACCTTGGTGTACCTGTTACTCAGTTTATCCTCAATCCTTTCCAAAATGTCTTCTTCATTTTCAACAGTTGAAGTTATATGTATCTTCAAAACTTCTTCACTCTTGTGCTGGGTAATGTTTTATTTTAAATTGTGTGCTGTCTGACTTATGTAAACTGCATCACAATGTTTGCAGGATAATTTTTGGTAGCCTAGCACTTTGAATTAAGGGTTCTTCTTCCATCCTTAAAAGCTGATTGCTAGCTTGCGTGCTTGTGATGCTCATTAATTTCGCACCTTATTAAGGTAACCACTTGTGAGAAGTATTGAGTGGATACTGATCGTGTAGCTCCAATTATACGTCCACCATAGTCTACATATGGGAGCATTCGTGGTGGTTTGAGAGCCGATAGACACAGTTAAGCCTAACCTACATTATTTATTCCATCGTGCGTGAGATCTTAATGCTATAATGCATTTCTATTTTTGGTAACTAATAACTGCATTCTAATTTAAGTTAATCGGATTTCAAGTAATTGCATCTACGAATTATAAGCTTAATTGCTCTTATATTTGGAAGATACGTTTGCTTCTAAGAGCTTTTATATTTGCAGCTGCACTCTGCTTTTTAGGCTAGTAATTATTAGTTGTGTTCCTTTTGAAGCAATTAGTTATTTTTATGGCACGTAAACCCCGTGTAGTTGGTATATGGTGTAGTGACTGAGCTTAACGACTCGTGATTACGTCTTGGCGGGTTTACTTAGCTTTAAGTTTTTATATCATTGTGCAACCCGTATAGATATCTAATATTAGAATATTTGACAAGCTACGAACCTTGACAGCTTATAGGTTAGAGTAAATACATATATTTTATTTTTAAACGATCTGATAATTGTGCATATTAGTTCCTGCTTTACTCTATGCCTTGATATTGGCCTCGCTTATAAGCATTTGGATTCTGGTCATCATTATTTAATAATCCGTACTCAACTGAATATAATCGCTACTGTTAAAACATAGGCTGTTTACTTGTGCTTATGTTATTTTGTGATTTTTCTTATTTTAATTTAATTCTTCTTTAATTACCTTACCTACTGCATAACTTTGCGTAACCTTCTTGAATTTTCCTTTGGCTTACCTATTACTTATCTTAATATGAATGGTTTAGGACGAGCTGATTTTATTTGATTAATAGTGGGTGACCCATTTCGCTAATTAACCCGTTAATTGATTTCATTGAATTAATTTTATATTTGATTGATTGGTTGGTGATTTACTTCGTCGATTAATTTGTTGATTGATTTTCAATGTACTGATTTCATACTTGGCGTCGCTTATTAATTTATTGATTAACTTTATTGAATTAATTTCATAGTTCACTTCATTAATTAACTGATTAACTCAAATGGAATTTTATAGATTTATTGTGGTATAATTATTATTGTTATAACCTAAGAATCTAAGAACTATAGCAGGATACCTGATGTTTTAAACGTAAACATTGTTTTTAGAATCTTAGCTTATGATTTTTGCCTAATATCTCATTACTTACTTACAAACTTATTCATAAATGTATTTGTTTATTTATTTAGGAGTGATACTTAGCATATTATAGGCAGTTTGCATTCGACTGGTAGAGAGCTGCTGGCACTCTTAACCAAACTTATCTCTCACTTAGCAGTAGGATTGGCACACTCTCTTAAACTGCCTCCTCATATAACTCATTTCTATTTACTGGCCTTGAATTCGTTTGATTTTTTATTTTTCGTATTATTGTATATCAACTACAACCTTACCTTCTGCTATTAAATAGTGAAAGAGTGTGCCAGCTTTCATCATATTTCTATCAAGTAATCAGATCTTATATATTGGCGAATACTTATAAAACGACCTGTACGCCATTTAAACCATATCAAAGCTATTAAAACCATTTTATGAAATTACCTGTCAAATTTTGGTTGACTAGATGACGTGTAAGCTAACTGTCCCAAACTGTGGTGCCGTGCGACATCCGGCTGATGTTCGGCTCCGAACGTGGTCGGGGTAGATTGCCTATGATGTGTTGGAGTACGCCAATAGCTACTCTCCATACACATCGTTGCGGGCTCAATAAACGACGATTTTAAGCTTTTGTCCTGAAATAAGCAATATTGATCCAGTTAACTCGGAATCGTGTAAACAAATTTGTCACGCAGAGCTAGACATGGATACCTTGGAAAATAATTAAATTCAAAATTGCCTCGTAAAAAAGTGTCATTTATTTCAAATTTAATATGTTATTAGAGTGAATATTTTATTTTTCGACTAAACAAAACATGTAAAATTGATCCGCCTCTTAGTTCTAGCTATATTAAAAAAATATATATTATTCACGGAATAACGGGTTCTTATTCTATTTTCTACTACGAGAATAAAATCTGATTTTAATGGAGGCTTCACAACATTAAAGATGCTCCGGCTCTGTCAGCCATGCTGAGACTGGAGTGAAATTCTATTGACACTTTTAAATCCTTTTTTAGTCCTAATTCCCTATAATATTAACAAAAATAAAATTTGAGAGTACTTACTTTACTCACCTTGAAAGCCTGATTGCTCAAAATCTGTCTTTTCTTTATTTTCATTGAAACCTCTCTTCTCAACCCGGAGGTTTCACCTGATTGGTTACTGCCAGGTTTCGTTCCAGCAAGTGACCAGTCTCTACCTCCAAAAGACTGAAAGAGAAAATTGTAGTTTATACCTCTTCATTTGTAGTTATTTAATTATCTAAAGCAGAAATGTGATCAAATATCTAAAATCGGACGACGACCAATGGACTAAGAAGATCCTCGAATGGCGACCAAGACAGGAGGTGAACAGAAATAGAGGGCGTCCACCAACCCGATGGACGGATGATATACGGCGCCTCAAATCAAATTGGATGCAAGCGGCACAGAATAGAAATACGTGGCAACTGTTACGAGAGGCCTATGTCCAGCAGTGGACGCAGCTTAGCCCATACCATACCTTTTCGATATTGATGCACCTTAACGTTGCACCAGTAGGTATCCGAGAATTAATTTTAAGCCGACCACGTTGTCGTCATCATTCATTCTGTCGTTAAACAATATTTATTTTGCTAGGTAAAGCAACTATATATTAACTAGAAAAAAAAGCAAGACGATATTATAGGAAATCAACGAGAACATCATTAACCAAAAAATGTCGTGTGCCACGAGCAAATGCACGCAGTAAATTAAATCATAATATAGGCAGGTATTTGGGCAGAAACAAAATGGATGGATCTGCAATTTGGACCGTTGAAAACTGACCGGGGCTTTTTTTTCTTATAATTTTAGCAGCTTCTCCTAAGACCTTTGAAGATATAAAACACCTTGGAAATAAAAATTGTTGAATTTTTAAAAGATATCTGCTTTTAAATAAACTGACCCATTCTTTAATTTTTTTAATGTAACATCTTATATAAAATTGCTTAGAAAGAATATCCTTTTTCCCCAGATTTAAAAAATAAAGCTTACTTGAAATTTAAAAAAGCCGTTTTCGCAATACTTGGCGGCAAATATAGTAATTTTTCCCTGGTAGTCATTACAGAATATTATCCAAAGATTGCCATGAATTGAATGAAAGCACTGAGTAACCATGGGCATTAAAGTTTCTTTTAGGCAGCAAACTTAAATTTATTATTTTAAACCATTTTGCATGCGCCGAATGTATTGTTTAGAGATAATTAGCATATTGTTATATAAAGAGTAAAGGTACCACTTTTTATGGAAGCTGCAGGCGTTACAGACGTGCAAAGCTATTTCGACAACTACAAAAGTCATTTTTCCTCCGACTAACGCATATCGTTTAAGTGGAAACTAATTTAGGAATATTCCGTACATCTTTCTTACATAGGGAATAAGACTGAACTTCCAGATTTAACACGTCAGATGTCAAATTAACTTTAACACTCATTCGGATAATTTTTTGTGCTTAGCATTTTTCCCGAAATCGGTTAAGGGTGGAGTTTTCGAATTTGGCACATTTTTAGGCAACACTGGGAGGCAGCCGACAGTGTTATGGCAATCCGATTTTTCGTTTCCGAGTTATTAAGTCAAAACTGGAATTTTTTAAATTTTGATCTGATACACGAAAACTGTCTGAAAAAATATTTAATTTTGATGAAATACTCTGGACACAGTATCTTACAGAAATTTGCGAGAATCGGAAAATGACGATTATTTTTTTGGTTATGTGTTATTTTTAGAAAGGGACCACTTTAATTTAATTTGGTTTTTGTTGCTGAAGTTGTCGCGTGGTCTCAAGCACAGAGTGCATTTTTTTATTCCACCTTCAAAATGTTAGTTAAATTTTTCAGTATTTATTTCTTCAAATTTCTCGAGCTGCAGTAAAAAATAATAAACAATAAAACCCTCCAAAAAGTTGCACTTTTCAGGGTAGTTATGCGATTTTCACCAAAGGTCTGAAAATCACCGTCTATTTTACCTATAGGACAATGGTATTCTAAGTAACCTTATATGTGGTATTTTTAATTCTCGAAATTGTTTTTACGTTTTTCCTTTAAATTTCTTTTCTACTACCAAGGAGTTATTTTTTATTTTAATAAATATCATGTTTCTTTGGGTTCCTCTCGTCTCGTTGGTTTGTTGAGTCTGTGTCTCTTTTGTTTCATTAAATTGTCCTGTATGGGTTTCTATGCAATAATTAAAATTTTGAACAGAGACGGCGATTTCACATTATTCCTAAACTGATCATATCTTAAAATATAGTTTTTAACATGAATTATTGAATCATTACTATTTTCAAAGCTATTCTAATTACAATGTTCGTTAGTGACTAGGTAGAAGTGGACTTTTCTGTTCGAAAGAAATAATATAATTGGTACCTTCAGAGCAAGTAGGACTATCTTGCCCGCAGGAAACTATTAAAATACTATCGATAGAAGAATCATTCGCTCTATTAGGCAAAAAATCTGATTGTAGCTCCACATTACAGAAAGTTTAAGTTTTAAAAATTACCAAACAGTCTTTATATTTAGTCATCATTTATGACCGTTGGTGAATTCTTCAATATTTTCTCCCAAATCTAAATTATTTTCCAAATTAACATTTTAGTTTTCTATAGCAAGTTCCGATAGCTAGTAAAAAATTCTACAACTTTAATTTCGAAAGTATTTTCTCCAATCGTAGGCAGTATATAAATTTGCATCTATGTATAAATAGCTTGTATTATATTTTTACGCTTTTGAAGATCAATTGTGTGACATGAAAAACTTCTATATCCTATTTTTTTTATATTTTATTTCTGCAAGTTAGACACCAAAAATATGTATTATGTTAATACAAGTTGGGGGCAATGCCTCTGAAGAATGTTATTTCTTCCATATCGCAAAAATCTACAACAATTATCTCAATTCTTAAACTTAACTGTTTATATTTCATCAACTTCTATCAATCATCTCTTCCTGCTGGTATTTGTTAAATTTTTCCTTCAAAAAGGCAAGTTCATTCTGTATTTGTTCATCCAACTTCTTAACTGACGTATAGTCACGCAATATAGGTTTCGACAAGGTTATTGTTTTGGGAAAATAATTTATGGTTCTATCTTATACAAAGTGGTTTCATATTTTACATTTGCTTTCATTTTAATGTGCATGTGGTCCCAATCAAGAATGACACATTCCAACTTAAATGCAATATTCCGATTTTTTAAAGGATTTTGAATATTCTGTTAAATTCGACATATTTTTGGTTTAATAGATAGTGTACCAATACTTGACGGTTTTCAAAATATTGAAGGTTTTAACATTTTTGATATACTTTCTTAGGTATTTAGATAACTGCTGCTACCTGGAGAAAATGGTTAATTTTTCGAATATCTTGGCATTGATGTTTAAGTGTGATTTACTACTGATTTATCTTTGTTTTCTGCTATTATTTTACAAAATGCGATGTAATATATAGTTATTAAATTATGTTTATTAATTTTAATTAGGGAAGAAAATAAATGAAACGTATAAATTTTAACCTAAATTAAATGGTCTGCACGTCCCTAATTAACCTCGTCACATTCTTTCTGGCGTTCCAGTGCATTATTTATGCTTCGTTCTCATTTTCAATTAAATTTCTTATTTCTTCGACGATTTTTTGCTGAATATTATTACTTCTTTCTCTATAGTCTATATTTTTCAAATAGCCCCAAATGGCGTTAGATCTGGGAAGTTCGCGGGCTGTTTATTGTTCCATATCTACCGATCCGCACTTGATAATTATTCTGAATAGTCTCTTACTGCCAGGATATTATGGGGAGGTGTCGTCTTGTTACCAAATTATATTTGGTCTAGTCAAAATAGTTTAAAAATAATAGAGATATTTCCGTTTAAAAAGTTATCTGGACCACACTAAACATTCCGAAATGCGGAACTATGCGCTCTCCTCTTTAAGAACGTCCAATATGACTGTCTTTTAGTAATGGAACAAAAGCTAAGGCAGATAAAAAATTTTAATTTTTAATGAGAATTCTACATCCGTCAAATTAAGTGGTTTCCTTTTGTGTTTTGTATAAATTATAGGAATACATACATGCAGATTTAATTAGTGCCTGAATGATATAAAATTGCCAAAAATAAAATTGATAAAACTTTAAATGTCAATTCTATCAATCAATTCTCGCAACTCTCTATTAAGTTAGATTTTTTCTGATAAAAAAAAGTTTCATCATCACCAAAAGTCAGAAAAAAAATCGTGACCTTAAATCATTTCAGGAAACACAAAACTTCTATGCGGAAAAGGTTATGTTAAATAATGAACATTGGACATTGTCAGCTGGGCGGAGGGCGGTGGATTAATTGTCAGCTGATGGTCCAAATTGGTCAAAAAATGCGAATCATCTAAACGATATCAGGGATTTTTTAACTTTGGTGGATGCTAATATTTATAGTGAAATTCACGAAAAAAATTGTCAGCTGCATGTATGTGGGTGGAAAATTTGTGAGCTGATGCAGTGAAGGTCACGCTCACTGCCTTTTGGTGCAACTTATTGCCCAGCTGACAACTTTTCCACCCACATACATGCAGCTGACAATTTTTTTTTTAATTTCACTTTAAATATTAGCTACTGATCAAATTTCAAAATTTTTGGTATCGTTCTTGACGATGTGTTAGTATAATGCTTAAATTATGAGCGGAACACTCGCAAGATGAAATGTTAAATCAATAATAATTTGATTGGATTTTCAACTAATTATTGCCCAATACACAATTCTATTTCATTAATAATGCAATATTGTTAATTAAAATTTTTAGATATGCAAAATTATATTATTTATTTATATAAAAATATGAAATTACCAATGTATTATTCTACTATAATAAACAAAATAATTCTATTTTCAAAATAAAAAAAGAAAATATTTCAGCTGTTTCATTAAAGATCAAGTTTGAAAACTTTATAATAAAAAAAAGCTATTCATCGTCTTTCGAAAACTCATCATCTTCTACAAACTGCTCATAGCTCGACTTATCCCTACCCTCTTGTCCAATGTGTAAAAGATCATCTTGTTCATTCTCATCTGAAAGGTTAATTATGGTTGTTTGTGTAAAATTCCACAAAGATTATATTGGCACGAAAACCCCAAATAACATTCAGTATTTTCGACATCTTGACTAATTATTTCAACAATTTCAGGTAATTGTTTGTCATCAAACAATTTGCAAGTGTATTTGTTTTCCTCAAGCGGCCATCCATAGTCAAGAGGAAATAATATGGATGGCACTTGTTTATGTGCGTTGCCCCAAATTGTGGATATATAAATCGTCCTTAAAACGTATTAATTCTGAGTTTGACGGTGGTAAGAAGGAAGCATAAAAATGTTTGTCTGCCAATCGAAATTGATTTGCATCTTCGCTGAATTTATAAACCCTTATTAAGTTTGCTACACGACCATCATTCACCTTCTTTAGGCGCGTTCGGGATGCTCACGCCATTCACTCCGTGCACACCTAAAATGCTCCAGCCGTTCAGGTAAAGCTTTTCGTGCAAATGGAGTAGCTCTTTCAGCGTTCGACTATTACGGAGTGGGGTAAAAAGAGTTTACTACAAAAATTTCCATCTCGCAGAAGGAAGATTTTGGAGTGAGCCTGCGTAGTTTGAGAATCGAGCGAGAAGTGTCATTTTCGATTTTCATTTTGTATCTTGTTTCTTGAGAATCTGAATTTTGTTTGGGTCATATGCACAAATTTTGTGGCCATGTGTAGTCCAAGATTATAAAAATATGGAAATAAGTAAATATCCGCATTGTCCTGTTGTAGACGAGGCAGATAACCACGTTATATTTGATGAGTCACTGGTACTATGTAACAAAACATTGATACAGTTTGTAATTGAGCAAACATTGTGTCAGAATTCTCTTTAAAAAACCCTTTTCCTAAAAATTAAAATTGAAAACAGAAAACAGTTGTCTTGAATCCGTCAGTAATCTGTCGTTCCCAGGTCCAACAACTCCATATCGTTCGACTATACATTTTGACTCCATACGCTCCAAGATCATGTGCCCGAAAAGCCACTCGTACTCCACTCCAACTCCATTTTAATATTCGAATACAGCTTTTATTGCCTTGAATCCATATATCTCACAGACAAACTTTTCTATTATAGAATAATGAAATCATAGTGGGGAGTATAAAGCCTTCATTCATTTCGAAATGTATTCTTCCCAGCATTTTAATAAATTTTTGAAATGAACTATAATTATATCCGTCGTAAAAAATTAAATTGGACGCTCTCTATAATTAGTATAGTATATACACGTGTATCGATTTTATAGTAGAATAGTACATTGATAATTTCATATTTTTGTATAAATAAATAATATAATTTTGCATAACTAAGAATTTTAATTAATAATTTGAAACAATGTTGCGTTACTAATGAAATAGACTTGTGTATTAAGCAATAATTAATTGAAAATCCAATCAAACTATTATTGATTTAACTTTTCACCTTGCGAGTGCTCCACGCATAATTTAAGCGTTACATATCATCAAAAACGATACCAAGAATTTTTAAAATTGTGCAGATGCTGAATTTTTAAATTTGTGCAGATGTGAAATTTACGAAAAAAAATGTCAGCTGCATGTATGTGGGTGGAAAGTTGTCAGCTTGGCCATAAAGGTACGGCATGTAGGTGCGCCGAATGGCAGCGCGCGCGACCTTCACTGCATCAGCTGACAACTTTTCCACCCACATAAATGCAGCTGACAGTTTTTTTCGTAAATCTCACTATAAATATTACCATCCACCAAAGTTTTAAAATCCCTGATATCCTTTAGATGATTCGCATTTTTTGACCAATTGTTAATTATTTAATATAACTTAAAAAGCC
>MU182011.1:623683-633820 GCA_016904865.1 Pissodes strobi | reverse complement strand
GCTGCTGGATTCCATTCAGAAGAGGGCTGTGCGTCTCGTCGGCGATCCGGAGTTGACCCGGAATCTGGATAGTCTGGAACATTGCAGACATGTGTGTGACATGTCTCTGTTTTACAGATACTTTCACGGCAGATGTTCCCATGATTTGGTCCGCATCATCCCGCCCCTGGCAACTCCTGTCAGACAGTCCCGACAGACGGCAGAAGCGTACAAGTTCGTCGTACAACTAGAAACATCTAGAACATCGCTCTACCAGAACTCCTTTGTCTGGCGCACTGCATCACTGTGGAACTCACTTCCAGGACATCTGTTTCCCACTAATTACAACCTACAAATATTCAAGAACCGTGTCAATCAACATCTTCGCACACACACCGCTCGTCGAGCGCCATAGGATCTCCCTTTAGTGTGTGTGCCACTGCCATAATAAAAAAAAATACGTCAAATCTGAACGGTTTGATTTAGAGCAAAATAGATTAAACATTTTTATTATTTTTTGATAATCCTTCTTCTCATGCCAACGTTCTTATAGGCTGGAAATTGCTGAATATCAAAAAATTTATTTTTATTGTCTTATCGGAAGATATAATCCATTTTGATTGTTATCACAAAATTCTGTCAAATATAGCGGAAATAGAATTTTACAGTTGTCCACAATTTAAATATCAAACGTTATTATGAAGAAGTCATTTGAAGAGAGATAAGGAGACCTGGCTGGATAATGGAGCTGCGAACCGGATCTCCTAATTGCCACCAACGACTTTTTCAGCGCAAGCTGAAGTTGAATCTGTAATGCGTCAAAAAATATCAGATTAATATATGATATCTTTTTTGTTGTATTTCTTTGGTACATGCAGAAGCAAATGCACGAGTACGTGATGTCCGAAAATTTCTTCCTAAACTTTAACTTTTTGGAGATGTTACGTTCCAAGTCTGAGTTCACTTTTTTGACTCAATTGTATCCTTCCATCATTCCAGACACAGACTTGATCGTCGTTTTTCTTTATCCAGTCGCAATTCATGTTAACTTTCCTAGTTATATGAAAAGTAATTACATATATTAGGATTCGTGAAGCAATACTGATATAGTACAGTTGATCTACTTGGCATTGGTAGATTAGGAATATCCACTGAGAATATGTTTGTTACAACTTCATAACAATTTTTGCCGCAGTCCCATCTTATTATTGCAATTTTCTCTTCAACAGAATGATGATTACAATTCTCAATTTTTTTCTTTAATTTCAAAATGCGAGAGTTAATACAAAATATATGGCCAGATACAAGGGGATCTAAAGAAAATTTAAATTAAATATAAAGATAAATGAGTTCTGGAAAAAAATTATATGAACATGCTTTTAGCTCTCTTTAAAGGCGAATATCTTGGCCACACGCTGCTTATGTGTAAAAACCTGTAGCTTCTTTTTGGATTAAAACACACTGTTAAAATATGAAGTAATATATTTTTTGAAGGGCTTGAGGCGGATACTTTGGGACTGTTACTATAATCTTAAGTTCGCTGTAACACACTTGTACTATGTAGTCTTATCCCTCAGCTCTAAGTTCGTTTTTCGCTCTTTACAGCTCGTTAGAATATTTTAGCGTTTTCTCCAACAACATGCCATTATGGTCGTTTACGGTAATTTTTTTTACAGTACATGTCAATGAATAAATTCATATAAACATCGGGTGTGGCAGGTGTTAACATATTATGTAAACTATATATTTTTTACAAAAAAAATATGATGTAAAAGTAGTACCAAAAACTTATTCTGAAATAACGATAACACAAATACATACATAACTAAAACTGCAACTATGTAAACTAATCCTTATATCAAAATGGTGCACCTATTGCAGGTAGCACAGCTTCACATCTTCTTTGGCATGCTGGTGATGTGGTTAATCGTTTTTCAGTCGCCGCCCTAAAGCATCCCATACATTATTAGTGGAAACACGACCAGCTCTGTTTCGAATATGGTTCTTCCTCTACCATACAACGCTCAAAATATTGTTCACCTACCTCCATCTAAACAATTATTCGTCCATCAAACCCTCTCAGCCTAAACCTAGATTTTTCCATAAATAACACATTGCCCCATTTCCCATATCAGACCGAATGTTTACTACCAAATTCTCTCCTTGCTTTTTTCGGTTCAGTGTCTAAAGGCATGTATTTGGCTGGTCTCGATTTTATATTTGAATCACGCAATCTTATTCTAATTATTCTGTAGAACTCTGCAGAAATGTTTGCGCATACCAAATTTTTTACCAATTGTGGAGCCGTTAGTAATCTTTGAATTTTGGCTAATTTTCCACGCTGTCTGTTATAGCGTGGACAACAGTAAACCTTTAGACATACCAATTATTTGATTTAATTGATTAGCATTTAGTCTCAACATTTTTTTCATTGTCTTTTGTCATGCATTAACTATTGTCGCGTTCGCAAAAAATCAGTCATACCTGACGTTTCCATGAATTATCTTGATGAGCATATACTTTAAAAAAATAACCCCAAATGACTCTAATGGCAACTTATTTGGAGAAATCGCTATAATATTAGAAGAAGTTGAAATATAGCAATGAACAAATGGAAGTGATGCTACAGAGATATCTTGCAATATTCGTAAATTCAGAGTGATGGTCCAAAGGTAACCTTAGACTTTTCCAAAAAATCCTTACTTTAGTCCAAAAAGAAGCTACTGTTTTTTGAGATAAGCATAATATCTAACTTTTCCTCACTTCGAGTGTCCGGCAATGTAGATTACAATTATTTTTAGTATTGATTGATATTTTCATTATCAACTAAATTCCAATCCATCCATACATGAAAAAATGCCATATATATAAGTTTAAATGGGCAGATGTTATTGCCTTATTCAGCTTTTTAAAGGGTTTCAGTCCAAGTTTTCTCTAAAATTAATAGAGCAGCCAATATTTAAAAATTTACACGGAATTTCATATCTGTCCTGAGCTGAGAACACCACCCGGTATAATAGCTCTGATATTATCAGCTTTCCTTACTCGTAATAATGTCATTACGTAATCGTTAAACTGCTTAATAATCTTCCATGCAGCAAACTTATAGACTCTTTAAAATGAGGTTTCATTAATCAAAGTTTGGGTATAAATCATGGAAACAAGAAACGAAACTTACGAAATATATTTCGTGTTTCGTGATGATCCTTGGTTTACTATTAACTCTAGAATTCCGAAGATGAAACTTTGAAATTAAACTTCCACTTTTAATTAGTTTCGTGGGAAAAATCTAGCAAAAGCTTAAAACCACAAGGACTTTCGCAACAAACTATGAAACACGGAATGCATAGAGTTTTTCGGGAATTTATCCAAACATTCTTTTAGGAAAAACTAGCTACCGATTTTATAAAAGTTACTGGTATTAAATTATTTTAAAGTTTTGAACTGGTTCGTAAAATAATAATAATGTAAGATAATATAGCTCGAGCAGTCAATCGTTTTATGTAATTTTTTCCAGCTAAGTGGGTAATAGTTAATTAAATAAAGAACTCATGGGCAGCCTCCCCAGGATATTGCTACCAGCTACCCTGATAATAATGTTTTGTTAGATGAGTGTGGTCTGAAAAAAATTGCTTTATGTACTTTTAATTAGTGTCTCTATATCTAACAAATATATGATATTCAAAACACTGATTTATTAATTAGTGACAAATCAAGTATAGTGGCTCTAAATGTATATTTTCAAATTATAAATAATTTAAATTACGCATATATTACTAATTCAGATTCCGTAAAACTATATATATATTTCAACAAACTATGTTTTTAAAATTAAGTGCAAATTGAGCCTAATGAATTCGATCAAAGTGTTTTTAGAAGACCTGTTTAGTCATACAAATATTTCTTAGTTCTTCATTTAATTTATGTTGTTCAGGTTTGGATTTTTTCCTTATGCAGAGAATGCTGAAGACTATTTGAATCGCCTTCTGCACTTCTTTTGAAAGTTTTCATCTGATCATTTGTTAAATTACTTTCGGTTTGTTTGGGTAACAATTTTCGAACTCTACTTAGGTTATAACAGTAAGTGTGCATAACCCAAACTATCCCACGGTATTGGGTTATACCTATTTGTATCCTAAACAAATAAAGAAGGGAAATCATGCAAAATAATTTTTATCAATTTCCCTAAAAAAATTATGTAGGACACCCTATACATATATAGGTCAATCTTTCGAACTCCTAGATCACGTCAAAATAATATTATGTTAATTTTTTTTTGTGAGGCACCTCTAAGATATATGGGCTTCTAAATGACCCAGCCTGAAAACCACTTCCTATTAATAACACAGGATAATACAAAGTTATTTTAGAACGATATAAACTTAGTAAAGTTTCATCAAACAGTCCTATATGAAAGTGGTACCTGGTTCATTATTAGAGCCAGGGGCGGGCTATTCTTAGCGTACATGACAGGTGTCATGCTATCGCATTTGTTATATTATTTTTGTACATTTTAACAGAAAAAAGTATCTTTCATCGGGTAAAATAAATCCCAGTTTTCTGATAAATGGTAACATTTATGTTAATTAATATTGCACTAATTTCGCAACAACTAAGTTCCAGTTATTGGCAACTGAAATAAGTTTCGCTTAGTATGGAATGTAAAAATTCTCGCAATACATCACTCCACAGGGTGGCTCGAATTAGAGTCTATGCATGGGGATCTTGAAAACGGTACGAGCTACAGTGTCAATCAAATTATTCAACTGCCTAACAGTGAGCCGCGCGCCGTTTAGAAAGTTTGAAAATTCCGAGAATTTCCGGAGATGTGCAGAAAAAAGCCGAATTTAAAAAAAAAATCGTTTTACTTTTTTCCTGGGCTTATTTAAAACGGATTTAAAATTGAATTTCATTTTTGCATTGCCACTTTTTCCTCTTTATCCAATGCTGGTATTGAGTTTGAAATACGACGTTTTGTCTTTAAGGGGTCATCATCAACTTTGTTTCATTAAATACGAACTATCATTTTTTTATCGTCTTTCAGATGATGATATTGGCGCTATTAATATGAATGCCTATGTATTTTTATTTTATTTTATTTTTAATTTTTTTTAAATTGTTTATTTCGCTCTGGCGAAATTTTGAATAGTTCAGGTTAATTAAATTTAATTAAATTTCGTATTTAAAAAAAGTTGACCTCTTGAAGACTAAATGGCGGATTCCAATCTCTTTAATTGTTTTTTCAAATACGAAGTTTAATTAAATTTCATTATCTTAAACTATTTAAAATTACGCAAAAGCAAAATAAATAGTTAAAAAAAGGACAAAAATATTCTAATATATTAATAATGCCAATAAATTCGTATTTAAAAAAATAAAGTTGATGATGACCCATTGAAGGCGAAACGTCGAATTTCAAACAGGATACCACCATTGGATAGAGCGGAAAAGGAGGCAATACAAAAGTGCAATTCAATTTGAAATCCGTTTTTAAATAAACCCAGGAAAAAAAATGTGTGTGCTTAAGACCATATGATAGAAATGAAAACTTCAACAAGCGGGGTAGGGTCAGCGCTTGTCAGAATTTCGGTCCGAGCCTTCGTTGCAGAGATACGGCCAAAATCCTCTTTAAATTAAAGCCCCGGTCCCCCCGTATGGAATAAGGTGGCCCCTCATGGAGCACACCTACCATAAAAATTACGATTCCGTACCCTTTCCCGTTCTCCCGAAATTGGTTAGTTAAGTTTTTCCTTCTCTCCCCTCCTCTGGCCAAACAGTGAGGGGTACGGGCTCCCGTTTTCGCCCAGGATATTCTATTTACCCCGGCTACATCTCCTGAAAATTTCAGTCCTCCACCTATACGGGAACATACCATACATCCGAGCGTGACGGCTCCGAGCGTGACGCGTGATGCGTAACGCGTGACGGTTTTACTGAATCCAATCTCCAGGAAAAAACGCAAAACGCGCCTAAAGAAGTTTTCACTTCAATAAAACAATTTATCAAAATTTCGATTTTTTTCGTATATCTCCGGAAATACTCGGAACCATAACATTTTCCAAACGGCATATTGTTACGCACCTAAATGCACAATTTTGCTTTAATTTGAGTAGCACTGTATCTCTTACCATTTTCGAGATCCCCATAGATAGACTCAAATTCGAGCCACCCGGTATAGTCCGAGAGGCCACCGTCATAATAGTGTGGTGTCTGAACTGTCAGGATTTTGCATGATAAAAAATATTGTTTAGTTGGGCCGAATAAGAAACCGTTGGTCGGCCGAGGCTGACCTTGACCAGTAATTGATAATTATGCTAATTGTCCAGAGAAATGAGATGCCTAGGTCCCGTCACATAACTGTCGTGTTTTTTCGCGATCAATTGGTAGATAGACCCTAGAGGATGAAAAATTGTCAAGTCGGCCGCACCACACCCTGCCCGAAGTACTCGGCCGACCAATTCCAAATTTCCATTTTTGATGACTAGACTCCCTGACAGAACTGTCAGGTCGGCCTATTTTTATTTTAAAGGCAACAATGTTTTATTTAAGATTTTCCCGGTCGGCCGACAAAAAACGCGTCCCTTGTAGGTGGCGCTAATGATAGAAAAAAACTCAGAAATTTCCCCGAATTGGCCCGGAGCTTGGCTTTTTGGGAGGACCATTTTTGTTTTTACATGCGTCATATAAGGGCGGTTTCTGTCAAAGAAACGTCACTTAAGGAGTCCCTAATTTGTTGCATTAGTCCGTGTGCGTGTGACTATATAGGTACTCGGCCGACCAATTCCAAAATTCCATTTTTCATGACTAGCCTCCCTGACGAAACTGTCAGGTCGACCTTTTTTATTTTAAAGACAACAATGTTTTATTTAAGATTTTCCCGGTCGGCCGACAAAAAACGCGTCCCTAGCAATATATAGTTTGTCAGTTCATACGAATTTCATTAAATACATATATAATAATTGTCTGATTTGAAGCATTTGATTCGCAGTGATTATTTTTCATAAATATTAAAATATGTCATAATAAACAATGTCGTCGCTCAAATATAGTTACGAAAAATGTCTGTGGAATAATGACTTTCTTTTATCATCTCGTTGGCTTTCAATATTTTTAAAAACACATTTAGTAAAAGACTACGGCAATGAACAAAAAAATATATAACAATTAGCGACTTTTATTTCGAAAATAACAAAATAATACAAAATAGATAAATCAAAAGAAATTAAAATTTACCGAAATAGGCGATATTTAGCTTAAAAGCTATTCTTACATTAACCTATTATTTTCAATAAAGTTACAAATATAATTGGCTGAGCAGCGATCACTAACACTAATAAAGAACTAACAAAAAAAAGAAAAAAAAAAACATAACAATTCTTAGGACAACTCTCATATTGGATTATTCAATTATTTATTCAAGATCGGCAATTCGTTACTTTGCGCTCTAAATACACAAATAACTAATTTATAGATATTGCAATTCGATATTTTATCCTCAATAAATTTTTATAAAATAATAATATTTATTGTTATAAAAAAAGAAGCTGGATTATTTATTACTTACATTTACTTCGAACATCTTTTCGAATTCTTCTTTGTGTGCTTTTTTTGATAGCGTGATTTTTCGATAGCACTTTATATGATAACCACTATTTTCTCTTGTCAGTACAAGTTTTCCATAAGCGAAGTTTTTGATTTTACGAAACTTGATCAAATTGCAGCAAAAAGTGTAGGAGTGATCCGTAAATGGAATCACTCCTCCTAAAGAATCGCAGCCAATACACGTGCACATTTTCAATGCATTAAAGAAACACATGAAATCTAAATTTTTTAGTGGAACACATAGGAACACATAGGAAAACCCAAAAGTCAATCGTCAACTATTAGCAGAGAAAAAATCACATCAAAAAATTTGACAGAATCGTCAAATTTGATGTTTCATGTTCCGCCGCTTTTGATTTTGAGTGATGAACTCCTTATTTTACGGACATAAATGCCAAAAATAAAATTTAAACAGAGACCGTTTCATATAGTGCTTGATCATATTACGGAAAATTATTAAACAATTTAATCATTGTAATACAAATAAACTTTATTTTTAAAATAAAATACAAACTTAAATTAAATCTTCTTCTCTTCTTCTTCTTCAGCCTCTCGATATCCACTCATGAACAAAGGCCTCTTCCAGTGTTTTCCATGCCGATCTTTCCTGAGCGGTTTGAATCCAGTTTTTCCCGGCATGTTTTTGGATGTCGTCTCGCCATCTCGCCTGAGGACGTCCGACACTTGTTTTTGAGTCTCTTGGACGCCATTGCATAAATGTTTTGGTCCATTTTATGTTGTTCCTAACAAAGTGCCCTGCCCAACGCCACTACTTCAATCTCACTATCCGCTCGACAACGTCACATACCTTCGTTCTTCTCCTTATCTCGTCGTTCCTGATCTTGTCTCTCAGACTCACTCCAAGCATAGCTCTCTCCATTGCTCTTTGACAGACCCGGAGACGGTTGGCACTTCCTAATGAAAGTGTCACCGTCTCGAGTCCGTACGTTGTCACTGGGAGAATGCACGCATCGTAAACCTTCCTCTTTAGATTGATTGGAATGGTCGAGTTTCGAAAGATATAGCTAAGCTTTCCAAACGCCATCCAGGTGAGATTAATTCTTCTGGTGATCTCTGATGTTTGATTTTTTTTCCAAGTTTGATGTTGTGTCCTAGATATATGTATTCTTTGACAATTTCCAGATTCTGGTTTTCGATGGAGACCTTCATATTGTCAGGGCTCATAATTTTAGTCTTTTGAAGGTTCATTTGAAGGCCTACAGTCTGGGAAGCATTTTTGAGTTCCTGAATCATTGTTGACAGTTCATTTGTGTCGCTGCTGAGGAGAACGATATCATCAGCAAATCGCAGGTGATTGAGGCGTTTCCCGTCTATATTGATACCTCTCCCCTCCCAAGACAAACATTTAAACACATCCTCCAAAGCTAAAGTAAATAGCTTAGGTGAGATTGTGTCACCCTTCCTATTGCCCCTTTTCGCGGGAATCTTTCCAGTGATGTAGTCTTCATTAATTTTCACCTGTAAAGTGGCATTTTCGTATATGTACTTGAGTAAGTTGGCATACCTATAATCCACGCGAGCTCCGTTCATCGCTCTCATCACTGCCCAGATTTCGATTGAGTCGAATGCCTTCCGGTAGTCCACAAAGGCCATATGTAGTGGGACATTATACTCCATGCACTTCTCTATTAACGTGCGTATTGTCTGGATATGGTCGATGGTGCTGAAACCTTTTCTAAATCCGGCCTGTTCGATTGGTTGGTAAAAATCAAATTTCTGGCTCAGGCGGTTTGTAATGATTTTCGTTAACAACTTGTAAAGGACAGATAGGAGACTGATTGGCCTATAGTTCTCCATGTTCGTATTGTCGCCTTTCTTGAAGAGGAGAATGACTTCTGCATTTTTCCAGGTATCTGGAATCCTCCCTTCTTCTAGGCATTTGTTAAGTAGTATTATGAGTGTTTTTCCGCCCATTTTAAGCATCTCGCTTGTGATTTGGTCTTCTCCTGGCGCTTTACAATTTTTGAGTTGCTTCAGGGCTGCTTCCAGTTCATTATTTTCGCCAGGTTCCAATTCTTCTGATCCCACATTCATAATGGCTATTGGCTTTTCGTACTGGTTTTGGATTGGGTTTGCCATTGACTGACTACACAGGTTTCGATAGAAGTAAATATAAGGAATAAAAAATATTCTTATAATTAAACGCCATTTAAATAATATTTTAAGCTTTGAAGTTGACCAATTAGTCACACGCACACGGACTAATGAAACAAATTAGGGACTCTTTAAGTGACGTTCCTTTGACAGAAATTCTCCTTATATGACGCATATAAAAACAAAAATGGTCCGCTCAAAAAGCCAAGCTCCGGGCCAATTCGGGGAAATTTCTGAGTTTGTTTCTATCATTAGCGCCACCTATAAGGGACGCGTTTTTCGTCGGCCGACCAGGAAAATCTTAAATAAAACATTGTTGTCTTTAAAATAAAAAAGGCCTACCTGACAGTTCCGTCAGGGAGGCTAGTCATCAAAAATGGAATTTTAGAATTAATCGGCCGAGTACCTAGTCACACGCACACGGACTAATGCAACAAATTA
>MU182011.1:592666-623673 GCA_016904865.1 Pissodes strobi | reverse complement strand
GAAATTTCTGAGTTTTTTTCCATCATTAGCGCCACCTATAAGGGACGCGTTTTTTGTCGGCCGACCAGGAGAATCTTAAATAAAACATTGTTGTCTTTAAAATAAAAATAGGCCGACCTGACAGTTCTGTCAGGGAGTCTAGTCATCAAAAATGGAATTTTGGAATTGGTCGGCCGAGTACTTCGGGCAGGGTGTGGTTCGGCCGACTTGACGATTTTTCATCCTCTAGCGTCTATCTACCGATTGATCGCGAAAAAACACGACAGTTGTGTGACGGTACCTAGGCATCTCATTTCGCTGGACAATTAGCATAATTGTCAATTACTGGTCAAGGCCAGCCTCGGCCGACCAACGGTTTCTTATTCGGCCCAACTAAACAATATTTTTTATCATGCAAAATCCTGACAGTTCAGACACCACACTATTATGACGGTCGCCTCTCGGACTAGTAGAAACGAGTTGATAAGGCAAGAACTTCCAGGTTAAAAATATTGGAATCTATTCTGACAGTCAAACAGCCATAAAAGCGCTAACTCAATGCAGGTTAACCCAAAGCTGCTCTGCAAATTTTTCCCGTGCCCGGACCGAAAATACTTACTTTCTTTGCTCTCTCAGAGACGTCGAAAATGATAGCTAGATATTTAATTTTGTGTAATTCCCGTATATCCGAAAAATCACTAGTTCGTCAAAAAGATAATCCTATACCTATTATAAAAAATATATATAATATAAAAAAAAATTTCACCGCCGCACATGAAGCCCAAGAAAATTAATGGAGGAAAAAATAAAATCTAATTCACGCAAAACTCATTTATAGAATAATAAGGTCCTTCTAGTAGGTAAGCCTTCGTTTTTTCAGGAAATTTAGCAAATGTAGGGATGGATTTAAGATGTAGCGGGAGTGTATTGTATAACTTCTTGGAATTATAAAGAATAGATTTTTTTTGTTAATTCAGAGGAGGGAAAAGGAAGGTAGATGTCCTGACTGGAATTTCTTGTTGAGTACTCATGTTGTGGCCTTTCGGGAAATATGGTTCGATATTTGCGTATTAAACAAGTTGTTTCTAAAATAAACAAAGCAGGAAGCGTAAGAATTTTATATTTTTTAAAGTAGTATTCGCAATGAGCTCTGCCATTAAGACCAAATAAATAACGAATTGTTCTCTTTTGAAGTCTGAAAATGGTACGAAATTGCTCGGTGTTACAGCAGCCCCAAAAGGGAAGGCCGTAGCGAAGATGAGATTCAAACAAAGAGAAGTAAGTGAGCCTGGCAGTAGACAGATTTAGTTCCTTCGAAATCGATCGAATTGCGAAGCAGGCAGAAGAAAGCATTTTTGTTAAAGAATCAATATGTGCGGACCACTTAAGGTTGGCACTAATACTCAAACCTAGGAATTTAGCCGAGTCAACGTATTTAATATTGCTGTTGTGATGTAGCAAAGCTTGTTGTAAGGTTGTTTTATAAGATAAGGCTACCGTTTTATCAACGTTGAAACACAGCCAATTTGAGTCAGACCATGTTTTGATTGTGACGAGATCGCTGGAGATATTAGAGTGTAGGGAGAAAGTATTAGAATCACTCCAAGTTATGCTTGTGTCGTCAGCAAAGAGAGAAATTTTACCATTGATTTTTAGGTATGTAATGTCATTAATATATATTAGAAAAAGGATAGGCCCAAGAACAGAGCCCTGTGGAACTCCACTGGTAATTAATCTGCAATCAGAATCAGAACCGTTCGCTCTAACAAACTGCTGTCTATTTTCAAGATAAGATTGGAACCAGTTCGAAGGAATACCACGGATCCCATAAAAATTTAGTTTTCTTAACAAGATGTCATGACACACACAGTCAAACGCTTTAGCGTAATCACAGAAGACTGAAGCAGTAGGGAGATTGTTGTTAAGGGATGAGTAGACATCGTGAAGCAACGAGAACATGGCGTCATTTGTACACTTGTTTGGTAAAAATCCGAACTGTTCCGGGGACAGTATGCCATGTCTAAGGAGAAATGGCATGAGGCGATTTTTTAATAACTTTTCAATGATTTTAGAGAGTACAGGCAACAGAGCAATTGGACGATAATTGCATAAGACATCCTTTTCACCTCCCTTATGAAGAGGAATAATTATCGCAGTTTTGAGGCATTCGGGAAAAACACCTTTCGTGAAGGACGCATTAATTAAGGAATCTAGGACATCCAGAATTGGAAGTGGGAGGTTCAAGAAAATTTTAATTGACAGATTATCAGTGCTACAAGCTGATTTACTCTTTATGCTGCCCATTACCTGAAGAAGTTCAAGGCTGGTCACAGGGCTTAGGAAAAAACTATCAGCGACTTTTTTAGAAGGAAGAAGAAACGAGAGAGGGTCGAGAGAAGGAGAAATACCAGAGGTAACATTTTTGCTCACGTTGACAAAATATTCGTTCAAATCATTTGGTTTTGGCATGCTCTGATTCGCGGAATTTGTTTTGCCTCTAAGATCGTTAATAATGGACCAGGCCTCCTTGGATACGTTTTTAGCAGTTGATAAACGATTTTGATAATATAGTTTCTTTGCTGTCTTGATAAGTTTTAGGTAGATCTTCCTATAATTCGAAATTAATTCAAGAACTTGAGTGGAGTTAGTGAATTTTTTTATGTATGAGAGGGAACGCATATTTTTTGCAGATATGCGTAAGCCTTTCGTAGTCCATGGTTTGTGATGTTTAGGTTTAATGGATTTAAGCGGGAAGGCTTTATTGAATGCATTTATAATTTTATTTAAGAAACCGCTAAAGTCAGAATCAAGTTCACCTGATTCAAAATTCCAGTTGGTCTTTAGGCAAAGGTTACGAAAGGATGAAAAATTGGAGGCTGAGAAGATTCTACCTATGTGGCGAGTTTTTTTTGAGGGCCTATAAGAAGTATACAATTTGGAGATTACTGCCTCATGATCTGAGAGAACCGCGCTAGTTACTGTCGATTGGACATCAGTTGAAGGAAAGTCGGACGCTACATAGTCAATGATAGAAGAGGAATTGTTAGAAATCCGAGTTGGTGAGGTTACATGCATTGAAAGACCAAAAGAGTAACAAAAATTGAAATTAATGATTTTTGGGCAGCACAAGCGGTAGCGTAGTCAATATTTAAATCACCGCACAAAATTTTCTTGCCTTTCCCCGGCAGACCATCTAACAAGCTTAGCAGGTTATCAAAGAACAATTGCACATCGGAATTTGGCGCTCTATATATACAAATTACGTGTAAATCAAGGTTCTTATTGTATACAATGGAAAATTCAAAGTAGTTATCCGATTGGAGATGATCAAATTTAGTTACAGGTAAAAAGTCCTCACTCAAGGAAAGAATCAGTGTTCCCCGATGAGCCGAGTTTTTCCGATTATATCTGGCTATTGTGGAGTACTTTTCAACATAAAGCGCTTCAGTCTCACTCAGCCAGTGCTCTGTAATTGCAACTAGTTGGGGGAACCCTGATTCCTCCAAAAACAAAAACAATTCATTCTTATTTCGCAATGAGGCAACATTAATAAGAACCATACTAAGCCTGGCGTCAGGATTAGTGGAATCTAGTCGCTCAGGACACGTCAAGCTGCTTAAAAATTTTTCTTCGGGGAGCCGCTGGAGAAGTATTTTTGATGACCCTCTCTGGACTTCTGAAGCTGAATCGTCCTCTCGGAAACAACATGGGATCTGTAGGAACAAAGATATTCTTCCACTTCAGTGTGATTAAACCGATATGCGGCATGAAAGTCGTGGTAGACCTTACGTAAAATGTCATCCTGGATTGGCAGTCCTTCAGATGCTAGGAATAATCTGATGCTTATGTTGGTAAATCCCTCATAGCATACCGAGGCAGGTTGGTCATACAAATAGGCAAGGTACAACCTAATGGCTCTGAAGATGGCAGGTTCCCTTAGCCTTGCCATAAGGAAACGATTACTAGAGTCGTTAGTCTTACTGGCGGCCTGTGTTAATTTAACTGTTGGGGGAGTCAGCGGGTTCAGAGAGAAGGATGGTTTATGGGATGATTCCTTAGACAGTTTAATTTTGACATCGCTCACAAGGGCATTAGTTTTGCAGGCAGCGATAGCTTGTTTGTCAGAAGTTACTGTAGTTACCTTGTGCGCGTTAGCTTCACTGACTGGAGAGGGAAAGTCCCGCAGAGTGCCAGAGGTCGGACTGCTAGTCACTTTCGCCTTGGTGGAGGGAGTTAGATAGAGCTCTGTAGTTTTTTTTAGTTTTGTAGTTTTCTGAGGGATTTCAGATTCCGATGACCATCTAACTTGAGCCCCGGGTGGCCAGATATTGATGCCGAACAAATTCTCAGCGGACTTTCTTGATAGGGTCCCTATTTTAAATGTAGATCCTATGGAGTCATTGCACTGACTGACCAGGTTGTAGCATCGAATAAATTCTGATGTTTTCAACTTTTCCTTCACATAGTGCACGATATTATTTGAAGTAAATCCTGCCGGGAGGTGTTCTACGATCACATAGTGCCATCTTTGGGCAGTTCTATAAATTGCGGAGTTGGAATCGTCTGGGATTGAGGAAACTTCAGTAGGCAGTTCCGTTTGAGTGGACGATGAAACAAATGCCGTTGACGTAGTTTGGGTGGAGCACGACGTAGAAGTAAAGCGTGCCATCGTAGGTAGAGCACTATGTTGTTTTGGGTTAGCAATTTTAGAATTTAAGTCCCTAACCAAGGTGGTAACATTTGCAAGGCTACTTTTTAAGTTGTCAATACCTTTCTTAATATCAGCGGACGCGGAATCTTGCACCTGGATCTTGATGGTTTTCTCTGTATTGTTGAGTAGAATTTGGGAAATAGTAAAGACATTCTGTTCCACTTCCCTTACCGATTTCAACAGAGAATGAGGGTTACAAATGGAGAACACCTCCGACATTTTGTGAATATCGTCTATTTTCTTCTCCAAGAAATAATTATGCCCTACAATTATTAAAAATGCAAAAACTATGTTTAAGTTTCTTAAAGTACCTCATAAATATTCCAATTTAACTAATAAAAATATATTGCTTCGTAATTAACGGAAACCGGTTAATAAAGTCAAGGTGATGTCATTTTAGTACTGCGCATGCTCACAATAACGATAACCATAACGGCATGCTGAAACAAGGGGCTTAAAATCTCTCTTTATATTCGGAATCGCAGACTTAGCGTTATGTTTGTTAACAACTTGGCCAGCATTTCCCTATCATTTATTTCTATTTGGTGTTGGGATTGTGAATGATAAGTTTTAATAGTACATAGTATCCTGCATCTTACCTCCTGTGTACTGTATCTCAGTTACTAATTAAGTAATTTTTATTGAACAGATGTGCAATGTGAAAAATATTAAAATCCTAACTTAATTAATAACAGAAGACGGGAAGTAAAATGCCTGCCCGGACCTGTATAATTATTGCAATAAGTTCAATCCTAATGATATTTCTTATTTTAAAAAAAAATAGTTTAAATTTTTGTCCAAATTTTTAAATATTGTTTTTTGTTTTACATGGCTGACGGCCGAAAGAGATTTTCTGGCTCGCAATACCGAAAGAAGAATAGAGGCATTCGAATTTAGCAATAATAAGTATCAAAGAAGATATTTGTTCTAATTTAGATGTAATCGATTTAATTAGAGAATTTGTAGTTAAAAAGGCAAGAAAAGTAAATTTTAACGTGTAAACCCGTTTAGCTGACATGAATATATACATTTTATTTTAATTACATTTTCATTTTTGTTAATTTTCCCAATTTGAAATGGGATAGGCAGGACATGTGCGTCACACGTCACAAAACCTGCATTGAAATTATTCCAATAAGGTCTAGACAAATTTTGTGAAAATGCTATAGATGGGCGATTATTATTGTCAAGTTTCGTACACATTCCAAAAACTGATGAAATTTTCCTGCAACACTCTTCCATCCTCCACATCTTAGATGCGGCTGGGAATTTAAGGCTTTATGCCTTAAGGCTCAAAATGAATATTGTTGGGCGTGGCAGGTGAAAAAATGTTCTGCCCCAGGCGGGCTTCCACCTCTAGGAGTACTGATGATAGACAGTATAGGAGTCCAAAAATCCGAAGAGTCCCGGGGTCCGTTTCGGCTCTCGGCGGCCCTGAATAGGGCCGTTATACTCATTGCATGGTGGCGTGTAGTTTAATACGTAAAATCAAGCTGGAGCCAATAAGCAATTTTTCGCGAGGTTAGTCCATCATAAACGGTTTAGGTTTGGAGCATAATCTAACGTTTTCGCGACATAACCTAAAGTAGGGGAAATGTTGATGACGTCATCGTTAGGTTAGCCAAGCATAATCTGGTCTGGTAGGTTAGGTCCAACACTGAGCGAAAAAATCAGCATCAGGCAAAAACTAGCATAATCTAAACCCGATACGCGAAAACTCCCTTTAAATTTGGCAGACATACAATAGTTATTTATGCAACCAGTTGGGAAAAGCACTATCTATCATAACGAGCGTATTTCTGCGCAACGAGCGAAGCGAGATGCGCAAATGAATCCGAGTTACGAAAAATTGTGTTTCCCAACGTGTTTCACACAATATTTTTAAAATTTTCAATAGGAAGTTACTATCTAAATTCAAATTAAAAGTGCTAAAATGGCCAATCCGAGTGTCCCTCGTAGATTCCTTTTAAATCGTCTAGTAAGTTCGAAGATGTTTTGGCCTATGCCAAATTTAGTTTCTGGTGTGAACACAAAAGTATTACCCATTTAAACGAAAAAGTTTTTTCAAGAAAAAAATTAAATTATGAATTCAACCTTGTGGAGCTTGTATTCGATGTTAAGAACCGAATTGTGTCTAAAAAGAAATATTGACATTAAGAAGTATACAAATTTACTGGCGTTTTTAAAACGTCGTTCAGAAGGTTACCAGCCTAAAAAATCGCAAGTTTTAAGTAAAGAAAACATTTCCGATTTTATGAGAGAAGCGGCCGATGAGCAACATTTAATGACCAAGGTAGCATTAATCATTGGAGTTGCTGGAGCTTGCCGAAAAGTTGAATTAACTTTTCTTCGCGTAGAAAATGTAGTATTTCAGGAGCAGTTTGCTAAAGGGACAGTTCCCAATACAAAGACGAAAGTATGTCGAGAATTTGCTATAACTGCTGGAGCTTTAGAAGGTATAAATTGCATCGAAATGGTAAAGAAATACGTTCTGCTAAGGCCGTCAAATGTTAAGCATGACAGATGTCTTGTCAAATATTCAAATGGCAAATGTGGAGTGCAACCTGTAGGTATTAATACATTTGGACATATGCCGAAAATAATTGCCCAGTTTTTAAAGTTGCCAAATCCTTGTTTGTATACTGGTCACTGTTTTCGCCGGTCATCGACTACTCTCCTCGCGGATTCTGGAGCCGATTTGTTGAAAATTGAACAGCATGTGGGATGGAAGTCTAATACAGTTGCCAAGGGTTATGTGGAGAATTCAATAAGGAATAAATAGAAGATTGCTACAAACATTCTTGGAGAAATTTCCATGGAAATTAATGCCACACAGAAAATTTCGTTGTCAGATCAATATCACTAATTGTTCCAACTGTGTTATTAATATCTATAATTAATGTTTTTATTCACATGTAATAAAATAAAAAATCTTCATTAACATGTGGTACATCAAATTTAATGACAATAAAGTGGTAGTTCAAGTAGTTTAGTTTAAAAAATATAATGTATATTTCTTAATTAATGGTGAAATGTCCTTTTCATCACCAGTTGCGAAATATTTTACTTTTCGTAACTAGTTACGAAAAGTAGGACGTTTCAAAACGTCAAAGAGTTGAAACGATGCCTCTCATTATGAAACATATTAATTAAAAATGCAACATCACATTTAGATACATCAAAAGAGTTGTAGAATTGGATGCCGTTTGCACAAAGATGGTAATTACAACCTTCCAATTGTTTATAAGATTGAGAAATATAGGGCAGATATAGCAGGGGATCTAAGATACTTCTCTACGATGCACCGGCAAATACATTTATTTTTTGGAATATCGACTATTTAAAACTACCTTCTGTGACCGTTGAGATAAATAAGATGAAAGAAATAGCCAGGAACATAATCAAAAGCGAAAAAAATACTTAATGAATTGATCACTTCATACTTTTTATGACAGTGGCACACACACACTAAATAGAGAACCTATGGCATTAGACGAACGCTGTGTGTGTGGGGGTGTGGGTGAAGATGTTGATTGACCAGATTCTTGAATTGCTAGTGACACACACAGAAAAGGGTGATCCTCTGTGCAAGCAAGCAAGCAACAACATTTATTTACGGTAGTTACAATTTGTATAAATATACCTAGATTACAATACACAGCTTGTATTCGACATATAATGAACACGCGCCAGTAGGCAGCGGTCGCCCTGAGGGCGTCTCAGCATCCCCCCGGCATGCTCACTCAATGCAAATGACCGATGTTATGTCAAAGCTGTGTTCCAGCTTGTAGCTAGGCACTCTTTCCAGTAACGCAACTGATCTACTTAGGTGCAACCTTTCAGATATTTTGCAGTTAGACATTACACACGGCTGACAATAGAACTGATGACTTGTTTTCCAGGGGGTGGGATAGTGAGGGGTAGTTACATGGGGAAAACAATAGGAAAAACCCCATTACACGATTCTTTGGTCACGCAACAACACAGGACATTCACAACATTCATACACATAGGTAAAAGATAGGAGGCTAGTAGCAAGCTACTAGCTTCGGTGAGGTGAGAATTGTAACAAGGTATTAGGCATAGTCCCGGCTGGTCGTGCCATACTTCGCCTGCCGGAACAGGGGAACATGGAGGCGACTTGGGAGCAGCGTTAAGACTGATTTAATACAGTCGAGACAGTTAGCTTTTATAGCTCGGCCAGGTCCCTTAGGAAGCCCCGCCCACCACACTTTTCGGTGTAGTGGAGGGGAGCTTGCCTTGGGCTGCCGTGTCGGAGCTGAAATCTGCAACTTCTGCGCTCCTGATATTTGTCGTTTTATCGACAGCACCGGGGGGCGCATAAGGGGTGGATGGGGGTGGTTTTAGGGAAATGTGGGAAGACAGGAAAGTCAATTATTCCGGTGGCCGCGGTTCCGTAAAGTACATGGTGGTTCTGCGGTGTATGGGGCCATGCTTAGGCCTAATGGCCGCATCGCATCTCAAATCTGCAATATGGGCAGTTCTCGGCGAGCCCCGTATTCCAGTAGTGTAGAACTTACACGCCATTTTATCGATATATACGTCGATATAATCGATTCCTGCCCAGGCGTGCAAGTCCCGGATCCTGGTATACCGGTCCGCCGAGAATACTGCCCTGAGATGTTTATTCTGCAGGATTTGCAATTTTTTAAGATGCGAGTCGGCCACAGAGCACCAAACAGGTGCCCCATACGTCAAATACGGCCGGATAATTGACTTGTAGATGATGAGTTTGTTTTGAGGGCTAAGACAGGAACCATTTCTGATAAGAGGCTTCAACTTATGGAAGACTTCCCTGTTTTTGACTTGCACATGAGAGATGTGCTTTCCAAAGTTGAGCCTCATATCAAAAATGATTCCTAGGTATTTCAAGGATGTTTTGGGAGGGATGGGAGTATTGTTGATTAGGATAGGGGCTGATACAATGTTTGTGAATTTTCGATAGAAAATGGCCAATTCTGTTTTACCAGCATTGAGCCGGATTTTCCAGTTATGATAAAACTGAGCTACTCGCTCCATATGGGGCGCTAAGGTTATTTGTCGCCTCCTGTGCGGATACAGAGTGGGAGTAGAGGGCTGTGTCGTCCGCGTAGAACGCTAAGGACGTTTCAGGGTGGGATGGAAGATCTGCTATGTAATAATTGAATAGCTGTGGGGATAGTACCGTTCCCTGAGGTACCCCTGCCTTGATCATTCTCCGGGATGAGAAGGACTCATTTATGCGCACTGAGAAGGTGCGCCCGACCAGGTATGACGCCACTAATGCTGCGATATGTAGTGGAAAACTGTATGTGATGAAAAGCTTATACAGCAATCCATCATGCCATACCCGGTCAAATGCTCTCTCTATGTCCAGGAGTAATAGGGACGTGCAATGCCCTATATTGAATCCGTCGTATATATCCTGCACGATCTTCGCAGCGAGCATATTAGTACTATGTCCGCTGCGAAAACCGAACTGCTCCTGAGGGAGTACACGACGGTTCAGGGCTATCCTGTTCATCCTGGGCAATAAGAGTTTCTCAGTGAGCTTGCTCAGTGTGTTTAAAAGCGATATGGGTCTATATGAGCTGGTTTGTCTAGGGTCTTTCCCGGGCTTAGGGAACAGTACTACGTGCGCGATCTTCCAGGAATTAGGGAAATGTTGCAGACGAATTATGGCATTTATTATATGCATTAATTGTATAAGGGTTTTGGTAGGGATATTTTTGAGGAGTAGGTTAGGGATCGTATCAGGTCCCGGAGCCTTACTCTTTGGCAGATGGCCGAGGGAACTGCGGAGTTCTGACGGGGTGACTCGGAGTTTATCCATCACAGAGGGCGGGATCGGATATTGTTTCAAAAAGGGCCTTATTACCTCTGTTACTTGAGCGTGCAATGGCACAGTATCAGGTATCTCTCCGTGTACACTCTCGAGGAAGTCAGCGAAGGCCTCAGTCTTCCCACGGGTATCTATGATATCCTCGCCATTGTGTGAAATGGCGGGAATGTCGACCGGGCCTCCTCTAACCTGCCTCGCAAGTTTCCACAGGGAACCGTCCTCCGTGCCGAGCTCGTTCACGAACTTCATCCACTTCGCTTCTCTGTAATTGCGGATATTCACCCTTATCTGTTCCGTCAGGGCGTTAAGCCTCACTCTGTCGATTGCAGCGCGATTCCTCTGCCATCTGCGACGAATTCGATTCCGGAAATTGATTAGGTTTAGGATATCGTCAGGAAGAGTTTCCACGAATGGTTTCCTCCTGACTACCGGACATAAGGCGTCTCTGACGTGCTGGATGTTGCGGGTTAAAGTGTCAACTTCGGTCTCTAGTTCCTGGATAGTTTCGATTTGCCCAGGGATGACAGTTGCATCGTTCAGCCTCTGTCGAAACACCCGCCAATCAAGATTTTTATAAGAAATAAATTTCCCATAGGCTTCCGGCCGCCTAGTGTTAGCTAGGCTCATCTTAATTGGCAAGTGATCCGAGTTGAAGTTGCAGACAACTTTAGGCGACGCTACTCCTGCCATCCCCTGGGTCATCGCTACATCCAGGTACGAAGACGTGTTTCCACTGTGGAAGGTGGGATATCTTGTTCTGTGGTATAGGATTTCCAGGTTGTTTTCTAGAAAATTTCGAAGAACGGTGCCTTTATGTGTAGTACTGGCATCGTCAAACTCAACGTGTTTGGCGTTGAAATCGCCAATAAGTAATGATTTCTTGCCGGGGGTAAAGAATACTGCAAAGTCGTTTTGCGTGAGGCGCAAAGCCGGTGGAGCGTAGCCGCCGCTGATGCATAGGCCACCGTCTAACTCGATGGCTACGTGTTCTATGGGAGAGTCGATGCGATTTTTCCTTTTATATCGCAGCGACCTATGCACCAGACAGGCCACTCCCCCTCCGCGGGCACGCCTATCGAAGCGCTCGACGGTATACCCACGGACTTTGAGCAAAAAATCTTCGGGCAAAAAGGTTTCTAGCAGAAAAACAACCTGAAAGTTGGAATTATACAAAAAATGCTTGAATTCGCCGATTTTCTGTCTAATACCGTTACAATTCCATGATAGAACATTTATGACATACATTGGAAACAAATCATCAGTTATATATTGTACTTGTAAATCTCAGTCGAAAAGAATTGAATCGTTCCCTGCATTACACGAGCCTTGTCGCCGTTACATGCTTTTAGCATTGAACAAAACTCGTCCAATGCAAAGAACAACTCTGAGACGTTCACAAGCGAGTTAATCTCGTTTACTACATTGTGCAAATTTGAAAACTGATCAGTCACATTACTAGCAAGAGCACCTACCTTGCTATGATGCGGGTCTGTTTGAGCTTGCGGGGGGGCGGCTCTAAGAGTATTAGGAAAGTCGCTCTCGTAGTTTCCCTGGGGGCGTTGTTGGGGTGGGCGCTTTTCCTGGGGCTGCGGTGGGGGTTGGGGTCTTGGTTTTGTACCCCGGCCTTGACTCAGACGACCTTGCCCCTGCCAGGCCGGCGTGGCGGGCAAGGGTGCAGGAACTAACTTCTTTGGGGCGGTTTTGTTATTACTGCTTGTTGCGTTTTGCAGCTGGTTTAATTTGAATTGGTAAACCGGGCAGCCCGGGTTTATTGCCCGGTGAGGGCCTCCACAGTTTGCACATTTTATTTCTTCCGAGGTACATGAAGTAATTTCATGTCCTTGGGCGCATTTTGAGCATTTGAAGTCTCGTTTGCAATAGGACATAGAATGTCCATGGCCCTGACATCGGCGGCATTGCATTATGGGCTTTGTGCTGCGCCGATTTTCCCAAGTGACTTTTATATTCATTAGAGTCCTTATATCTTGCTGGACCTTTCTCAGAGTGTAGGATGCGTCGAGGACAACTAAGTAGAGGGGTACATACGTTTTCTTCATTTCGAATACGTTCTTGGCATTGTATTCGTACTCCTCTAGGAGCTGCCTTTTAATTTCGGCAATGGGGATGTCCCCATCTAATCCCCGAAGAACATATGCCCTTGTCTTCTGATGCTTCTCGGCATAAGAGTGGTATTTCAAACTCTCATTGTCACAGTTTCGTTTGAAAACCTGCCAGTCTTTATCATTTTCTAGGTATATAATCGTGCTGTTTTTTGCATATTTAATAGAAAATTTCGTGATATGCATCCTTTGCATGTCATCCTGGAGCTTCTTATGGCTGTTTATTTTGCCCTGCAATACAATAGGGGGTGGTGGTCCAGGTTTCGTCTTGATTGGGGCTTGTGTTTTCTTTTTTAGTCTAGCACTCGCCCTACTAGCATTCTTTTTCGTCACGTCCTGATTAGATACTGTGCTACTGTCATCCTCTAGGTCTGAAAGGGCGTATCTATTGCTCGTAGATACCGAGGGCCCTCCGAAGTCTAGGTTTACAATTTTTATGTTCTTTTTCAGCCCTATAGTTTTGTAGGGTGTCTTGAAGGGTTCGAGATCTTTGTTTTGTATCAGGGTCGCAGAAGTATCTGCGGATTTGTCGCTACTTATTGCGGCTTCAAGTGGGCTATTTGCCGGTCTCTTCCTGCTATCCTCGTTAGGGATCTCCATGTCGTGGACTTCTTCGGTTTTTGTCTTCTTGACATGGACTCTGCCAGTGTCAATTTTTGATTTAATGTCCTTTTTTAGGACGGAGGACGTTGACCTAAGTTGATGTTGAGCCTTTAAATGGTCTATGGCTCTGTTTAATTGAGGGATTAGGGTCGACGTGACGCTTTTACCTGTGATACTTGAGAGCTCAAGGTGGCTTTTAGCGCATTCAGTGCAAGTGTCAGTATTTTTAGACAGTTTGAAGTGGATGTAACGAGTTTTATCCATTACCCTGTCGCTAGGTACAGACGAACGGCTGTCCTCTGACTTAAGGGATGAGCAGTCGTCATCCTGTTCCATTTTACGTTCTAGTAGAACCGGGGGTCCGTCCCCGGAGACTGAAAATTTGCTAATATTAAGCTCACTAGGGCCTTTACTAGTAACTAATGTCGTTAAAAGCAAGCCAGACAGAAGGGCGATTAAACAGGTAATTTTAAATCGAAAAAAGGGTAAAAATCCGCAGTGCACTTTCCTGGGTACACAGTCCAGTCCGATCAGGTGCGCGACCAAGATCGGAGTCCCTGATCCTCTGTGGTACTTGGCGAGCAGTGTGAGTGCGAAGATGTTGATTGGCACGGTTCTTGAATAGCTGTAGGTTGTAAGGTGGGGAGAACAGATGTTCTGGGAGTGAGTACCACAGTGATGCAGAGCGCCAGACAAAGGAGTCTTTGTAAAGCGGTGTCCTAGGTGTTTCCAGTTGTATTACGAACGGGTGCGCTCTTGTATTATGTCGTGACCGAATGACAGGCATTGCTGTGGGCGGGATTAGGCAGGTCAAATCTTCGGAACACCTGCCGTGAAAAAGACAGATTTCGCTCACATGTCTGCGGTGTTCCAGACTATACAGATCTCGGGTCAGCTCTCTTCTGAATGGAACTCAGCAGCTTTAGGACCTGCTTAATTGCGACACGCAAGATGTTTGAGTAATATACTCAGCACGATCTTATTTGTGCTTTGTAGAGCAAGAGCAGCTGCAGAGTGGCGCTGGCAGTCCGAAGGAGGACAGTTTGTTGAGCAATCCGTCATGCCAAACTCTGTCGGATGCCTTCGATATATCCACGGCAATCGCTCGAGATTCTCTGTAGTTCTCAATTGAATCCATACATGAGTGATATAGGCCAATATATCCCCTGTCGATCTCTCTTTGTGAAAGCCGTATTTGTTATCACTAATTATTCTGTTGGTCTCGAGGTACTTGAATAGTTGTTGATTGACTACGCGTTCCACGAGATTGGAGATTACTGGATGCAAGGCAATAAGGCGTGGTTTTATTGCCATTTTTGGAACAGGTTGCATTCCAGCGAATTTCCAAGAAGATGGGTAAATCTCTTTCGGTAAGATAAATAAAAAAAACTTGGAAAAAATGGGTGTTCGTTTGAGCAGCTCTTGAACACAATGGCAGGTATTTCGTTCGATTTTGATGCCTTTTGCGTATCTAGCTCTATGATGATTATACGAATATCACGGTGATTAAACTTAACTTCTGCCATGGTGTGCTGGCGTTGAATATGGTGGGGAGAGCGTTGCCTTGGGGGACGGATGCATGAGGTAGAGTGCTATGAAAATATTTCAGCGACTGTATGTGCTTTTTTCCTTATTAACTGTAGTCGCCGTGACGCCACATTCCTTTGTCAAGGGTGGGAGATACGCTTTTGCAAAGTTATTACTTTACCAGAAGGACGACAAATTCGCTACTTTCTGAGATCCGAGTTGGTACGCCTACAAATTGAGTAAGGCCACAGCTCATGTCAAATGCTGCAGCTTCTCTACCTTTAAAGGCTCGCTATAATTTAGGATGATAAGTACAAATACTTCAATATGTTTCCTTAAGATATCGTGGCCCTCTATGAATGATATGATTTTTTTATCAATAAATCTTTCAATGTTCAAAGAGCTGGCAATATACTTATACAGAATACACTTTAGCTATGCATATTCTTTCGGTTGGCTAAATTCAGGGAAAGTAATAACACAGGCATGTTACAGATAATCACATTCATCGATAAATTTGTTAATAATATAAGTTAAGAAAGATAATAGAAATGTCATGCAAAAATGAAACATTTCAATACTTATATTATCTGCATCAGTTACATTTGCTCTAAAAAGTCTTTCGGACACTTGATTGAATTCTGTAACGGAGTTTCAGGTTCGGTCGTTATTATTAGCATAATATTTTTTTTTAATTGCCGGAGGTTGCGTTGGATCTAAGGCATCAGGAATTTTATTTAGCTTGTTAGGAAGGATGTTTGTTTTAAATACATTCCATTTTTCTCGATTGGTTGAGTTTTAGATTTTATAAGGAAAATATACAGCACAAAGTTTTACAGTTTTCGAGTTCTTTGTGAAATTGGCAGTGGCGGATTTGCAGTCTCGGCCGCCCTAGGCCCCAAGCTATCAGCCGCCCCTTTCTCAGCATCCACCATATAGACTTTTTTTTTGTTTTTTTTTTATGGCAATGGCACACACACTAAAGGGAGATCCTATGGCGCTCGACGAGCGGTGTGTCTGCGAAGATGTTGATTGACACGGTTCTTGAATAGTTGTAGGTTGTAATTAGTGGAAAACAGATGTCCTGGGAGTGAGTTCCACAGTGATGCAGTGCGCCACACAAAGGAGTTCTTGTAAAGCGATGTTCTAGGTTTTTCCAGTTGTACGACGAACTGGTGCGTTCTTGCAGTCTGTCGTGACCGACTGACAGGAGTTGCCAGGGGCGGGATGAGGCGGGCCAAATCCTGGGAACATCTGCCGTGAAAGTATCTGTAAAATAGAGAGACATCTCAGCCACATGTCTGCGGTGTTCCAGACTATCCAGATTTCGGCTCAACTGTCTGCACGGTCTTATTGGCGCTTTGTAGAACAAAAGCAACTGCTGCGGTGTATAGAGTTTTTTGTTGCGAAATAGCGCATTAAGCTTCTGGGAGGCTGATTTTGCGATGTTAGCAACGTGGTCATGCCAGGACATATTGCTGTTGACCGAGACAACCAGCAGTCCGATTGACGAGGATGAAGGAATGGTCGATCCTGCCATAATGATGTCAGGGCCCGCTGTATTGGCCCTCTTGGTAAACGTTGCTGATTGGGTCTTTGCTGCATTGAACTGGATCAAATTTCGGTCGCCTCAAGTTTGAACTTTATCCAGGTCTTGATTTATTGCCGTAACCTGCTCCTGTCTGCGGTGATGAATCTCAGTCTCTGATAAGGGTTTTTCTGATATAAATTGGTAGACAAGGGTACTGTCATCTGCAAAACTGTAAACAGGACTATTCGTTTAGATCAGCAGGTGATTAATATAGATATGAAACAGAGTTGGTGAAACTATTGCGCCCTGAGGCAAGCCCACCTTGATGGTGAATGTGTCTGAGGTATGTCCATCAACTGCAACGTGCAGAGATCGGTTCTTAAGGAAACTGGCAAGCCACCTGCAGAGAGAGGCTGGCAGTCCGAAAGACGGCAGTTTGTTGAGCTGTCCGTCATGCCAAACTCTGTTCAATGCCTTTGAAATATCCAACGCAATCGCTCCAGACTCTCCGTAGTTCTCAATTGCCCTTCTCCATATATGAGTGACATAGGCCAATATATCTCCTGTCGATCTCTCTTTGCGAAAGCCGTATTGATTATCGCTGATTATTCTGTTGTTCTCGAGGTACTTGAGTAGTAGTACTGATTGACTACACGTTCCATGACTTTGGAGATTATTGGAAGCAAGGCAATTGGGCGATAGTTTGAGGGCGTGGCTTTCTTGCCTTTTTTTGGAACAGGTTGCACTCGAGTGACTTTCCAAGAGGATGGGTAAATCCCTTTTCCGTAAGACAGAGAAAAAAGCCTGGAAAAACGGGTGTTAGGTCGTTGGCGCACGATGGCTGGTATTCCGTCCGGTCCTGATGCTTTTTGCCTATCTAGTTCTTTAAGGATTTAGCGAATATCACGGTGATGAAACTTGACTTCTGTCATGGTAGTGTTGATGTTCGATATGGGGAGAGTCTTGCCTTGGGGGACGTCTAAGGTAGAGTGCGATAAAAACATTTTGGCGAACATGTTTGCTTTTTCCTTGGCTGTAGTCGCCGTGATGCCACGTTCGTCTGTCAAAGGTGGGAGATACGTTTTTGTAAAGTTGTTACTTACTGCCTTTGCTACCGACCAGAAATTCCTGGAGACACTGGGGCATTGCAAAAGTTTATTCCTGATCCTTTGATTGTATTTGTCATTAGTTTCGTCGATCACACGTTTGCATTCCTATCTGGCTTCGACAAAATAATTGCGATTACATAATGAAATTACTTTATTGCCAATTTTATATAGTATACACACCTTGGCCAGTAAATAAGAAGGCCTCAGATCACATGTTTGTTGACCTCAGCTTTGCTTCGGCCGACAATTACATGTGATCTGAGACATTTTTTTACTTTACTGGCCTAGGTACGTAATATACTATTTTTGACACGATTCGGGCCGCCCCTAAATCTGGCCGCCCTAGGCCCGGGCCTACCGGGCCTTAGGGTAAATCCGCCACTGGAAATTGGCAAATGGACAGGGAGTTCTTTTTCAATCTCTGTAGAGCCTTGTTGCGCATTGATTTGGGGCGTATTTATAATTTTCTCGTTATTAAATCGCTTTATTAGTGCATATAATGTCGAACAATGACAGAGTTAGATCGCAATTAGATTTTTTCACCGATATTAAGAGTTGATTGCACATCTCTGTAATAACTAATAAATTTGATATTTAAAATAGACCGAGTTCTGCAGAACTTTTGGTTTTTACGTTTACAAGAAAATTATTGGATCGAAATTATAAACAATATGATTTAAGAGTGTACAAGTATAGATTCGCTTTAAACTTCTAGCTGGTTCTGGAATAATAAGCTTACTAAAGGTTAAAAGTATATCCTCTAAAATCGATCATATTTTCCCCTCACTCTGGTTAAAGTCACCCACACAAAATAAATAAGCTCATGAAATAGCTTCAAAGGGCAACGTGGATCATATCAAAAAGATATGCTATAATACAGATACTTTCAGGTGCAATAAAAACGCAACAAGTTAGTATTTAGCAAGATCTGAGGTCTCATAATTTGTATATTTTTAGTTTAGTTTATCTAAAATTTTTTGTAGCAAATTGCTGACACAATAACTAATTTCAATTGGCCCAGCCAGTCTTTTGTTAACTGCTGGGACGTTAGTCATTATATAAAAGTTAATTAAAATATTATTATATAACCATAATTTAAAAAAAAACCTATGGAATAATTTCGTAACCAAATTCTTTCAAAATACCACTTCTTATAGGAACATTTCTTTCCCACATTTGGCTTTGTGGTTCATGTCTTTAGATGCATTGAGGATGCACCGATTTCTAAAAAAAATTGATATTAATTGTATCCCGCCATTAGAAAGACCTTAAGACCAATTTGTCTTACTAATTTTTTATCAGGATGTTGCCTTAAAATTAAAATAACAAACTACCGAAGAAAGAAGTTTTAATTAAATTAAAACACAGTATATGTGCGCCAAAATGATGTCTATAGAATTAGTAGAAAAACATTTCAAATAGTTTGTAATAAAGGAAAGATCGCCTTACTGTGTTTACATACCGAATAATTTTTAAGAGCATTGATTTTAATTTTTATTGTACCGTCGAATGAGGTGAAAAATCCTTTTCTAATAAATAATTAATATATTCACTTAAATAATACTGATTCAAAATCAATTGAATCAATATAATTTTTGATTAGCGCTTTTTAATTACATATGAATTAAATATCTATAAATTTGATACCATCATGTTACATCAAAAAGCACTTACTTTAAAATTCATGTATAGCTAACGTCAGAAAATATAGGTCTAATTATACCCAATTATTTTAATGGCCTGCTTTCAAATATACGGGTTTGAAGATCGTATTTAAATCATTATAGGGTATATATGAGGTAATCCAAAACTCTCTTCGGCATCTGAATTAAAAGTATGATTTGTGATGACCTATTTGAAAGAGCAACTAATTCTTAGTATAATAACCTGGTGCATGTGATTGAGATGCTAAAACTTGAAGTACAAAATTTGCGTCGACTCAAAAAGTTTATAAAAGTCAGCAAGATTTCGAATTTTACTTTACATGGCGTTATGATTTCGTAAATATCGAAAAAAAATCTCTCCAGGTGTTTCACTTTGAAGGGTCTCAGTACAAATTATAGTAGGAGTATTTTTCGAAGACGCTGGAAAAATACGACCTGCTTGTTTCTCGACACCCTGTAGATCTTCACTGACCATATAATTTCTTCACAGATTAATTTATTTTATTTACTTTTATTTTTTAACTTTTTATTTGCCTGTTGAGATTATCGCTGCCATGGGATTATTAGTTGAGTTATTTAGTCAGAACTTTATAAATTCATATTTTCAGTTAGGCAGTATTGATGATTTAGAATTTAAGATTAGGAGTTAATAATGTGGGTGAGACCTATTTTAAAAATCATAATTATTTTAAAGGGGATACTATAATCTCAATTATGTTTGAAACCCAATAAATTTTCTACTTATTTAATACCAAAATAAATAGCTTAAGTAGGACCTTTGATCTATATTTTGATATGCTGAAGTCAAGGTGAGGTAGTGGAGTTTAGGAAATTTATTTTCAGGCTCAATATTCTTAGATAGTGTATTTTTATAAATTTTACTACTCGAATTTTAATAGTTTGAAATCATTGATACGCTCATACTAGAACAATTAGTGGCATCTTCGATCTACTGTCATCAACTCAAAGACCCACACTAATAAATATACACACCGCTAAGTGAATCAGGCATATGGAACGGTTGTTAAGCAATGAACTACTAGTTTTGCAAAATTAAGAGACAATTGGTGTTGAAAATGTGACTCTGGAAAGTTTTCAGCTTTACCGCAGTTTCGCTGAATACTACTTAAAGGTAATTCTGAAAATTAAAGTCAGCTCACTCAGTATGTTCCAACTATCCGCAACTTTCCTATCAAGATAGAAAAATGAAATTACAAAATATTTTAGATTGAAACTTAAACACATTGTCTTGAAACGCTTTGGTTATATCTAGATAGCAAGCACAAGACAGGACAAGAAAATGCAGAATTTTTCATATATTTTAAGATACCCTGCGAATTTCGTGGCCTACAAAATTCGTCTACAACTACCATTATCAAGCATTAAGCAATTTCTCTATCTCTTATGTCCTTTAGAGGGATTTTTCTATCTTCTGATATTTCTCTCTATCTTTGTTAATTCGAAAACTACTGGCTATTAAGCAAACCACTCCTTTATAGAGAGCATGTAATCACGTGGCCAAACAAGAAAAATAAATTTACTAATTTTTTATCATGTATTGGATATACATCTATATCACTCAAGCGAGAGCGCAATAGCCCAAACTAACCCAAGGCCTGCCCAAAATCACGCCTTAGTCACAGATTACGATACAGATGGGTAAGCTCTTTGATGAAATCCGAACCCAGGATTTGTTGCGTGAAAAATAATGTGACTATTTATTATTGCAATATATAGCGTCCCAATTACTAAAAGTCATCGAAGACATCTTCGGCCTGACGGACGGTGAAGGGCACATTTTTGGTCAATGGTATCATGGCCTCCTTTCTTCGCATTTAAAAGTACTGTTATCTCCATTTTTTTCTTTCCTGATCAACAGAATTGTCGGGATGCATGGTCGACAACATGATTACACTTTGATTTATTTTAGGGGCACATAAGACGATTGTGTTTTCTCGAGTGAAATCAAATAGACACATATCAATTCCGTAATTTTCATTTGGTTCGAATTGTGGAGGAATTTCTCTCTTTATTTTTTCCACATACGTAAGTCGGAGTTCCTTTAATTTCACCAAGCAGCTCTAATGAGGACGTGAACCAGTTATCACCAGTGACATTGCGGGTACTATTAGCAATTGGTTCCGCTAATCCGTGTACTGATCTGGTAGGTATGGATAGCTTCAGAGGATTTGGCTCATCGGTTTTACCGGTATAAATGAAAGCAATTACCAAATAGTGCCAATCGCATAAACACATGATTTTAATACGGTGCTATTATACGGTAGTTTGGCTTACATGTACAGGGTCTTTCCTTATATTTAGACAGCACCTACTGGGCTTATTATAAAAGATAGAAGAAAACTTTCAATACAAAAGATGTAGGATTTATCCTAAATCGCTAAAAAATGTTAGGTAAAAAAACAAATGAATATCGCAACGTAAGTAAAAAATACTAACTTGGTAATTTTTTAATGGAACACCCTGTATATTTTTCGCTAAAATGAAAGATCTTTTGTTTCTGATTTCAAAAATATAGGATGTGTTGATATTTGGTTCAGCCGTTTTTGAAATATTTCCATTTGAAAATCCTAATTATGTAGTTTTACCAAATCACACTTGCCATGGAAAACAAATGTCTGGAACAAGTCTTCGCACCATTATTTAGTACTGCGTCAAAAATTTTTACATAACATAAAGAAAAAAGGAATTAACAATGTTAACAAAATTAATTTTTGAATATTTATAAATGTTGGATTTGATCGCCATTCATTTCGATGCACTTTCTATAATCTTTCCCTAATTTGGATAAAGCATTCTGAATAAACTTGGGATGTTCTTCATTCAAGGATTGTATACTTATTTCGATCCTTTGCCTTAAGTCATCCAAATTTTGGCTTCTTTCTTTGTATACCTCATCCTTTAGATAGCCCCATAAAAAATTATCTAAAGGAGTGAGGTCAGGACTATTAGGTGGCCAGTTAATAGTTCCATGGTCCCAATCCACTCATGAAACCAATTGTTCAAAAAAAATCTTACTTCCATGGTATTATGGGGCAGTGCGCCGTCCTGGTGCCATATGATGCGGTTGTATTCCCTAAGAGGAAGCTCTTCTAACAAACCATCAATTTTACTGAGGAACTGTTTATATCGTTGTCCTGTTAACGAGCCTTCAAGTATAATTGGGCCGATTATTCGGTTTCTAAGTATACCGCACCAAACATTCAATGACCTATGCCCCTGCTTTTTAATTTCTACATAACAGCGAGAGTTCTCTGTTGCCCACATATGTGCGTTTTGTCGTTTATACATCTCTGCTGTGGTAAACGTAGCCTCATCGCTCCATAAAATCTTATTAAAAAAATCCTGATCCTCATTTTTTTCTAGCTAGCATTTCATTACAATATGCTAGTCGTCTAATTTTGTGATCATTTGTTAATTTTTGAACTGGCATCATTTTATATGGGTGAGTGATATCCATATTTATGTAAGACATTTCCACTTTTTTTGTAGATTTTCCAAAGTATTTACTGGCATCAGCAAGAGACAAATTTGGATTTTCTAAAAATAAGTATGTAAAATAATCAGATAAAATACGATTATTCCCCTTCTATAAATTTTCGAAGCTGTATCATGGTCCGAGTGTTCATTTTCATTGTCAGTATCACTGTTATTAGAGTCCCTATTAATATCAACACTCTCTAGTGTGTTTCTTAAAGATTCTAAAAATACATAAGCATTGCCCGACGTCACCGTGGCACCCTCAATTCTTAGAAGATTGTCAGCCATTCTGATAATATAATTACTAAAATACAAATAGCGCACCTACTATCGTGGAGTCAAACCAGACCCCACAAGCAAATTGCGCGGCATGCTAAACTACGTACTTAGGTGGGAGAATACATAAGACGGCAACGTCAAAACGTGTTCCAGAAATTCTCTAAAGTGATGGGGTCGAATATGACTCCAATATAGTACCTAGATCAAGGTTATAAGTTAAATTTGACCCCCTGTCTCCAATTGAGCTAATATTTTGCATAACTGTATAAGTTGCAATGTTACCCAGTCGTAATGCGAAAATAGAACGCGGAAGGTCAGACGAATTTATAGGCCCTTATGGACTTGGAGAGAGAAATGACCGAGGAGAGAGATATTAAACATTTTTCTGTATGGAAGAACAGCTAGTTTACCTTTTTTAATCTCCCTGCAAGAAGGCTTTACACTTGAAAATCACCAATGGACACAAAAGAACATATAATTAGAAATCAAAGTGATTATATATTGGTCAATAAAAGATTTAAAAATAGTTTTACGGGTGTTAAAACTTATCCAGGAGCAGACATAGAGTCAGACCACAGTCCATTGGTAGGTGGCTGTAGATCAGATCCTTCGACTGGGAAGTCACCAAGTGGCTCACAAAGTTGTTTAATTACATTTAAGATAATGGATATCTCCCCCGAGACTGGCTCGTATAAGAATTTATTACGCTTACCAAAAAATCTGGTGCTAAGAAATGTAGCGAATACAGAACCATTAGTCTGATGACCATTTCCTAAAGATGTTTCTAAAGGTCACAGAAGAGTATACAAACTTTGTGAAGAGCAAATGTCAAATACACAGTACGGCTTCCGAGATGTTCTTGGAACAAGAGAGAGTATTTGCGATGTATATGATTGTTTTGTAGACTATCAAAAGGCATTTGATAGAGTTCAACATTGAATAATGGTTGAAATACTGAAGAACGTTGGTTTGGACGACAAGGACATTAGAATAATTATTATCAACCTGTACTGGAACCAATCTGCCTTTGTTCGAGTGGAAGAAGAGGAAACAGAAGCAATAGGCAATGTAAGGCACCTTTATTATTTAACATCTTCTCCGAACAAAAATAGGTATTCAAAGAGGTCTGTGTGAAACGGAATGTGGTATACTAATTAACGGGATCCGCATTAATAACATTTGATATGCGGATGATACTGTGGTGTTCGCAGACAGCCTGGAAGATCTCCAGGAAAGAATGACCTAAATAACACAAACAAGTGAATAATATGGCATTGATCTGAATATTAGTAAAACAAAGTTTATGGTGATCAGTTAAAACACAGTGGCCGCAGGAAGAATAACAATAGGTCTGCAGCAGATTGAAAGAGTTAGTAATAACATCCATCTTGGAACTACCGTTAACGACAAGTGGAACCACTAACAGGAAATTCGATGTCATATAGAGAAGGCCAGGGCGATGTTCTTAAAAATGAGAAACGTTTTTAGAAGCAGGGATCTAAGCTTAACAACGAAGATGAGATTACTGCGCTGCTATGTGCTCTCCGTTCTTCTGTACGGTGTAGAGTCGTGGACGCTGACTGAAGCTACAATCAAAAAACCGGAGTCTTTTGAAATGTGGCTTTATCGTAGATTGCTACGTATATCATGGACCGATCAACGATTGCCAACGAGGAGGTGATGAGGAGGATGAAAAAGGAAACGGAAGTACTTATCACGGTAAAATCCAGAAAGCTTGAATATCTAGGACATATTATGAGAAACCCGAACAGATTCCAGTTACTTCAACAAATATTACAAGGAAAAATCTTTGGACAACGCGAACCAGGACGAAGAAGAATTTCATGGCTGAAAAACCTAAGAACATGGTTTGCAATGACCACCACTGGTCAACAAGGTGTTAATTGTTGGGTTGATAGCCAACATCCGGAACGGATAGGCTATCAAAGAAGAAGAAGCAGGTGATACAGGGACGTATTTAAGAAGAAGGGGGTGGACAAATCTTAAATTAGTTACCAAATTTTCGGTGCTAAATTCAGCTCAAATTTTGCATAAATATGGGTCAAAAATTTAATATTAATTAAGGTTTCGTTGAGTTGGTCTAGTGACATATTGAGGAGAGGAGCACAAATCTTAAAAGCCATGGTAAAAAGAGGTCTATAGGATGTAGCGTGCGAGAGAATGAGGCAGAACATAGTTGTTACCTCTTTTAAAAGTAAAAAGTAGAAAGTAGTTCTCGTCCGATCACTGAAGTTAGACAACGTAGGGCGTGGTTAGTACTTGGATGGATGACCGCTTAGTTTAATTTTATAATGGTTTCGCTTCGACGGCGTGTGAACTGCATACTTGATTTTTTTTTAAATACGTAACTTATGTGATATACGCTGCATTTTAAATGTACCTGCAAAATTGTCCGATGTGGAATTACTTGTTTAGGGTCTTGTTATGGATATATGACCAATTATCTAGTCCTCTACAAGTAACTCCAGATAATCTGAAATTTAATTTAAATTATGTTGAATTAACTCACCCATTTGACTCTCCATATTTGGAAACAGCAATAAAAATAATTTCCAACGGTGATAAAATAACATCCTGAAATTCATCTAAATGTTTTATACTGAGGAAAAAAGCAGCGATATAGATGCGCACTTAAGCTCACTGACGCCCGATATTACTATTGGTGCATCTAATCATTTTTGTAAGGCAACCCGACTTTATTAATGCATTGTTGTGGACAGTTTCCTAAATCAGCATTGAGGCACTAATCTGCCACTTCTTCGCATCTGTATTGTAATCTGTGCCTTAGTGATCAAACCACCTGTACTTACCCATCAAATCGTACAACCATACAGGTGACGAAATGAAGAATTGAAGTGGTAAATAAACATAAACCCTATAAGGCAACGACCAAAATACTGGGAAATAAGTACGAACCTTTTCCTGCGTTTATGATCTTGTCGAGAAAAAAGCATAGGCCGGCTTTATAGACCTACACGCTGGCACTAAACAACATGTAGCGACATATTTTTTCTCCCTGTAGGGAATACAGAGATTAGAATAACCATAAATTGGGTAATTTTTTGTGTAATTTGTTCCTTAAAAAAACTGTTGAGGAAACAGCTTTACTTTTCTCACAGTGTGGAAAATTACGGAAAAGCCCATTTTAGAACGCAAACAAAGGAGTGATGCTGAAGTTGTCAGAAAGTTAGACCCTGGTGAGGACATTATGCGACGAACAATTTATGAAATGTATGAAGACCAATATGTTCCAACTTTAGACAATTTAATGAAAATAATTGAAAGACATGAAACCAAAATTAAGTGCTCAAGAACGGCTTTGTGAAACCATCCAAGGAATGGGATTAAAATACAAAAAGATTAATAATTGACCAATTCTAATAGAATCCAGGCATCTTCAAGAATGGCAATGGAGATATTTGGGAGAAATCAATGACTACAGTACACAAAAAAAAAACAATCATTTATTTAGATGAAACGAGGTTTGATACCCATTATACCTCCCATTGATGGGGCGATTGTAGCAGTAAGTGTGTATCACGTGCGCCTTCAAACCGCCGTAAAGGAGTACGATTTTACATGCTGGATCTGAAAACGAGTTCGTGCCGAATGCTTTGACTGTCATGACGACAGGCAGCGGAGCTATTTTCAGATTGGTTGCCTAATATTGTTATGGATTACAAGAGTTATCTTAGTAGAGAATGAAACAAAGCACCAAACGATCCAAAAGCCAAAATTCAAAACTATATGTTCGATAATGATATATATTTTCATGAAAACTAGACAAAAAAATTGTTATTGGAAGTGCTTTAAAATTTGTCTAGTAATTGAAACACAAAGTACAATGGTTAGCTGTAGAGTGTTTTTTTGCTCATAAGATCCATAGGACGTTTTAAACTTAATGAAAAAATACGCACATTTATGCTTTGACTAAAAAGCTTATAGGCATCATATTATGGATATATTCGGTATATACTTTGGAATGCGAAAAGATGGGCCTACAGTATGAAAAGACTAACTCGGTCGATCAACCAATTTAACAGATATGAAACCTCCAACTGGATCAAAATTCTAGTTGCGTCACTTTTTTGAACATCAGTGTAGAAATACGGATTATTTGAAAAGTAATAAGTTTTCCAAAAGCAATTAATAAAAAATAAATATGTAAATTTATGTTAGAACGTGATACACAATTATGCAGAAATTACGAATATTATATTTAAAAGAAAGCAGATGTTTAAATTGTTATTATTATATTCAGTTGTTGTTTCAATAGCATTTCCTGTTCGTTTAGGAAAAGCTACTTAATTTTCATAATAAACTCTTGAAATAGAAATGTGTTTTCAAGTATAGTCCATATCCCTGTACATTATAAAACTTGTTCACATATTTATATTTAATTCCATTACGCATAATAATTTTATATCAATATTACATTGTGTATTTTGGATAATCAATATTTATGTGTTTAATTTCAATCTACTGATACCAATAACTATAATAGCGCATTGGAAACTCCTTTCAGATCTTACAAGGAAATTTTCGCGGAAGGCACTGTCTTAAATATATAAATATTTTAGAAATAGCTAAGAGTTAGGTTCATTTTAAAAATTAGGTAACCAAAATCATATAAATACATATCACAAAATTGAATGTTGGGTCTTTCTGGTTTCTCTTTGTAGAAAATCAAATTAAATAATATCAAAAAATTGTAAGAATATAATTGCATTCTGTGATTTTAGAAGAACTGTTTAACGTGAAATTTAATATTACGTAATATAATTATAATTCTTAGAAAAGTTTGTAAGGTTAGTAAGCTACATTAAACATTGTAAGAATATGCTACATCGACAGCTGTTACCCAGCCATCATTTTTATTCAAATACAGAACCGCATATTCAACTAAATCTGAATATACTATACCTCCTCCCTCCCTCCAGCTCAAAAGCATATATTGGGGAGAAATAATATGATTATCCAACACATTAAATAATCTTTAGGTACAGCATCATTTTTCACGACATCCTATTAAATATTATAGCTCACCTGCATTCTGCAGGTGGACAAACAACATACAGTAGCCTATTATCACTGAGGCCGTTTCCATGCAAAATAGTAAAAGCGCATTCATTTCCAGGTTCGTGGTTCAGACCATAGCGTCGAGCGACGGCCGCCAACTCGCTATCCTTATCCAGATCTCTACCTCCAAGATGAACTTCCTTTATTGACATTAAATCCAAAAATCTGAAAGGAAAAATATAGAATATATAATAAAAATCTTAATATTTTGTAATCAAAAGTTAATATTAATGAATATTTGAATCACATATACGACATACACATAGGCTGTATGTCGGACCATTATCTGACGATGCCTCAATATACCTAATGAGTCCGGATTGATGTATTGAAATTAAAGAAATTTCTGGTACTTCAAGGCTAAAATAAAAGTACAGGGTATTTAATTCTAGCCACAATACTATTTTCTTTATATTAAATTTCCATATCTTAGGTTTTCTTATTCTAGTTTTTTTCTTACTTAAGGTGTACTTAATTCTATATATCTTTGCTTGACTAGCTTTTTAATTATTTCATTATCTATGTATGCTTCTCCTTTAAGCACACATTACATAAACATCTTCTTCTTATATACACTTAGCCGCAAAAATAACGCACAACCGAAAATTATGCTCAATTGATTTTCTCGCGAACCAATAAATCGATTTCGATAACTTTTTTTTTGAAATGTAGCTTTTTTTTTTGGCAATTGCACACACTTCATATTTCAGTTTTAGGCTTATACAGGGTGCAAAAATAAAAGTAATTTTTTTACGGTAAATTTGAGACACTCTGTAGAGAGCGTTAGCAACAACAACGGATTTATAATGAAATCATACTGTAGCCACATGTTTTCTGAACATTTTGTTTTTTTAATTTCTCTGATATCTGTAATATCAAAGAAAATACACAGTTTTATACCAGAACATGTTTTTTTTAATTAAAATAACATTTTGACAACGTTAAAATAAGAATAATACTAACAATAATTAACAATACATAGCAAAACAAAGTACATTAGTAGCGCGTGTTCCAGCCTCTACTTCTAATGACTGCTTCACATCGCCTCGGCATACTCGATATTAAATTGGATATTTTATTTTGGTCAAGTCCATTTTAAATATCGGCAACCATTATTTGGACATCTTTCAGGTTGGCAGAAGGGGGTTGATGCTATCTCAGTGCCCTACCAATAATATCACATAAGTGTTCAATAGGATTCATATCGGGACTATGCGATGACCAATTTAAAGTTGACCACACGCGCTACATGAGGTCTTGCATTATCGTGCATTAGTAAAAAATTATTCCCAATGTAGGGAGCGAAGGGGACAACTTTTGACACAACTCAGTGCAGCCCATAATCGGTCGGATATCGTACCTTTACGTGGGGGTTCTTTAAATAGCGAAAGGTATATCAGTGATATTTTGTCTGAGCACGTTGTCCCCTTCGCTCCGTACATTGGGAATAATTTTTTACTAATGCGCGATAACGCAAGGCCTCATGTAGCGCGTGTGGTCAATTTTAAATTGGCCATCGCATAGTCCCGATATGAATCCTATTGAATACTTATGGGATATTATTGGTAGGGCACTGAGATAGCATAAACCCCCTTCTGCCAACCTGGAAGATGTCTAAATAATGGTTACCGACATTTAAAATGGACCAAAATAAAATATCCAATTTAATATCGAGCATGCCGAGGCGATGTGAAGCAGTCATTAGAAGTAGAGGTGGAACACGCGCTACTAATGTACTTTTTTTGGTATGTATTGTTAATTATTGTTAGTATTATTCTTATTTTAACGTTGTCAAAATGTTATTTAAATTAAAAAAAAAACATGTTCTGGTATAAAACTGTGTATTTTCTTTGATATTACAGTTATCAGAGAAATTGAAAAAATAAAATGTTCAGAAAACATCGGGCTATAGTATGATTTCATTATGAATCCGTTGTTGTTGCTAACGCTCCCTACAGGGTGTCTCAAATTTAACGTAAAAAAATTTCTTTCAACTTTGCACCCTGTATAAGCCTAAAACTGAAATATGAATAAAACTTTCTATGTTAGTGCCATTGCCAAAGAAAAAAGCTACATTTCAAAAAAAAAATATATCGAAATCGATTTATTGGTTCGCGAGAAAATCAACTTTTAAGTTGAGCATTATTTTCGGTTGTGCGTTATTTGTGCGGCTAAGTGTATAATTTTAATCTGGAATCTACTCCCTTTTTTATTCTCTTAAGCTTCTATGGTATCAATGACCAAAGCAGACGTTTTTGTGAACTGCGGGCAATTGTTAGAGCAGACTAAATAGAAGGGAAAAGTCTACCAAACTATTGATATAACAAAATATGCTGACCATTGCAACTTTAAAGTTCCTAATTGCCCGCACCGCCGCTCGCACGCGTTGTTTATAATTTATCATAATATTTTCCAAGTTTAATTAATTAGTAGTTTAAATGCTTTTAGTTGTGCACTATATATAAAAAAATGTACGAATAAACTTATTACATTATAACAAAATAAAAGATAAATGAACAAGTTTTTAAATATAAAAACAATATATATTTTTTATACGTTTGAACACCCTGTATTTCAGAAACGAAGCTATTTTAATCATATGTCAATAGAAACTTTTCTTATTATATTAAGAAGTATAGCATCTACAGATTTATAACACTATTTTGCTACACCACGTGTATCCTAATCGTTAAATTTACTTCCAACGAGAAATGGAAGAGGGAAATAAGTAACAAAATTCGAACTAAGGAGTACCAGAACATTTCTTACAAGGATGACTATTCCATGTGATGTATCGAGAAGGCGATAGGTGGCACGAGACGCGTATTAATCAATCAATCAACCAAATATCAGCACGAGACGCGTATAAACCAATCAAATTAACAATACCCACCTGTTCGCTTTGTCCAGCCTTATGTTACAATTGTTTTCATATGGCATTATTTTCATGATACTATTTCATTTAATGCATTTAAGGGATTAAAACAGGGTTAAAATAGTATTGAAAAATAATAAGAGCTTAGTTTCTTTATTACTACATACGA
>MU182011.1:566252-587666 GCA_016904865.1 Pissodes strobi | reverse complement strand
CACAAGAGCTCTGAAACAGAACAACTACAAAGAACACCACATCAAAAAGGCTTCCAAGCGAGCTACAAACCCAACAAAAAACAAAAAAGAATACGATGAATCCAGACGGACAACTACACTACCATACATAAAAGGTGTAACAGGCGTAATTGGAAGAGTCCTAAGGAAACACGAAATAACAACAATCTATAAGCCACCAACAACGATCCACCAGATTATAGGCAACCCCAAAAATAAAATACCTTTGGAAAACCACGGGGTATACAGCATCCCCTGCAAGAACTGTGACATGGAATACATCGGCCAAATAAATAGAAGAATCTCTGCGAGAGTGCAGGAGCCCAAGAACAGCACAAGAAACAAACAAACCACCTCAGCTCTGTTTCAGCACCACCAAGAAACAGGGCACACAATAAATTTCCAGGAAGCAAAACAGATCGCTCCCATAAAGCATTTTCGAACACGCGCCATCAGAGAAGCCATAGAAATAGAAAAAAGAATACATATCAACAAGAGAGATGATGCATAAAATATTTCAAACACCTGGAAAAGCATCATCAAGAAACAACAACCAAAATCAACCACATCAGAGGAACAAACACATAGACAACAAACTGAAACACAGGAAGTCGGACAGACCCAAGCAGAACCAAGATTCAATCAAGATCAATCAAAGAAGATGCGGAAGAGTTCAGTTCATGTATTTATGTGTAATAACATTTTTTTTCAGTATAAAGAAATTTATTATACATAAATCCAACTCCTGAATTTTGGCACAGGTGTAGGTGAGTTGGGAACCTGCATTTAATACTCCACCCAGTATTAATCCAAAACTCAAACATAGCTTTTGGTATTTGTCAGGAAGTCTGTCATATAACTAATGTTCTTTATAATAAGATACTATTGCTAGCCTTCATAAGTATTAGGGGATATACATCCACTTATTTGATTAAAATTGCACAGCCTATATGGACTACGTCACACCTCAAGCACTAAGGTCCTGTTATTGCGTGGATATTGTTTTAACACATTACTAGTCATAAATATATTTAAAATAACGTCCTTTTGGTTTCAAACCACCTCTACCGTTCCAATTCAGAAAATATTAAGGTGACAGCATATACTGCGACAATATTACTGTTTATTACTGTATTATGAATCTGATATACCCTATGCTTACCCATCATCTAGTGTCGTTATGGTACTCTGATCTCCAGTGCTCTGTAATGCCAGCTTTGTTAGTAGGCCTGGAGCAAGGGTGTCTTCTGGATTGAAACTCAAGTTGAAATCCTGCGAAAAAGGATCACTTTCATTTGTGTTTCCCGCCTTCAGAGCTGACCAACTCGGACGGACCCAAGTGAGTACTGTAGATGAACGGTCTAACCGAAGATATAGAAATATGCCCTTTATGGTAGAAGGTGGCTGATTCTCCTGGCCTTCCCACAGTACCACTGTGCTTCCGTGATGGAGGATCTAGAAAAAATGAGAATAATGAATATAACTAAATATAATATAACTTTAAAAGTGATAATAATATAAATGATGGCTCTCAGAAGTAGACGAGCTCAGTTGATATTTTCTATAAATTCCTTATCACAATTGTCCAAAAAACGATTAGCCAAATAGATACTTGATACCTATCAAAAACGACCAACTGAATTGGCGGTTTGCCGAGCGGACAATTGGCAGAACGGGATGATCCGCCAAATACGATTATTTTGCTTAAGACTGCAAGTAACACTTATTGAAAATATTACTAGATATAACTACTAGACTAAAACAAATTAATTAAAAAAGCTATTTTGAGCTTTCCAAATACATATTGTTTGAAAAACTGGTTTGTCAATTTGCACTGCCAACACTAGAAAAGTTACCATTTAAGAGCCGGTTTTCAATACCTAGCTTGAATTTTGGATTAAGATAACTCACAGTTACCTAAATCATTCCTTTTACGTTGGGTAATTTTGATACCATTTTATAATAAAACTTAATTTGAGATTAAAATTCCGAGTTAAATAGTGATTACTCACCAAAACTAGTTAAACAATAATTCTCAAATTTACCTATACAAATTTTTCTATTACAGGATATTAAACTAGGATAGAAAGAATTTTAAGTTACTATTTTTGTGCTACACTTTAAAAATTGTTATTTTTTTTATGGCAGTGACACACATACTAAAGGGAGATCCTATGGCACTCGACGAGTGGTGCGTGTGCTAATATGTTTATTGACACGGTATCTCCTGTCGATGTCTCTTTGCGAAAGCCGTATTGATTATCGCTGATTATTCTGTTGTTCTCGAGGTACTTAAGTAGTTGCTAATTGACTACACCTTCCATCACTTTGGAGATTATTGGAAGCAATGCAATTGGGCGATAGTTTGAGGGTGCGGTTTTCTTGCCTTTTTTTGGAACAGGTTGCACTCGAGCGACTTCCCTTTGAGCTAAGACAGATAAAAGAATCTGGAAAAACGGGTGTTAATCGTTAGCGCAGGTCTTTAACACGATGGCAGGTATTTCGTCCGGTCCTGCTGTCTTTTGCGTATCTAGTTCTTTAAGAATTTTACGGAGATCACGGTGATGAAACTTGACTTCTGCCTTGGTAGTGTTAATGTTCGATATGGTGGGGAGAGCCTTGCCTTGGAGGATATCTAAGGTAGAGTGCGATGAAAAAATTTTGGCGAGCAAGTTTGCTTTTTCCTTGGCTGTAGTCGCCGTGATGCCACGTTCGTCTGTCAAAGGTAGGAGAGAAGTTTTTGTAAAGTTATTACTTACTGCCTTTGCTACCGACCAGAAATTCCTGGAGCCACTGGGGTGTGTTTGTCCTTAGTTTTGTCGATCTTACGTGTGGATTCGTTTCTTGATTCGACAAAATAATTGCAATTTTCAACGCTGTGATTTTGCTGCCAGTACTTGTAGGATTGCTGTTTCCTACCTACAGTTCTTTCGCATCTTCTGTCGAACCAAGGCTTTTCTTTTGACGGTAACTTGATGGAATTTGCTTGCTTCAATTCCCGTGCCAAAGCAAACGCCGATCCAATTAAAATCTAGGTAGAACTCCCTTAGACCATCCCAGTTTGCTGAATTGTAATGCCAGATTTTGCAAGGCAATGGTGGATCCTTCTGTAGAAGTGGCAATTCACAAACCATTGTAATAAGTTTGTGGCCGGAAGTAACTAATTGGTGGTCAGAAAAAGATCCAGGATGGCAGCGAATTCGCCCCTCTCTGAGATTCCAGATTACTCGTCTACAAGTCGCATTGCCAGCAGCCTGCAGCTGACGGCAAATGCTTCAGCTTCTCTACATTCGTTGTCGGTCTTGTTGTGATGTTTGAGACAGTTGGTGTTGTGGGCTTTGAAATCTCCCAGAACGATGGTTTCTGAATTGGGGTAATCGATCTGTATTGAGTCAAAAGTGGTACTAGTGTGGTAAAAAAGCTATGGTAGGCTCTATCGCACGGAGGACGATCGAGACAGCATATGAACTTGACGTCAAGGTTTTTCATGGAATTCAAGGAATTTATGTCTAAATCAGCTGTGTATGTCGTAAACAAGAAAGGAGTATTTACTGTTCTTATGGCAGAACATACTTGTGTTTCTGTAGGAACTAGTATGTGTGGTCTATTTGCTTGTAGATGTTGGTGTAAGGAATTTATGTTTGTATTTAGGTCTCTTATGTTACAGAAATCTGTTCTAAATTGGTTCGGTATCTTTTCTGTCTTTGAAATGCGGAATGAAGAGCTACCTGGGCCACCCGGCGCCCGGAGATCCGACTGGCAGGGGATTTTGCCTCAGTGGAACCCAGAACCACCAGCGCGGAACCGGAACGTGATTCGGAGAAATCATTTAGCACCCAGTTTTCGTGGTGTGGTCTTTCACTGCACGATGCGAGAAGGCCCCTGCATCTATCACCTAGGGCCGCTTCCACTGGAAGCATCGGCCGCAGACTCATTCTTCCGGGGTCCCTAGTCTAACGTAAGACTGGGGTTTATTCGGCCACTCCATAGTGATCAGCTCCAGACTTTATAATTTGGTGTTCTCCAGCCTGGAGGAGGACAATGGGATTTGATGAGCCACATCCCGTGGCAATCTTGGAATTACGAGGGCATCACTCCCCGTAATCAAACTGCTCTCACCAGTTTGATGTTCCTGCCTGCTAATACAATGCAGCTTCTCTTGTCACAAACTGTCATTGATCAACTACAAATTTTGTACTTCGATGTTCTCCAGTCTGGAAGAGGACGATAGGATTTGATGAGCCACATCTTTTTTTATAGCGAAGAAAAATCTGCAATCAGACACTGGGAGCTCGTTGTGGTTGAGCCCTCACCAAGTACTCTGAGGTTGGCGATTTTGTTACCGACCCACTAATAAACTCCGCTGAGGGGTGCCTGTGCACGCACGCAGCTCCCTGGAACCGACGTTAGGCATTACTTCAGGGAAAAAGAAATAATAAATGAACATTTGGTCATCCTATTGCCACTGCCCTTTCATTGGCACTAATAATTAGTGACCTTCTTTGTTCTAAACACCTTCTTTTCTCCTGAATCCTTTTCCCTCCGATAATGCTCCTAAACATATTCCAAACAGCAAGCCAGTTTTTTTCGCTGCTTAGCATTATTCGTGCTAGTCTGTTTTTGCCAATTTTCTCCTACCAACAGGTTTGCCTCGTTCTGTTCTTGGCAGGTATTCCGTCCGGTCCTGATGTCTTTTGCGTATCTAGTTCTTTAAGAATTTTGCGAATATCATGGTGATGAAACTTGACTTCTGCCATGGTAGTGTTGATGTTCGATATGGTGGGAGAGTCTTGCCTTGGGGGACGTCTAAGATAGAGTGCGATGAAAACATTTTAGCGAGCATGTTTGCTTCTTCCTTGGCTGTAGTCGCCGTGATGCCACGTTGGTCCGTGAAAGGTGGGAGGGACGTTTTTGTAAAGTTGTTACTTACTGCCTTTGCTACCGACCAGAAATTCCTGGAACCACTGGGACATTGCAAAAGTTTATTCCTGATCCTTTGATTGTGTTTGTCCTTAGGTTCGTCGATCACACGTTTGCATTCGTTTCTCTCTTCGACAAAATAATTGCGATTTTCAGCGGTCTGATTTTGTTGCCAGTACTTGTGGGCTTGCTGTTTCCTACCTACGGCTCTTTCGCATGTTCTGTCGAACCAGGGCTTTCCTTTTGATGGTAACTTGATGGAATTTGGGATGTATGCTTCCATTCCTGAGGAGATTACTTGCCTGATCTCTTCCCAGCAGACTGACGGGTCGTCAGTGCCAAAGCAGACGTCGAACCAAGGAAAATCTAGGTAGAACTCTCTTAGATCATCCCAGTTTGCAGAATTATAAAGCCAGTTTTTGCGAAGCAATGGTGGGTCCTTCTGTATGAATGGCAATTCACACACCGTTGTAATAAGTTTGTGGTCGAAAGTACCTAATGGCGGACCAACTGTAATTTTCTACTGGTGAGGATTGGTAGTTAGAGACGACATATAAACTTAGTTAATCCCTTGGCGGTGAACTTGAGCCACATGACGTCAAGGTTGTTCGGTTCGAGTGTTTCCTCGCGGTGACATGAAAGTCGTTTCATACAAAAAGGCATATTCCGGACTTATGTCTAAATCGGGTATATAAGTCGTAACCAGGATAGGGGTAGTTCACTGTTGTTGTTGTAGAACATACTTGTGTTTCTGTAAGGGCTAGTATGTGTGGTCTATTTACTTGTAGATGTTGATGTAACGAATTTATGTTTGTATTTAGGCCTCTTATGTTGCAGAAATCTATTCTAAATTGGTTCGGTATCTTTTCTATCTATGGAAGGCGAAATAAAGGGGTTCCAGGGCCACCCAGCGCCTGGAGTTCCGAATGGCCGCGGAGTTTACTTCTGGAATATTTTGATCATGGAAGCACCATCATGTCCATATATTCCTACTTTGGAAGCCAGTAACAGCAGCGCGGAAGAGGAACGTGATTTGGGAACACCACTTAGCGCCTCCCAGTTCTGGTGGAGTGGTCTTTCACCGGACGATGAGGCGTATGCATCTACCACCTGGGGCCGCTTCCGCTGAAAGCATCGGCCTCAGACTCATTGCTCTGGTGGTCCCTAGTCTGACAGGGGTAAAAATGGGGTTTGTTGGATCACTCCTCAGTCATCAGCTCCAGACTTTGTACTCTAGTGTTCAGCCTGGAGGAGGACAATGGGATTTGATGGGCCACATCATAGATGAATATAGCTTGCGTTAGCTATATTCATCTATGGCCACATCCTGTGGCAATTCGGAATCGCAGGGGCGTTACTCCCCGTAACGCCCAAACTAACCCAAACTGCTCTCACCTGTTTTTGCTTCCATTAATGAACCATATTAGACAAATACGCAAACGACATCAAAACTGAAGCCGAAACACGTAAACCAAAATTTGGTTTAGGCTTTTGGTAAAATCGTAAATCCGTTGCGTTCGAATAATTATTGTCAAATTCGATTTATGTCTAATTCGATAAATTGTCAATCGGAAAATAGCTGTAGTGGTTAAATTGTTTTTCCACCTATCGCCATTTTCAAAAAAGCAAAACACTGAGAATACGCAAAACAGTACATACAATACGTAACCAAATTTTGTTGCTCTGAATTTACTTATTTAATAAAATAAATATAATTAATTACTCTAATTATTACATCATCGAATAATAATAACAATAATTATAATAATAATATGTATTACTATTATTAAGTGTATAATAAAATAAACCAATATATCTACACAGAATCAGGCATTCCTAAAACTATACCTAATGAATCTTGTAATTTTTATAAAGAGCAGGAAAAGGGCTGAGGTTTAAAAAAACATATACAGGGTGCCTCCGATTAAGTCGGCACTATTGCTAACTCCGTTATTATTTGAGCTACGATGATGTTTAAATTAGAAAACTAGTGGCATTTTTCCCGCTGATTAAGATTCTGAAAACGGGAAAACAATTGAACTTAGCGTTTCCCAAAATATGGAAAAAACAACATCTTTTTAAATGGAATGCCCTGTATATTTTTACAAAAATAGATAGCAAATAGTATTCTAAATAAAACAGATTCTTTGCACTATCGACCTAAACTTAAAAATAATAAAGTTATAACGATAATTAATTTTCTGTTAAGTTGGCTATGAAACAAGTAAAAACAATTAAATTGTTGCTATGGATAGTGAACAATAATTACATTAAATGGGCGAACACATCGGTTTTTTGTTCTATGCATTTTCGGGCACATTTTAAAACACGTTTTGTTGCTTTTACAATATGCCTGCCGTCAATGGATGCAATTTTATTCTTTCGATGTTTACTTGAAGTTCTACCACGTTTGTATATTTTTTCTTATAAAATTCATCCTTAACGTAACCACTAAAATAAAAATCGAGCGGGGTTATGTCGAGGGATATTGTCATATGGTCTTGTCACCAAACTAACACCGTACTCTCTTGCTAATTCTCTTGTTGAGCTATAGAAATAGTTAAAATAGGTACTTTCCTTTCTAAAATATTGTTCGTGGAGTACTACTATGCGTTTATTTACTTACGCATGAAATGAAATATTTGGGTTGAATGGTTACTCTGTTTTCAAGAACGCGGTCAGGTCCTTCTAGACGAATGCCGGCTTCGCGACGTGGTCGGCGTGAGCGGCAAAGGGTGTATCGCTGATTTCGTGAATGATGTTAAGTGGTGGAGTATTTATATAGGGCCCAGTTTATACAAAGGTTCTAGCGGAAAATAGGTATCACTTTGTATTTCTTTGTGTTTCAATCTTGATTCAAGTTTTGTATTAAAAATGTTTATATTGTAGTATTATAATCGACACGATATACTTTAAAGTGAAAAATGTATATGTTGAGATGCTCTATTTTTTATTAAATGTAATTTTTCTGTCACGTTATTAAAAACAAGCTGCCAATTTTCCATGATACACATACAGTGTGACCAGTAAAGTTCTCATCATATGGGATTATTATTATTAATAGGTTTAATCGAAATTTGACTCAGGCATTAATTTCTGCTTCGATCTAGATGAAAAACATCCAAGAAATAGTAGTCTCGTGATTCGTCTTAACTGTCAAATTTAAATTTTTTTCGGAAAAAATATTCAAAAATTAGGTTATTTCTCTAAATATCGAAAAAAGTTATTGGAAAAATAAACATAAATAAAATTTATCAATTTTGACATTGCTTTGTTCCAGACACATCTTCTTTAAAGTACCACCATATTAAATTATGTTTTTTACAAAATCCAAATTGACCTATTAAAATTTGGTCCCATGTGATGCAAAGTTTATTTGTTTTCGAACCTGCATAAAGTAGCTTGATGAAATATGTATTTTAGAAATGGTAGTTGGTGTCTAAAAGTAATACATTATGATTAAGGAAATAGTTTAATTGAAAATGGTCCAATTTTCTAATAAATAATCGGTAGAAAATTAAACGCATTTAAAATTTCAACTTTTTAATTAATAACTAACTCAAACTATTTTTGATATTTTAATATTAAACTAAAAGCCATTTAAAAACTTAAATTTTTAAATTACATTTCTGTGTGCCTTCCATTACGTTAAATACAAACAAAATTGTTCTTTTCGACACATCTTTAATGGAATTTCTGATACTCCGGGGAGGGACTTATTTCTAAAATACAGTTACGGATAACCATTTCCAAATGATCAATATTACGGCAAGGTCTTTGTTTGTAAACTTTTTGTTTAAGGTAACCCCACAAGAAAAAATCAAGTGGTGTTAAGTCCGGCAACCTAGCCGGCCAGTATTGCTCCATATTACGCCCAATTACTTTGCCCCTAAATATTTCCAAGAGGCGTTCTTGAACTGTCTTGTATTATGGATGGCAGCGCCATCACATTGGTACCACAAATTATGCCTTACTTCAATAGACATATTGTCCAAAACTTCTAGGATATCTGTATTAAGGAAGCGTAGATATTCTTTAGAATTTTAATTTCCCCTAAAAAAATATGGCCCAACAACTTGATTGCTTAAAACACCGCACCACATATTTTGTTTTAAAGGAATAATGTTATCTGCATTCTATTGTAAAATTTAGATTTTCTTGAGACCACCATTTACAATTTTGAGAGCTAACAACGCCATTTGAAGTAAATGTGGCCTCGTCGGTCCAGAAAATGTGAAAGGGAAAATATACATCTTCTTCTTCTTCCCCTGATGGTACCAAAAAGATAATCTCAGACGCATGTCAAAATCTCGTCCCTTTAGAATATTTATAAATTTAGGTTTATAAGGTTTAAATTTATTTTTGGGCAAAATATTCATTAACCTCTCTCTTGGAGCGCTAATTCTGCCAGAAACATGTCTGACACTAGTTTTTCCATGTTCCACAATATATAGGCAAACATTTAATTGGGTTTCTTCACTATGTCTTATAGGATTGTGAGGTTCCTTGATTGAATTTTCAACCGATCCAGTAGATTTAAATTTCGTCATAATCCTACTTACAATAGATTGTTGCACATTTTGACCTGGATGCCTTTCATTAAAATTGTTGGCTGTGACGCGATGACTTGTGTTTTCACCACATATTAATACAATTTCAATTTTTTCCTGTATAGTTAACATTTTGTTTGAATTTAAAGTGCCGTATTAATTAAAAGCCACCATGGCAAACAGAAAGCGATTTGCCTGTCATTATTAATGCAAGGGCACGGCACATATAACGACCAGCAATATTACTCGACCTGTCAGGCGAAAAATTAAATTTGACCTTGCTAATGTCAGTTGGGTAGGAAAAGTCAGGGCTGGATTTGAAATATATATATAAGTATGATTTTCCTTTAACAGAGCCGTAATATAAAATTTCAAATATCAATGGGTTATGAAATATATGTATGCCTTGTTGTATGATCAGGAAATCTAAAGAAATTCTTCTTAAAAGAATATCTCTAGTTTGTACAAGTTCTTATTGCTTAAACACCATGCCTTTTTGCAATACACAACGTCATAAACAACGTTCGTCTCTCACAATGTCAATTATTTGACAAATACACGCCTATGGTTTTGATTTAACTCCAATAGCAATAAAATAAGCCAGTGTAAAAACACGACGCCGCTGGCGGCAGTTTGACGGATTTCCTACCAAGGAATATCTTGCGCACGGACTTGCGCAGATGCGAAAAAAGAGGATGTGATATTGCTGGTTGTTATATGTGCCGTGGCAAGGGCTTGTCAATATTTTTTTCAAATGTTTCACGGCCAACTTAAATTTTTGATGCATTATTGTAAGATAAATGCTAATTAATTTATTGGAAATTGCATTCAAATAATAAATGGCTATTTTACAGCTTCGTAACAAATTTTAATACAGGGATTTTAAATTAAATCGTTGAAACTAGATACACATTTTGTGAAGTTAAATGTACAGGGTCGCCCGTTTAAGAGGGTCGTAAACCTTATCTCGAAAACTACGGGGGTTGGAATAAAATTTAAATACAAAAGTTATGCCTAGTTCAATGATCTTCATTTTTTTTGTATTGTTTTAATCGTCACTTTTTATATATAGGATGGTCAAAGAAAGTTAAACTTTTTTAAATGAAATACCCTATATTTCATTACATTTTTGGATTCCACTGAAAATTCTATGCATATTTGATGTATGATGTTATACCTCCAGAGTTCGTAGTTTCACAGCTACAAACAGTTGAAAATCGGTACTTTGGCTAGTTTTCACCTTGGTAGCAAGAAGACCATTAGAGATGGAGTAAAATTAATTTCACATTCCTATCTTAACCTTTCAAGAGCTATCTGACGGTACTAATTGGCAGATGGTATCATGGGTACCAAATCTGGTACCTCGGTAGGTACCATCAGTTAGCACCATCAGATAGCTCTTGGAAAGTTAAGACAGGAATGTGGAATTCATTTTACTCCATCTTTAATGGCCTTCCTGCTACCCAGGGAAAAAGTAGCCAAAGTATCGATTTTCAACTGTTTATAGCTGTGAAACTACTAACTCTAGAGATATAACATCATACATCAAATATGCTTAGAATTTTAAGTAGAATCCAAAAATGTAATAAAATATAGGGTGTTTCATTTAAAAAAGTGTAACTTTCTTTGACCATCCTATATATAAAAAAGTGACTGTTAAAACAATACAAAAAAAATAAAGATCATTTTACTATACTCTATTTCGAAATGGTGCGGAGTAATAAAACCTACTTATAAATGCAAAACGCTAACAGAGTGGTCAAATAAATTTTTGTGATTTCTAAATATTTAGCCACAGCTGTTATAGCCTGCTGTATTATATTTTAACCATTCCAGGACACTATGGACAACAGTTCCTTTTTCACCATACTTTCATCAAATGGTATGTTATTCTGTCTAAACCACTGAATAATATCTGCTTTTCTCCATGAATTAGTTGGTATCCTGTCAACTTTTCTGGAATGATAACTCGCATTGTCCATCACTATCACAGAATTAGGTGGAATGAGATCTAACATTTGTTCAAAATATTCTTCGAACACATCGCCATTCATGTCTTCATGGTAATCGCCAGAATGATTTGACTCAAACATTAACAAACCGCCCTCAACAAAACCATCAACACTTCCAAGGTGTGTAATAATCAGTCGCTTTCCTTTCCCAGATGGTGGTTTTAGTCCGGTGGACCAGCCTTCTAAGAATGCTTGACGAAAACTTGAAATATTTTTGTCTTGCCAAATCTTCCCAACCGTATACCCTTCATTAAGCCATGTTTCGTCCAGATAATAAATCTTTCTATTCTCACTTCGAAACTGCTTTATCTATCTTAAGTAATGTCTCCTCCAGCAAATAATTTCATCTTTTTCGATTAGGAGCGATTTTCTGCTTTGTTTTTCTCAGCTGAAATTCATTTGTTTTAAAGTTGTTCACAATTTCTTCCTGCTTATCGTTGGAGACATATTTTGGTCTTGCTTCAAGGCTCCTAAAATTTTGTCGATGGTTGGTATTTCCTTATTAAAATAAAAGGAATGTACTGTTCTTCCAATTATAAGTTTGTAGTCTTCATCGATAGGCACCGTCTTTCTTCCTGAAGATGGTATAGGTGGTTTTACAGCTCCACTTTTTCGTTCACACCTTAATTTATATATCGACGTTTTTGAAACACCCGTGATTTGCGAACACATTTCCACCACAGTATCAACGCTATACAGAGGATTTTGATATTTGAGGGCGTCATATACATTAAGAATAATATTCTTTTCGTTAACAGAAAATGGACATTTGCTCGCTCGTTTCACTGGAGAGAAAACTGAATTAGCCATTTTAATTGAAACTATGAAATGCAACAAACACACTGTGTCTTCTTCGGAAGAACAAATATAACTGAAAAATTACAATTACTTAAACTTTAGGGTATGCATACAAAAAATCGTCAAATTTGAATGTTTACAATAGTAATAAAAAAACTTAAGTGTGATAAATATAATGCTGGGAAAGTCCGAGTATTAGGACAGGTAAACGTTTAAAATATGTACGTATATGTACGTAATTATGTAGGCCTATGTATCAGCCATCAGAAAATGATTTATTACTTCGCATCATTTCGAAATAGAGTATAGGAATAACTTTTGTATTTACTATTTTTTCCAACCCCCGTAGTTTTTGAGATAAGGTATAGGCCCCTCTTAAACGGGCCAACCTGTACATTTATTCTCCACTTAATGAATGCACACTTCACTGAAGACGCTATGTACTTGATTGTGTCAATTACCAATAATGTATATTACGTTTAGACACAAACTACCTTTTCAAAAATACATATTTAATGATGCTACTTCATACAGGGTCGAAAATAAATGAACTTTGCATCACATGTAACCACATTTTATTAGGCCAATTTGGATTTTGTAGAAAAAAACACATTTATTATGGCGTTACTTTGAAGAAAATGCACCTGGCATAAAGTATTGTCAAAACTAAGAAGTTGCATGAAGGTTGCGTTAAAGCTAAGGTCAGGCAAAGCTACTTTTGCTGCGCTGCTATATGAAAAACTGCGCAACTTTGGCGAACCCTCATTTGACCACATCTGCAACCTGAAAACTAGCAGGCGCAGGTTATATACCTGCAGTATTTCTTTGCTGCGGCCTGCATGAAAAATAGCGAAGTGTGAGCAGAGATTTTAGGAGTTGCGGAAGCTGCAAAAAATATTTGTTCAGCTGAAACTTTTGACGCGACTGCCGGGCTGTATTCTGCATTTATTTATTTAGTTTCAAACTTACCCGTAGCTAAGAAAGTACCTTAAAGTTAGAGCTAATCGCTCGGCTGGGGTATTACTTTCCTCATCAGTGTATCTGGTTTTCTTATCAAAAGTGTGACTTTTTCTAGAAAATATTCAAAATCTACTGGTTTCATTCGCAACAAAATTCTATAAAAACGTTCATCGCCTACGCGTAATTCTCAAAGTAAATTGTCCTTTACATCATAACTTTCTCTTTTTCTTATCCACTATTTTAGCCAAAGTCTACTTTTCTGTCGGCACCTGCGTCTTCTTTGTCGCTTTAACAGGACAGTCAATAATACTGTAGCTGTAGGTAGTACTCTATTGTCATCAAGGTCCATATTTTAACACATCACATAGCTATACCTTTCAAACTAATAAAATTACTATTATTATATGACGAAGGAAATGATGTGAATGTTACGAGACATATCAAGAAACTATAAAACAAAAGTAGCAAGCACTTTGTTTCCAATCGCATGATGCAAAATAGCGTCTCGCGTGTGAACACAAACGCAACCTTTTTCCAAAGTTGCAGTTTTGACAGGTAGTTGCAGTAGAAAGCAGCTTGCAGCATGCTACTCTTGCCTTGTGTGGGAACATGATTTGAAACTTTTGCAGCCACATGACAAAAACTGCGCAGTAAAAATAGCTGTATCTGACCTTAGCTTAAATCTTATTTTGCCACAGCGGTCCAATTTACAAAAAATAGGCAAAAAACAACATTATCTGATGTAGCTAAAATTTTGCACATGGGCTGAAAATTGTATTTAGAAAAACTTTTTCTAATAACTTTTTTTCGATATTTTGAGAAATAACCCCACTTTTGAACTTTTTTCCGAAAAAAAATAAAATTTGACAGTTAAGACGAACCACGTGACTACTATTTTTTGGTTATTTTTCATCTAGATCGAAGCAGAAATTGATGCCAGAGTCAAATTTTTAATACACCTATTAATAAAAATAGCCCATATGATGTGGACTTTACTGGTCACACTGTATACTGTTAAGTATCATCGGCAACAGCGCTGCAGTAGCGGTAGGTAATAGTACGGCTTGCGTACTATTTTATAAGACCTGAAAAAAGAATGGGAACGATGTTGGCGTCCTCATAATTAGTAAACAGATTTGTCTATTTTTTCATATGCCATTAGGGGACCGATTGCAGCAGAGCTCGGGTGAGCGAAAATTCTTTAAAAAAACGACTAAATTTGCTTCAGTTCTTACTGGACAAGAAAAATATAAATTTGACCGGGCTTGAGGAAAAAAGTAGCGAGATAATTTTATTCGCTTGAGTGCATTAAGTGGTTAAGGCATTAAAATATCTGGTTCCATGTTGACTTGGCTTTTAAACTGGAGGTGTTCTTCCACCGCTTTTTAAATTGTTCTAATATTTCTACTCCACTTGTACCTTGTACGTTTTAGCATGATAAAGAGAATTTATCTATTAAGTCAATACAAGCGACATTCACGCTTTTTCTAGACTAGTAATTGTTTTGGACACGAAAAGATGATTGAATAGCAACTTGTTGATAAAGAATATGGTTTTAAAAAATATATATTCTATTTGCAAAGCAAAAGGCCCGTGAATCGTGATTAAAAAGTTCAAGAATTACAGTTTTTAATTCGGGAAGTGACTTGCATAAAAAAATGCAGCTCCTAGCCAAACTCCCCAGCTAATTAAAACTGGATGTGGTGGAAATGGACAAGCGGAACGTTATCTAAACCTAAACTAATGTCTTAGTACATGACTCATTCGCCTTTCAAGCACATAATAACGACAATGGTATCTGGCATTTCTTCTCAAAATATTACTTGTATACATTAACTTTCTCCTTATATTTTAATTTTTACATATTATATTTTAAATGAATGCATTACAGATTCATACTTTGCGAAAAGGTAGCATCTTATTCGTAATATCTGATCTTTTTACTTTGCTTTTTAATTCATCAATCTAAACATTATTGCCGACTAGAATGTAGGTCATGTTTTTTCACCTAAATCAATTTCTATATAAAAATATTATTACGGACAAAGACTATATAATTATCGACAATAATAGCAGGCTATAGAAAGTTCGTCCCAGTTAGGTTGCTAATATTATAACAAACTTTCTCATTGACCCTAACAAACTTCAGCTGAATATAAGTTTTTACGCTTTATGAACGGAACCACATATGTTTCTATACTAAATCCAAACACCTTAATTACTAAAGTTGAGAAAAGCAACATTAGAAATTTTTTATATTAAATAATTTATATAACGCTGATAAATCTCTGATTTTAGAAAGATATAACACTGAGTTTTGTTGACTGCTATTTAGCTTGTGTTTACTTCACACCAAGCAAATTTCTTAGCCACAATGCCTTTCTACGTCCTGCACTGCCTTTACCGGCTACTTTGCCTGCATATGCATGTCTTCGTATTTTAATGGCATATTTAAGGTATTTCAACTGTCTGTGTGTTAAAACTTTAAATTGTGTGTTTTCAGATATATAGTTACGCCGTCATACTATAGCCCTATTGCCTTGTTTCCAATAATCTCCAAAGTCATGGAACGTGTAGTAGTCAATCATCAACTACTAAAATACCTGAGAACCAACAGAATAATTAGCGATAACCAATACGGCTTTCGCAAAGAGAGACTGACAGGATATATATTGGCCTATGTCACTCATATATGGAGTAGGGCAATTGAGGACTACGGAGAATCTCGAACGACTGCGTTAGATGTGTCGCAAGCATTGGACAGAGTTTGGCATGACGGATTTCTCAACAGACTGTCGTCCTTCGGACTGCCACCGCCCTTCTGCAGTTGGCTTGCCAGTTTCCTTAAGAACTAATCTCCGCACATTGCGGTTGATGACAAATCTCAGACACATTCGCCATTAATGCGGGCGTAGCGTACCTCAGGGCGCAATACTTTCACCAACCCTGTGCTTCACCAATATTATTGACTTGCGGTCCGCAATCAATAATACTATTTACAGTTTTCCAGGCGACAGTACCCTTATCCACCAATTTAGATCAGAAAAACCTCTACCAGCGACAGAAACTTATCACCGCAGACGGCAACAGATTACAACAATCAATCAAGATCTGGAGAAAGTGTGAACTTGGAGCACAGGAATTTGGTCCAGTTCAATGCAGCAAAAATCCAAGCAGCCACGTTTACCAAGAAAGCCAATATGGCAGGTCCTCACATCATAATAGCAGGATCGACCATTCCTTCATCCTAGTCAATCGGACTACTCGGTGTCCCGGTAAAGAGCAATATGTCCTGGCATGACCACGTTGCTAGCCTCGCAGAAGCTTGGTGCGCTAGTCTGCAACAAAAAAGTACACCGCAGTAGCTACTCTTGCTTTACAAAGCGCAAATAAGATCGTGCTTGGAATATTGCTCATACATCTGGGATGCCACACCTATTCAGCAACTATGGCTGCTGGATTCCATGAAGAAGAGAGCTGCGCGTCTCGTCGGCGACCCGGGGTTGATTCGGGATCCGAACAGTCTGGAATACCGCAGACATGTAGCCGAGATCTCCTTGTTTTACAGATATTTTCATGGCCGATGTTCCCAGTATTTGGCCCGCCTCATCCCGCATCCAGTAACGGCAGTCAGACAACCACGACAGACTTCAAAAGCGCACCCGTTCGTCGTACAACTGGAAGCACCTTGAATATCGCTTTACAGGGACTCTTTTGCCTGGCGCACTGCATCAATATTCAAGTCACTCTCAGGACATCGGTAATCTCGTAATTACAACCTACAAGAACGGTGTCAATCAACACCTTCGCACAAGCACCGCTCGTCTAGTGCCAAAGGATCTCTCTGTAGTGTGTATGCCACTGCCAAAAAGAAAATGTCCTACTATTCTACAATGATAATTTGGAATTATATGAATTCAAAGTAGATATGTGTGGAATATATATTTCACTCAAAACCTACATCCAACGGTCCAACCATATTAGAGTCAAAGTTTAATTATGCGTTAGCCTGGACAAATCTAAGCTATGTTGTAGCGAAGCTTAATTTTATAAAATGCGTAATAACATAAAAAGGGTTTACAGTTTCCCATAATTGAATTTTAAAAGAAACCATTTCATTTAATAATTGAGAACAAAAAATCCTTACGGATATGTCAACCCTCATCAGCAAAAAAATATGTTATGCATTATTAATAAATGTCGCCAGACAGGTGGTAAAAAGGATTCTGCACCTGATGCAGGGGTAGGTTTTTGACTAATTCCCCACGGGGCGCGGCGCGGCATGTACCAAAATTTAGATCGATATTGAAATACTTTGTATGTATTCATGTAAAACTTCGTGTAAAATCCAACCAATTGTCATCGTCTTTAAATTTGTGTCCCTACGTCTGGTCCTTTTATTCGCACCGAAAGGTAAATGATTTCTCTTCAAAATGATAACGTAGATGTAAGGAATTATTTATATATGTCAATTTCCAACACAATACACCTATTTGATATTTATTTCATATTATTAGATATATATCTTGTTATAAAAAGCTGTAGAGCTGCTTGGAAATAAATGAATTTATTATATGGTTTAAAAAAGTAAATGGAAAAGATGTTTTTACAGAGTTGATCGAGCTTCGGGGGAAGTTGCCACATAAGCACACCATATAAAAATTGCATTGCAAGTTGAAGGTAAGACAGGTAAAAATCTTTCGTGTAGCAAAGAGAACCTGGCGTGATTTTATTGTACCATATACCTGAAGGTCATGGAAATGTCTGAACGATTTTTTTTTTTGCTTTAAAGGATGAGCAGCACTATCATCAAGAGCTTGCTACAGGTGGAAGCGAAGATTCGATGAACGCACCCGAACCTTGTTTATTTGCCATATGCATATAGGCAAAGTCGAATATGGCACGTTTATTTTAAAACTGGCATTACTGGTATGTAACCGTAAATCAATAGAGAATATTTGAAAAATAATAACTTTTTTTGTGTGAATGGCAAGTATTCGCAATGATATCTTAATGAATTTTGTGAAGCCAATCAAACAACATTGGAATTTAATTAAGCCAACTATTTAAATAATTACCTACCCAGAAAAAGTCATACTTATTGACTGTTGTGTACTCTGAAAAACCTTAAAATACTGGACGCTGGGCCAAGTGGTAAAAAATGTGAGTCTTGAACCTACCGATGCGAAATAATGGTAACATCCAAAAAGAGAACTTTAACGAAAACACATCGACCAGTATGAACAAAATCATTTGCTAATTTTGAATAGTAGTCTGAAAATAATGGTTGCGAATGATATAAATGCGAGTACATATTATATCTAATTTCATTCCTAGCGAGTACACTTAACTTACGATTTTGTACATACAGATATTCTTGAGAAAATAATTATATGGCATTTTTGATGCTCACATTTGAATCATACAAACTCCCTATAGGAGATCATCATACCTCCCCAAAAGGGACATGAAACAATAATTCCACACTTGTCTCATATGTTCAAGGCATGTATAGCACTACAGCACATACCCACAGTATAGCCAAAGGTGAACATTTACCTTTCTAAAATAGAAAGGATAGGCGACAAGAAGCCGAAGTCATACCGGCCATTAAATTTAAAGTCATTCGAGCTTAAAATGCAGGAAAGACTGATAGACAGATACATAAGGGATGAGACACTACAGGCAAGCCCGTTCAACGAATTTCAATATGCGTATCGGACAGACAAGTCCACTAACTTAGCACTGGATTAACTCGACAGGTTACTCACAAGGAGATAGCCATAATACTATTTGTGGACATATAGGGTGGCCTTAATAATACTTCTTCAGAATCTAGAAGCAGTGCTCTAGCAAGAAAGGGTATACCACTACTTCTGTGCCCGTGGATGAATGCCAATTTATGAAATCGGGTTATAGTATCGACAATTGGTGAAACAACACTGAGAGCTGCAGCTTATTGGGGATGACCACAGGGCTCTTAGCATGGATGATCCTAATGGATCAATTGATAGTAAGGCAAACATCGAGAGGTTTCTATTGCTTAAGGTATTGTAAAGAACTTGTGGTTATTCGAAAAAGTTAATTCACGTGAAGCTCACACAACTAGCTCCAACACTATCGATAGATGGTGTAAGGATCAGGAACTGGTAGTGAATCCTCATAAAATCGATATAGTGAAATTCGACATAACAGAAAAACATTGGAAGGACTAAAGGCAGCAGTTCTCAATGGCAATGCATAAGAGGCAAAATACCTAGGAGCCATCTTGGACCATAAGCTAACATGGACTCAAACCCTACAAAAAGCACACAAACAAATGCATAGTAAGTAACCTTCAATTTTAAAAAATTGAGAGCTGCAATAAAAAATGACCACATGGCTTTACGACAGAGCCATTATGCCCATGATAGCATATAGGTTGGTGGTCTGGTGGTTAAAGACACAATAAGTTAGAGTGGTGTATCAGCTCGACGTCATCTAAAGAAAAGCTTGCCATTGGTACCATGAGGGCCACCGCAACGGCTAAATTAGAGGTTCTGATTAACCTATCAGTATGTCACATACATATTTAGGGAGAGGCTAGATCAGTCGCGTAAATATTGTTCAGAGGAGAAGCACTCATAAGGACAATGCACGAGAATGACTTAAAGTCTCTATAAAGATATATGAAGCGATATCGTCATAGGAATGCCAACGGATGTAATACTTCTTAAATATAGCTTTGATAAGGATAAATTTAGGAGACAGAGATGCATGGAAGAAAGAACCTTCTATTAATGCACTTATAGCTGTTTATAAAGACGGACCTAAAACAGGTGAAGGTGCAGGTCTCTGAAGATTCGAAGTGAAACCAAATACGAATTTTCTTGAATATAAAGCTTAATAATAAGATCTCTTTCTTCTACATACTAGAGATGCGATTTGTTCCAATAACTTCTTGGTATTAATTATAGTTGGTCCAGATGATGCTCTCCGATTATTCGGAATATTTTTCCTAGGCTTTTGTCGTATTCCTATAGCGTTTTTATCATTCTTGAGCAAAGCTCGACCATTTTCAACCTTTCAACAATCCAGTAAATATTAGTAGAAAATAGAGAAGAATCACTTTAAACATGAATGGCCTGATATTTGAAAAACAAATCTTTATTTCCAGGTAACAGTAGGTACCTACCTATTTAAATAGGTAAGTCATATCGAAAAAATCATAGTATTTCGTAATTCTAAAACCGCCAGTATTTAGAAAACCATTAAGTTTTGATACCTGATTTATTACACTAAAAATGTGCAGAATTTAATAGCAAATAGAGAATCATTTAAAACATGTGGTTTATAATAATAAAAAAATAGAGTTGGCATGTGCCTTACTTTTATGAAACACCATATATACAATAAAACAAAAGTATGTGTAAAAGCAGATGAAATTCAGAATTTTATTTCAAATTTAAAAAATAATAGATATTTCCAGTTGTGTCGACCACTTTGTATATATGATAGCAGGTTTTTGAGGTCAAAATAAATAAAAAGGAATAACAGCAATTATTTGATTGGGTAGTCAGTAAGGTTTTGAAAAATGATAATTTCAGAGTACTGAAAGTATTCAGGAAGAAGCTGAAATCAAGCACTAAATTCAGGTCAATACTTAAATGGCATCCATAGGAAAAGTGGGTCAAGGTCATTCATTTTCATGCAGGAAAACGCGCCTTTTACAGTCTGCTGCATTCGATATTTGTCCTGCATTTTAGAGTGAAAACCTTCAAGAATTTTATAGCGTATCGAGGATCATTATTGTAGAAACCAACGAACTGAACAATAGAAGTTCGAATCGAGAATGTTTCAATCAATAAATATTGTAGGGAATAAGGTGAGGTTTTTGAAGTACTTAAAAAGAATCACATTCTGCTTCCGCATTTGTCTTGCTACGTATCTACACGTATCGGAGATTCAATATAAAAGTTAAATATATATTATGTATATAGCACAGATTGCACTGCAAAAATTTAAATCTTGGAAATTAAAAACAAATTAACATTGGCAGCTATCAATCTTATTTTATAATAAACTGCTCGTCAAAAAAAAACGACGCACCTAGTTTTTTGGACAATATTTGAAAGCTCGTTATTGGAAACCTACTGAACCGATTTTAAAAAACTTTG
>MU182011.1:554875-565852 GCA_016904865.1 Pissodes strobi | reverse complement strand
CCAAAGAATCAACTATTCAGAATTTCCAAAGTTTTTTAAAATCGGTTGAGTAGGTTTCCAATAACGAGCTTTCAAATATTGTCCAAAAAACTAGGTGCGTCGTTTTTTTTGACGAGCAGTTTAGTTCAAAGGTGTTTAACTTCGCTTTCTGCTCTAGTAATTAATTTTGCAAGGTATTGAAATTGAGATTTAATTTAAATAAAAATATTCAGCGAATGCTATGCATAGCATTGTTTCGTTTAAATAACCAAAAATTCAGAAGAAATACAATACGTTCAATAATAGACTGACCAGTAGCCAGTTGCAGATTGATAGCTGCCAATGTTAATTAACTTTAATATCCAAGATTTAAATTTTTCACAATATTCTATATATTTTCACTTAACACACCATATGCTGTCCCTGTATTCGACCAATTGTTTTTCAAATTTTGAACTATAAAAGTCGACGTCTCTAACATACGCAAAATCCATAGGTAAATAATAGCTCTAAATTAGAGTTAATGTTTTACTTTTTCAATTTCTCCATAAATGTCAACTTTTTACAGGAAGTAATAAATTTCGTACTTTCGGTTGGCTCAGACTAGATCACATATTGACAGAACTCAACAGCTGGAAAGAGGAAAAGGGACACCCAACTCCTCGTATGCCTTTTTTATGGCAGTGACCCACACACTACGTGGAGATCCTATGGTACTCGACGAGCAGTGTGAGCAAGAAAATGTTGATTGATACGGTTATTGAATAGCTGTAGGTTGTAATTTGGGGAAAACAGATGTCCTGGGAGTGAGTTCCACAGCGATGCAGTGCGCCAGACAAAGAAACATCTGGAGAGCGATGTTCTAGGTGTTTCCAGTTGCACAAAGAACGTCAGCGTTCTTGCCGTCTGTCGTGACTGTCTAACAGGCGTTGCTGGACGCGAGATGAGGCGGGCCAAATCCTGTGAACATCTACCGCAAAAATATGTCTAAAACAGGGATATTTTGGCCACATTTCTGCGGTGTTTCAGACTATCTGGATCCCGGGTCAACTCCGGGTCGCCGACGTGACGCACAGCTCTCTTCTGAATGGAATCCAGCAGCTTCAGGTTGTGTTTTAGTGCGGTACACTAGATGTGTGAGCAATATTGTAAGCACGGTCTTATTTGCGCTAGTAAGGGCAGTTTCTGTGGTGTTTAAAGTTTTATGTTGCGAAATAGCGCACCAAGCTTCTGCGACGCTGTTTTTGCCGTAGTCCGATTGACGAGTTTGAAGGAATGGTCCATCTTGCCAAAATGATGTCAGTGTTCACCGTGTTGACTTTCTGGGTAAGCGTGGCTGTTTAGGTTCTTGCTGCATTGAACTGGACCAAATTTCTGTCGCCCCAAAAATGAACGTTCTCCAGATCTTGATTAATTTAGTGTAATCTGCTCCTATCTGCGACTTCTCAGTTGCTGGATTTTTTTTTTCTGATTTAATTGAAGACACGTGTACTGTCATCTGCAAAACTTTAAACAAGATTATTGGTTTCGGTCAGCAGGTCACTAATGTAGATGAGGAATAGAGTTGGTGAAAGTATTGCGCCATGAGGCATGCTGGCATTAATGGTGAATGTGTCTGAGATATGCCCATCAACTGCAACGTCCAGAGATCGGTTCTTAAAGAAACTGACAAGCCAGCTGCAGAGTGACGCTGGCAGTCCGAAGAACGTCAATTTATTGAGACGCCAAATTTTGTCGAGTGCCTTCGAAATATTTAACGGAAATGCTCGAGATTCTCCGTAGTTATCAATTGCCATACTCCATATATATGAGTGATACGACCCCCTGCCTATCTGTCTTTGCGAAAGCGTTACTGGTTATCGCTAATTATTCTGTTGACCCTAGGTACGCCAGTGCTTGGTCGCAGACTCCAAAGGATAGTAATTAGTCTAAATTATAGTTACTTTTTAATAATACTTTTCATTTCCTTTCCAAAAATGTCAACTTATACTTTCGGTCAATTTCATGATACAATTCAAGATAGACCAGATATTGACACCAGCGAACAAATTTCTTGATTCTTCTTGACAGAATACTATTAACACAGAAGCTCCACTCATTACTTTTCTTAGCAACCATATGTTGCACTCTTCTAGAATCACACTGTATATGTTGATGATACGTATATCTATTTTCTAACCCATACAGAGATAATTAAAAAATTTTGAAATCTAATAAAATAAAATAGGTACCTGCATTACATGTTGATCAACTTTTGTATGTGGTGATGAGAGGCACACAAAGCTAACCCCATGATCGTGTACTAGTGGCTGAACTGGATGGTAGTCATCAACATCAATATCATACTCGCTGTCCGATTCCGAGCTTTGCGGTGGAGTGGCGGCCAGAACTCGGGGTTCGCTAGGCGTTGATGATCTGCACAAAGGAAATTCAAGTTCAAATTTAAATCAATAATTAATATAAATATTTTAGATATTATGAGACTAATTTTATAAATGTTCTTCAGCATCAATGAATAATTCAATATTAAATAACTCTATAACCGTTCCAGTTGTAAGAGTCCGGTTTGGCCAGTGTGAAATATTTTTTGATTTCATTTTATATGCTGCATTTAGCAAAAAAATGCTATATTTTGCGGTAAGAATTATTGAAAGAGGTCAATACTCTCCTACTCAATAATTAGTTCTAAATTTATTGATTCGATTGGCTGTCAATAAGCTTAAGGTTGCCGCATTTGTTAATGTAAATTAATGTTATCCTAAATGTAGATTAATGATATTTGTATTAGCTTTTATAACACTGTTGTGGCCTTGGGTAGCTAATTTCTTTCTCCTATGTAGCCATCAGGCACTTTGTGACTATATTTATTTTAGTTGACAAGCGGAGCACAGATTGCTTAGGTTTCATGAAATCGCTAAAATAGGATATTATGTTCTTAGTATAACTTTGCTTAATTTATCTTACATTACCGTAGAAGGGCCAGCAAACCGTGCTATATATTTTTTTAAGAATTGCGTTAATAAAAATAGATTCGTCAAATTCATATTTTATTCTCGGTTTAAATATTTCATAACTTATGACAACATCTGATAAAACTTTTGGGGACCTCTGGCTCTGGCTGGTTTTAGATATTAATATTTATCTTTCAACGCGGCCTGCTACAATCCTAGCAATATTCAGTTGGTACTGTTGGTAGCATTGGGTAGTAGGAATGGGCTATTTCCCATAATTGCTGCTGTCGATTTAGATTTTTAAAAGTTTATCATTTCGTTTGGGAATATTTTCTAGTATTTCTTGAACAATTTAATTTCTCATTAATTGTGGCTTCCGCCGTCGTTATACAACAATAGTAAATGAGAACTAAGTCGTTTATTATCTTAGAATTATTCCTCGTATCGAATCCCTTGGCATTTTTCAGCTCATCATCTTCTTGATTCGACGTTCTTTTTTTCTAATCTCGTGATAGTTTAAAGGCAAATTGACTGAGACGAATAGAGAGTTCTTCTGGAAATACCCTTGGAGATGAAAAGAAGCTTTGATTTAGTGCAGTCATAGTGAGTCAACATTAGTATTGTATCTTATACTACCTTTTTTAGGGATATTATGTTGGTTTCTAGTTTGTGTTTTGACACGACCGATTAATCGGGATCTAAACACTGCACTAGAATCGTCCGCGCTCTTCTTACTAAACCGAGACCGTCGACTCTCTAGCCACCCTCCGTCAAAAGCGAGGGTTCTATCACCTGACTATAAATCCTATCTCCGGGCCAATTTTATTGCCGAGTCCTCTGCTAGTTCCACCCTCGGGGCCAGTGCAATAGGAGTGCCCGGCATCTCCACCAGAGCTCGACGACCGGATCTGGATATCGTACAGAAGCGGTAGTTTATTTATTTTTCTGGCCGATTGATAATGTCAAAATATTGTCGGCCAAGCTTTAAGATAGCCGAAGTTTACTTCTTCATTTATTTTACGGACCGATTGATATAATCGTTTTTAATTTCTTTTTTTTAAATATGAATCAAGCATTGACAGCTGAGTTTTAAGATAGTTTTCAATAACTTTAATCTTTGTTTATTCATTTATCGGGTCGATTGATTTTATTATTGTGGCCATTTATAACTACCTACTATTATTGCTATCTTTATAATTGGTGCAGCTATTAGCGCACACACACATATATATGTAAGAAGCTTAGGTAAAATTTAAGTGATCACTTCGGATTGTAGTGTTTAGAGCATTTAGTTATAAGACATACTACAGTACCGAATTACCAACAGAATTGGTCTCCGTACAATCTCCATATTGTACTTTATCAATTATTTTAATAGTCATTTGACACTACTTTGCCTTTAAATTGCAAATTTTACTGTTGGAGTGTTGCTGTGTGTGATCTAGAAATAAAGCACGAATGTCACAGAAATGTATTGGATTTGTTCCTACTTTGTCGCGAAGCTTGAATGTTTCTGTCTTGTTTTTGTCTGCTTGGTCTGGACCCAGCATTATGAGCACACCATACAATTCGGGTTTATAGGTTGACCTAACACAGATCAATACACATTTTATAATATATATTTTTTTAACTTTCTTATACCATTTCTACTTTTATCAACGTAGAAATACATATACCAACACTTTAAAATATGTGAATACGTTATACACTAAAAAATTTCAAAAATCTCCGATGCAGTACTCTATAGGACCGTATTTATTAAAAGATATAATTTGCTTTGTATCCAATTTTTTGAGTTAGTGTCATGACGTTCGTCAGGGTTAAAATTTAGATTTCATTTAATAATGTATAATATATAACAATTTTCGTGATAACTTACAATCAAAACTAGTTAAATTTGAGTGATTTATTTCAAAAAACTGTGCCAAAAATTGGCAAAATTCTAAAATATCCTATTGATTTATATAAAAAATATTAGTCAATCTTATTAGTATCAAAATAAATAATTTTCGAGGTGTTAAAGGAATGCTTGAATTTGACGCTGTTAATTTAACGATAATGATAATGTGTATTGGTATATAATTAACTATGATTTAGTGATAATGTATAAGAATAAGTAGAGCTTAGAGCATCAATTTCAGTTCTCTTATTCATAAAATTATTTTATTGATTTCAACCATTTTTTAAAATAACCTTTTTTAAAATATTTTTTCTTAATGCAGAATTTTAATTTTATTGAAGTTTGTTGTCTGACCAGTAATGTATGTATGTTCGAATAAAGCAGAATTGGTTTTTTTCAAGTCTGATGCCACTTTTATGTCCAGAAATTCTATTTGTTAGATTTTGTGATATTTATCCAATATATATCTTATCACATTAATTACATGGAATTAACTATATCAAATTTGAGTGGTTTAAAGTACTTAATGGATTTATCTTTTAATTTTGAAAATAGATTACTAATCGATTTGACATTCTTTAATGCTAATTTTACAGGTTCATTTCTACAAAGTTTAAGTATTTTCGAACTGAGTTGTTTGATATATGGAAAAGAAGCATTAGAATCATTTGAAATATCATTACTTATGTTATAACTAATGTTATTGTTAATATTATTATTACTAATTACATTGCCAAGAAGTAATTTGTTTAGAAAATTTAATGGATAGCAACAATCTACAAGAATGTCTATACGTATGTGTAAATTTGTATTTATTACAAGAGGACATACTAAGTATATTATTCTATTTTTTAAAGCTAAAACTAAATTAATTTTCATTTTATCACAATGATAAGAAAATAATTTAAATACCTCTTCGAGTGGTCAGTTTTTACATACCAATCGGTAATTTGAGTATTATTATTTTGTTTAATAATCATTTTACTAAAAAAAGGTATTTGATTGTTCACTTTGTCAACTGTGAATTATACTTTTGAAGAGTGATTATAAAAAACTAAAAGAATTTAATTTATGTTATTACTACGAATACAACAAATAATATCAAAACAAATTTTTGAATAAAACTTGGTTGAAAAATTAAATTTTCTAAGAATTGATCTAATAAATCAGCCATTACATATTGAGCAATGATTGGAGAAATATAACTACACATTCAGGTTCCAAAAACTTGTTTAAAAATTTATTATTAAATGAAAAATTATTTTACTATTTTAATAAACATATCATTTGATACCTTACAATAACTATCAGATATACTGACGCAATGTTTATTGATACTAATAGTTATTAAATTAATTGGTGTATTGGTAAAGAGTGATTTAGTGTCTAGACTAATTAATGTATGATTTTCAGATATTAATTTGTTATTTATAAATTTCGAAAATTCAACAGTACCTTTAATATAATAGCTATTAGATTTATTGTATTAAATATTAGATATGAAATCAGTTAATTTTTAATTGGTGCTTCAAATGAAATTGGTATAATGAAATTCAATCTATCTAAAGACTTATAGATTAAAGATCTTGCTAATATTCATATTCCAGATATCATAGAAAACTTCTTAGCACTAGATTTAAAATTTTGTTATCCTCCAAATATAAAAGATATTTCAAACCCTACACTCTACCCTACTCAGACATTGAAAATGTTATCTATACAATATTAATAAAAAAATAATTGAGAGTTCAACTTACCACATCATTACTAATTATTTACACTCTAATAAACATGTAGATCGTTAAATCAACAATTTTTTTACAATGCAATTTGTTTTAAAAGATCATCCAAATATTTTAGTTAATAAATCTGATGAACGCCATGCAACAGTATTAATTGATAAATAACCAAACATATCTTTAGCCAATGATTTACTTGAAGATAAAGATTTTTATTCCTTAGTTAACAGTAACTCAACCGAAACAATAGAAAATAATTCGAATAATCTAGTTAACACTATATTTAAGACAAATATGATTCATAAAATTAGATTAAAAAAGTAAAGAATTACAATTCCTTATATCTAAAATTTTATGAAGTACCTAAAATTCATATACCTACTTGACCTTTAAGATCTATTGTTTCTTGTATTGAAGTACCAGATAAAAAACTAACAGATTTCCTATATAAAATTTTGACAACTTCATATAGTAAATCTGATACTATTATTATATTAAAGATTTTTTTGAAATTTCAAAATATACAAATAACATTAATACCTACAATCATACATTAATCAAATCACTCTTTATCAACATACCAATTAATTTAGTGATCAATTGTATCAATAAACATTGGATTAGTATATTAGATAATTGTAAGATATCAAATGATATACGTTTATAAAAATAACAAACTTTATCTTTAATTCTAATCATTTCTCTTAGTAATAAATTTTGTAAGCAAGTAATGTTTAATACTTTTTTTAATGCGTTCATTTTGAAATTTCTATATTTCAGATAAAATTCTATACGTATTTGATATAGTGAAGCAAAACGGATTGTCATTTCTAACCTTAATTATTAGTTATCTATTAACTGACTCTAATTTTTTGTTTACTCGAAATTGATAATTTATCGGTTTAAGGCTACTTCTAGTTAAATTCGATACCAGACGATAAATAATAAGAAACTTACATATGGTAAGTGCAATCTGTTTAAATCTATGTTGAGCCGTTTGGATTTTATAGATACGTAAAGTAATTAAAATGACGTTTCCCACATGTCAATATCCCGAAACCAAATAAGTTCCGACGTATGGAGATGTGCTCCATACTCCACATCAAATATGTATAGAATTATATACAGAATTAAAAACCTGCAGAATATCACATCATGCATGTTCTAAGGTTTTTAAATCCCACTATTTTGGCCTATTTAAAAGACTATAACTTGCGCCAATACTTTTCGGAACACTTCTTACAATTGAAAATAATTTAAAATTTTGAGCGTTACGGTCCAACATCATACTGCACGAAAATTTTTTGGAAAATTGCTAGCGTATGCTAAAATCTGAGACGTTCATTGTGATACACCCTGTAAATTTTAAATCCTATTGCCTTGTTTATTGTCCTTATATGATATCTTGTCCATTGTTTATCTATTTTTAAAAGCATGTAGCAGCATATTGTAAGCAATTGACTGGCAAAGATCTGTTATCATTTTCCTCAACTTCAATTTCATTATTAAGCTTAGTAGTATATAAATACCTATATTAGGTACAATTAGAGGTTGGCAATGTTTTCCCCGTATTTTGCGTTCTTTTCCCGTATTATTTTAAACGTGGTACACCTATTATTTTAAAGAATCTGTACAATAAAATGTCAAAATCGTCGACGAAATATACAGGGTACTGTTTTTTTGTATCACCTTCCATTGCATCTTTCGGAACCTTTTTTAATAACACTGCATAAATTCAGATTCTCACAATTCATTTTATTTTTTATTATCTTTTTGGCCTCTCGCGTTTTCCTCGTATCTTTCACCGTTTTCGATTTCTTTGCAAAAATAGGTATTAATGCAAATTACGTGTAGCCGAAGTAAAAAATTGAGTGAAACACTGTTTGTATTATCTATATAATTTTTTTATTTATATATAAGATCAACCCTCAAGGTAGAGTGGAAGAAATTTTTAATATTAAATTACAATGAAAACAATATCATAAAATCTGAACCGAAGGACACTTTCAACTGTTCCAGGACTATTGCGCATGAAACTATTGTTCTGTTTCCTAAATTCTCTTCTGGGGTCTGATACACTAATGTTTTCAAGTACCTACTACATCGTCTCTATGCTGAAATGCGCTGGGACACCATCCTGCATGAACCACATTTAGTTTCCCAAAAGAATTGGTAACTGCTCGAAAAACACCGAGAATTCCTTTCCGAGAAATGGTCGACATAATAATTGTTATTTAGCCTTGCTGGCATTAAAATGTTTTTATCAAGTAACCTGCAATAATACCGAACTACACATTTGCTGAAAATGTCAAATGATAATTCATAAAGGATGCTACATAGAGGTACCGAAAGTCAAAATGGTAGGTCATCCAAAAATTTTATGACCTGTATACTGTGACTAGCGATTTTCCTATTTTGTTTTAAAGACTTAAAGACAATAAGTGTATCAAATTTGAAGAAAACACTAAATGTGAGAAAACATTAAAATTTTGCCAACGTCTATAACGGATGATAGGAAAAAAAGTTATTCTTGGTAAATGCTTTTGCTTCTTCTAAAACTAAGATCTGCCCAAAAAAAACCTTATATTATACAGAGCGATCTTGTAATTTGTCAAGAGTTAAAGATATAGTCCGGGAGCCAGCGTCAATTTTTGGTAATTATTTTAGACCGCTTGAATTCAACTTATATAGTATGTTCTTATATAGAGAAACACTGAACCGACCGTCAGCTGGACCGTCAGCGCTGGATGCTGCGGCGGGAAGATGAGATAGTTGTAAAAAAATGGAATTCGGAATTATCTTAGACCGGTTGAATTTTTTATGGTAAATTGCCTATGTTACCTAATTTAAAATCGACATTGTACGTCAGCTGGTCATGAGAAGGTGTAATAAAATAAAAAAAAAAATTATTTATAACCGAGCGAATTTTTTTTACCTGACTTAGGACTCATGTAGAAATATGAAAATAATAGTCAGCTGGGTGCATCGTATGACAAAGACCGTCAGCTGGAGCAATAAAGTATCATTACGCTCATACATCCAAGCGGCGCGCGGTAGTTTAAGTGGTCCGACTGACGGTCTACGTCTCAATATGCATTCAGCTGATTAGAATTTTCCAATTTCAGTTCATTAAAAGTATTATACGGCTAAATATCAATTAACTATTCATTGATTTACCAAAGATACAGTTAGGTAAAATTCGCATATCTTTAACGCTTAAAATTATTTTTTTTACTCAGATATTCTCGAAATATTCGAAAATTATATATTCAACGATTTGCCAAAAATATAGTTACGTAAAGTTCACATATTATTAACGCATAAAATTGAGGTTTTTATTTCATTCAGATAGTGTGGAAATATTCGGAAATAAATATTTATAATGAGTGTATGTTATTAAAAATTATCTTCATCATTGCTCTGGTTGTCGTCTGATGAATCATCTATTTCAATATCATCGTTGATGTCTCCTGCCTCTGTTTCACTGTTATCTGTAGAAAATAAATAAAAAAAAATATTTATCAAAATCATGTTGATTGACATGTTTTTCTGAAAAAATAGAAAAATATGTTTTTTCATACCTTCAAAGTCTTCGTCAATATTTGTGATGCTTGTAATTGACGGCGGCAATTGATCTCCTTCAAACCATTTGAAAAAATACTTTTCATCTCGGTCTTGCCAACTGTAGTCAGATGGCGAGAACTCGGATGGTATGGGAAGATGTGCGTGACTCCAGAGATGTGCGATATATGATGTTCGAAGAAAATGTTGATGTAGTTCAGATTTGTAAGGCGTGAACATGGAACCATCAATTCCTTTTTCTCAATGCAGTATTTGCATATTGTTCTTACTGCTAAACGCTTTTGTAAAGGTTTTTGTACGAGCAACGTTGACGTCATTAATTCTCTCAAATGCATACAATTTACAAACATAATCTTCCAGTGTTGCAAAAAGTTGATTTAATTTGCTATGAGGTAGATTTGAAATTTCACTCAAAGCTTGAATATATGTTGGCGACTTTCGTAGGATGTTAAACGGTTTTTTTTGCCTTTTCGATAGAAGGCTGGATTAAAATCACAGCCCGTAAGCACATGAAAGGTTGGCAACAACGAACATAATTCTGCACCCAACGTCTCATACAACTTCGTGATATTGATATTTCTTTGATAATTGCCAGTACCAACATACATTGAAATTTTTAAATTACTTTTAATGAAAATCATATTTGCAAGCATAATCACCAAAATGTCAGTATCTTGTCCACATTGCAAACACGAGACACAATTTTCGTGTCGGCTTCTTCTTGACCCGTACATGACAAGTGTGGTTCTATTGTTGTTATTACTTGATTTTCTTGTACCTCATATTTATAGCAGTGTAGATAATTCACATAAATTATTTTATTCCC
>MU182011.1:484330-554475 GCA_016904865.1 Pissodes strobi | reverse complement strand
AACATAACGACTTAAACTACATCCTGAATATTAAAATGTAAAAATTAAATGTAGGTATGTATTAACATATAAGTGAATTACTAATAATAGTTGTAGATCCACAGTAGCTAAGCTTATTTTCTAATCTTAGAATTGTACAAAATCAAGAATGATATAAGTTTCCAATCAGGATTTGTGTTTCACATTTTGTTAATACGATTCATGAATTTCAATATCTTTCCTTATTACAATCAACGTTTTTGATTAACATTATTACAAAAAATTAAACGAAAAAAGTAGTTTACTCGTGGTAAATTACACGTATTGTTAATTTTTTGTCGCTATGTATAATATAAGGTATTTTTTGGGGCAGTTCTTAATTTAAGAGGAAGCAAACATTTTATCAAGAATAACTTTTTTTTGTATCTTTCAGTATTTTGTCCATTTTTCCTTTTGTAAACCCCATCCGGACCTACATACTGTATATAATGGCACTTTTTTATTTTGTCGAGCACCCACTATTACAGTTTCAAATATCTGCGTGACACTAATTAATTTGTAATTTACCATTAATAAATTATCGCCAACGTATATTTTTCTAGATGAAGTTACAACTCTGGTTACCTTTACACATATATCCTACTAGTGAAGTTAAAATAATTTCATTTTAGCAAATGGCTGCTTCATAAATCAATATTAATACTAAGGTTCCAATGTAATTGCTCTATGAATTTATATATCTTGTCGAACTTGCTTATAATCTGTTCTCTTATGCATAAAATCTTTAAGGTTGGTTTTTAAAGAGTTAAATAGTAACGGTTATGAATATATTTTATTTAAAGTTAACTAAATAAAATTAACATCAAAATTCAAATTTTAATTTTTTATGATACTTACTTTAAATAATTGATAAGGCTGACGGTGGGACTTAACCGATTTCTCGTGTGATAATGCTGATGACACAGGGAGATATGGTCCATAACTGCTTGCGTTCTGTAAATCTTCTCCAGGTTTATTAGTCCCCCGGGTCCAATTTTGGTAAAATGGTGGTCCTCTCCGTTGTAATCTGATATGAACTGAAAATAATAAAAGCCACGTAGAGAAAATATTTTTGTGAAAAATCGACCTAACATCTTGATTAGCCGACATTTATCGTAGTAGTAGCTAACACACTAAACGCATTAGTGAATAATCGCTATTTAAAACACCTAAACGAGAGTTTAGCACTTGCCTAGAGAAGATTATTTGCTGAAGTTCAATTTACTTATTGTTAAAAAACTAGATCTAACATTAAAATCAGGATATTCTTAGGATTTTTCTTTGCATCAAATATTCCATTATATGTAAGAGTTGTTTATTATTCCCACATTCCATGTAATTTTGTCAAAAGTGAGTGAATATTTTTACTGCCACGCTCTCACCATTAGCTTTGACAACAATCGCTATAAAGTGCACTATGAAGGATAATATTTTACAATAAATTTAAGAAACTCGTTTCCCCACGATGGATCGAAGGATCATAAACCTCTATAATCTTGGCTTTTGGAAGTATATTGAAATAGGTTAGCGCTACAAGAGAAACTTCAGTGGGTAATGAAAATAAGAATTATTGATGTTGCGGTAAGAAGACTTAGATCGTAAAGTTGCAAGATTTTTAATCTGAGCGTTTCTATATTGGTTATTCCGAGCTGTGAATTTACGTTAAAAATATGAAGTTTACTTACATTGTATCGAAACGTAAACCTAATTTTTGTTACTTAGTATTTAACAAAGTTATTTTCAGAACTTAATCTGCTATATTGGGTACACATGCATACGACAAGTAAAAGTTTTCAAATTATTTTAAATTTAAAAATATCATGAAAACAATGGGATATTGTGTTACAAAAATAATAATAAAAATAATAATAATATTAATAATAATAATAATAATGTTTATAGTTGCAATAACAAAAAAGTACATTATACTATTTGATATTAAGACTAATCTAATAAATCAAATTGCATAAAAGGAGCTGAAAACAATTAAAAATGTATCAAAGTTCAGCCCCCTTAATATAATTTAAAACTAGGAATCCTGTCCAATTATATAAATCGCTCAAAACCAATACACTAATAAATCGATATATGCACATACGAGTATACTATCTACGGGACCGCAGAAAGACTCCTTTTTAGAAGTGTTCTAAATGCTGATAGACTCACTGACTTTAGGTTTATTGACAGACCATTGTAAAGTTTATATATATTATAGATAAAACTTTTTGAAACAATAAAGTTTTTTGAGGTGGTAGAATGATAAGTCCCCTTAATCTTAAATTTAGATTATATACGTCTATTCTAAATATTATCTTCTTAGTTAGGTATGAAGGACAATTATTATAAATTATGTTATCGAATAACACTAGCGAATGTAATTTGCACCTGTTTTCCATACTCAGCCATTTTGCATCTTTTAGCTTGTGGGATACTGGATCAAACTTTCTTATGCCATATACGAAACGTAAACAATTTTTTTGTACCTCTTCCATTTCAAGTTTACAAATGCAATCCAAACAGGGCCCATACAGAACATCATAATAACTAAAATGGCTTACGACAAGCGAATCAGTTAATCTGATTCTCTGTTCCTGAGTTAACAAGTGCCTGTGAGGATAAAACATTTTCAAAGGCATGTATGTGCGCTGCAGATAAGTAGCAATCTGCTCTCTAAAGCGCAAATCGGTATCCAGTGCAACCCCTATATTTTTAGCAATGTTAGTAAACACCAGTGACCGATTACCCATTTTTATGTCAAGCTGTTTAGCGAAGTTAAACTTGTTTTTTCCAAAGACGCACCGAAAATTTTAGTAACTTGTTTAGGTTGTGATTTATTTTTGTTTCTGCTAGAGGCCAAGAGTCAAATGAAAAAGGAAATAATGTCTAATAATGTGTAGAAATAAGCCGATGAGTAATCTAAGCAGGAGCAAATATTATTATTAGTATGAATCGTGAACAATAAAGGGCCAAAAATTGACCCTTGTCGCACACCACAGCTTACCATCTCCCTAGAGGAGCAAACCCTGTCTGTTTCAACACACTGCACTAGATTTTCCAAATAATTATTAATAAATGAAATAGCGAAAATCCAATAACGTGAAGAACCGCTAACAACAAATAATGGCTAACTGTTTTAAATGCTTTCGAGTAGTCCAGCAACGCCAAAACTGATGAGTCGCCAGAATTTGAAGCCCGTATAATATCGCCAGTTAGAGTCAATGCATGATTGCATGACATGCATGCAAACTAGATACGTTGTTATTTACGCAAGGGGGTGACGATGACGCGGGCAATTTTCCAATCATCCGGAAAAATGCCATCTAGAATACAAGAATTTCTTATATTATATTGGTAAGAAAGGGAATAATTCTGGATCAGCACATTAAAAGCATATCTATATTTAGCAGATCTGAACCCGACGCCAAATAATTGTATTTATACTTCATCAATACTGCCAGTGACGAATTAAAAATTTTCAGGAATGTTGATCTTTAAATTTTGAAGAGAGAAATGCAAAAATTTTCCGTGGATTTGATTTTAATTTCTAGAGAATCGTAAAAAGTAATCGTTGATATCAGTTGGTTTATTTACGAACAGGTCTGTTAACAATATTTAAATTTTTAAGTTTTTTCCATAACATTTTGCTATTACTTTCATTAGCGGCACACTCGATGTACCTCTTCTTTTCATTTTTTATAGCTATATTTGTTTGATTTCTCAGCTCTAATATATAAATTTCAGTTTTCTCGCCCTTGTGTTAGTTTAAAGACTTTGAAAGCCTTATCTCTAATTTTTATCATTGTTTGTATTACATCAGCCAGCCAAGGCGGCCTCTGTGTATTATGGTTACCTCCTTCAGCAAATCTTCTCTTGATGCTGAAGGAGAATAAAGTTTTTGTATAAAGCCCAGTTGATTCTGCATGATTAGTTTTTGCTTCTATGGCAAAATGTGCAGATGCCGGTTGTAGTAGGTTACCTTGTTAGTGCCTACTTTTATTAATGATATTATTTTAATACAAGCCAGACTCTACAGAGTGTTGTGCTACTTTGATAATTTTGGATTAAATAGTGACCTACCTAGTTGTAAGCGACGTAAGCGAACATAAATTAATGCAGAGGTGTATTGGGCATAAATGTATTTGCTTTAATCTAAATTAATACGTACTAATAATAAACTAAGGAGAAAATAATTAATATTATTAATGCATTCTACATAACCACATCCACACCTATCAATCGTAGATGGTTAATAAAAGTGAATAAAAAGAACAAGAAGGCAACGCACCATTTTAAACAAAAACATGTGCAGGTAAAAAATGTATGTTCAAGGAGAAAGCTGACAGTCAGACTCATCGGTAAGTCTTTTAATGCTTGCAGTATATTTTGATATAAGTCGATTGCCGTATGTGCTTAATATTGGAGAAAGCAGATTCACACAAATAGGCTGAACTAAATAATGCTTTCATTTTCAAGGCAACACGAGATAAAACTGATTATTTTTCTTTACTTTCTATAGGCCAGGTACATTTTGTACCTGAGACTAACGTTTTTAAGGCTAAATCATTTTGAAACGCACTCACTTCCATTTCTGTTGTAGCGATGTCTTCGCCATAGCTCTGCATTACACCAGTTGCAAACTGTTGGATATCAATTTCCACGAAGGGTAAAATCTTAGATGATTTTGGAAGTTATCCTTCAAGACAGAAGCTATTTCTACATGGTACCTATTTACCGTCATAGGGTTCCAATTGATTTTAAGATATCTTTTTTGAAAGGGTAGGAAAATGCTTGACATCGTGATTGAGTAGATTTTGTTTTAAAAACTCAAACTCTATGATAAATGCTTTTATATCAGAAATCATATCCAGTGGTTCTTCGTCTCTCCCTAAAGCCCCAAATTAAGTTCATTTAATTTTCCTGTAATGTACACAAAAAAGAAAACCGAAATCTCTGAGCTAAACTGAATTTTCCAGTTCCGAAATCGGTACATCGGGTTTTTTGAAAAATTTAACTATTGCAGATAGAATATTATTGAAAGGTTTGACACTCGTCCTCTAGTTAACCATCGGACTTTAGAGTGAAGAAGTGGCTCCACTTATTAACAAGTTACTTAGATTTTATAATTGAAACTATCTCGTCTTTATTACTAAAGTTGGCAAATAACGTATCTGCAGCTTCTAAAAACGCGTGTTTCATCATTTCCCCACCTTCAAAAAGTTACTTCTATAATGTTTATGCCCTCTTTTTGTCAACTATTTTTTAAAATATTGGCTTTTGTTTAATTAATTGTTTCAGTTTTCCTTTGTGGCAGCGGGATGATAAATACGCAATATCCGGTTCGAAGCAAGCTAGATGGTTCTCGAATACTAGAGCGTTGGTTGGTTTTAGTCGGGTCTAGTATGGTGACGTGAGCGGCAGATCGCTCCTGCCGCTGCTTGCGTTTATTATGAGAATTTGAAAAAACTATGGAAGTTTCCATTATTTGTACGCCCTTGGAAATTTAAAATATGTTGTGAGCTACTAGAATTGCCTTTGCGTGCTACCGGTAGCTCGTGAGGAACGGGTTATTGATCACTGGTGTTTAATACATTACATTGCATTTAGTTTGGGTTATTCCAAACGACTTTCTGTTTGAGGTTTCACTATGTCAAGGGCAAGTACTGTCATTTAAGCTCTTCTGTTAGTAATCATTTTTTGATTTAGTGCATCACATAAATGGATAAACGAGATTTATCACATTATTTATCAAATTATAAAAACGCATAGAGTAGAATGTGTTTACTCCTCTCTTACTGATAATTCGGTGGCCATTATTATTTGGCTTATCAACTTCTTCATGCATTATTGAAAACATCATGAGATTCTTTTTAGTAATTTCGGTAATCGTGATTTAAAATTAAAATCGGCGCTCTTTCTTTAAGAGTGTCTTCAAAACTTTGGTTAATAATAACATATGCCGTGAAAATATTTTTAAAACAGGGAGATCTCAGCCACATGTCTGCGGTGTTCCAGAATATCTAGATTCCGGGTAAGCTCCGGGTTCCCGACGAGATGCAAAGCTTTCTTCTGAACGGAATCCAGCAGCTTTAGGTTATGCTTATGTGCGGCACCCCAGATATGTGAGCAATATTCTAAGCATGGTCTTATTTGCGCTTTGTAGAGCAAGAGTAGCTGCTGCGGTATATAGAGTTTTTTTTTGATGTTGCGATGTTAGAAACGTGGTCAATTAATTTTGTCTGTATTATTGACCCATGCCAATAATGGGAAATTGCAAGGAAAGTTATTTTGATTGGAATAATTAATACACAGTCATTCCTCTAAATTTAATTAATGGTTGACGTATTAAACATATATTTTGGAAATGTATTAGTAGTTGTGAAAATTTTATATCGCCCATGATTTAAGTAACTATGAATACCTTGTCTTAAATCGGCGGTCTGTCTGTCTAATCTGTCATAATTTCATAATCTCCGAAAATTCCGGGATATACCAAATTGAAAAACGACGTTTTTTATTTGGCTTATTTCATCTTTTTGGAATAATTATATTAATGTTCGAGCTAGCTAAACTTTGGACTTGGGCGTGCGAATGACTGTTGTCATCTGTCTCGATTTAGCAAAGAAGCGTTGCTCGGAGTACCTTCCATTAGCGTGTTTAAATGTTGTTAGTTGTTGGAAGTTATCTTGGAACTGTTTGTGCCATTTTGCCGCAAATTGCTATGAAGGTGAATACTCCTCCATACGACCAATCATGCTAGAAATATCGATGTTAAAAAACGTTTTTTTCCAGATTTGGCAATATTTTTGATATGTTCTGTAGCAAGCCAGTGAAATAGTTTGATAATGATGTGAGTACTAATAATTGATGCTTCAGTGGCTCGTTGAGCGTTTCCAATGTGAGCGAGAATAGTCTAAGTCAGTATTTATATCAAATAACTACTGTTACGTATAAATTTTGGGTAACCATAAGTACAGTGTTGATTAAAAGTTAGAAGTTTTTTTTTGAAACTAAACCATCCTGCAATATTATGCTAATAAACCGATTTTCTGTTTACCTGTTTCGCTTAATATGCATCATAATTAACGATTATTACACGCTGCAGCATGCTTAAAATGATGTTTATGATGCGCCTACTTTTTTAAAGGTTGCTATAGAAACATTTGATCATGTCAAATGTGACAGATTAATATATTCGTCAATATATCCCTTAAGTTTAATATTTAAATCATTTTTGAGATTATGATGCATTCGTAATAGAAAATAGCGTATGATATACATGTATAAGAGGCCTTGCGACTTACAAAACATTCCGCTGCGCGTCGTGTTTTGAAATATGTCGCGCGTGCTTTAAAGGCCCTCTTACACACGTATATCATAATATCCTATTATTATTATTGATACATATCTGGCGTTTATGGCTGAGTATATTTTGTTGCGATGCCTAAGCCATAACGAGTTCCATATTTTAACCTGGTGATTTTCTAACTTGTGCTGACTACAAGTTGGTGGCGCGTTAAATAAATAACCACCCCCTCTCCGAAATTTGAGCTAAGGCCTAATTTGCATGCTTCAATATTAACTTGTTCTGGTCTAAGCATCGGTAATTGCAAATTTTCTAAATTTCAATTTTAATTTTTTAATTGAACTTTATTCACTCTCAGCTTCTTCGAATCTAAAGCGAAGGTAACTAAATAAAATTAGAAAGAGCCTGAAACTGGACCTCAAGGAGTTGCAAAATAAACAAAAACAGGGAGGTAGAATTATCAATTTACTTATCAAACACACACTCATTTATTTTGCACATGTTCGCAGCATATACACACGAGACCGTGATGCACGGCCAACAGGCGAGATCGACATTCAAGCGCTAATTGGACTCTTATTTTTAATTGGAGCATGACGATCCAGCAGGGAAAATATTTTACAGCTTTGGAATGATTCTAAAGATGATGGGTACAATCCTGTTATTTGCCAATGAGCGCTCATATATTCCAATTTCTACTACGCTGTTTATGTACGGATGATATTTGTGATAGAGAGCAGCGTAAACGAAGAGATAAATTAGCACCGACAATGCAGATATTTGAGTTGTTTGTAACTAAATTGTGGACATTTAGAGAACATTACACACCGAGATTTTACATACGTAGCAAACCCGTCAAATACGAAATAAAAGTAAGTAGACTCAAAAACCGCTTACACCTCAACCTTGAAGTTTACATGTGAAAAATATCCGACTGGGCCATATTGTGTTAAAAATTTGGTTAAGGAAATTTTCTTCAGAATAGCAAAACCAGTAGAGGGCACAGTCAGAAATCTTACCGAACATAATCAAAGAAGAAATTTAACGCAAAAATTAAATTGAAATTTCCAAAGAATTCTGGCAAGTAAATACAGAGAAATCAATTGTTCTAGTTTTGACTTTATGAAGGATTGTTCAATGGTGTCATATTGCTCTACAAAATAAATAGGTTCTGGTTATATCATGTCTGCATATATATGGATGACAAGAATGATCCGCGTTTATTTTGAATATAACGACTATACAAAAGTGGTAAGGTGCATATTAATTGGATATATTGCCTTGGAATGAATTAAGCCCCAAATTGAGAGAATAGCTTCAATACCTCATGCTCCCCTCAAAGTGAAGGGGCGCGGCGTGCCCGGCATTTGCTGGATGATCGCTATCATTTATGTGAAACAAGTACCGGAACAAGAACATTGAACAGTTTTATCGAAAATGCCGTCAATGAATATGCCCGGAAGCATATTTACACATACTCACATACAATGATACCAGAGTGCTGAAATCGGTTAGATCTTGTAAGCGTTTGGAGCGCTACAAATGCTCACTGATTTGGGCACCTGGAATACGCTGTTATATAATATTTCACTTTTCGCATGGCTCTCTGCTCGCTACGGGGTCTCAAGAAAAGTAAACAGCCAGGCGCTAACCCAAACTAACCCACGACATACCCAAAAATAAAGAAAAAACTGTTTAGAAAATTAACCAAAAAAAAATAATAAAAAAAAGCAACGTGGTTTGAACCCGGGCCGCCGATAGCCAAAGCTCACTGATTTGGGCACCTGGAAATACGCTGTTATATAATATTTAATTTTTTGCATGGCCCTCCGCTCGCTTCGCTCGCTACGGTGGCTCAAGACAAGGAAACTAACCAGGTGCTAACCCAAACTAACCCAAGACATATCCAAAATCAAGAAAAAAAAAATGTGTAGAAACAACCTAAAAAAAATTAAAAAAAGCAACGAGGTTTGAACCCAGGCCGCCGATAGCCGCCAAATTGAGACCTAACCATCTAGACCTTTCGACCATTTGGTTATAACTATAATAGAACTCATTTGATTGTAAAAATAGGTGTTTTTCAAGACAAATAGGCATGCAATAAAAACTCTGGGTTAATGAATTAAACAAATACATATTATATGAACAAAATATATACATACACTAGTGCAAAATATTTATGTTAAAAATACTTATATATACAGCTCTTCTTATCTAATAATTAATAATAATAATAACGCCACCATTGGCGCAACTAAACAACACTGGAGGGTTAATCAGTTTTTCTCTTGTACATTTTACACTCATTGCTCTTTGGTTATAACTATAACTAATCACAGCTAAGTATTATTCAATTCCTCATATTTTTAGCAACATTTGTAATTGATATATCTCGTTTAATTTTTGATGACTTTATGCCATTGCAGAATTATCTTTGAAAAAAAATCACCAGATCTTCTTTAAAGTTCTATTTCTTGAGTACTGTGGACAAGCTTGCATGACCTGTTTATTATCCATCCACTGCTGATTCGATAGCGTTCATCCCTACCCGTTCCTCGTAATGTATGTGTATCTTTATAGAATGGGCGACATACTGAGCAAGCGTATCTAAGGTTTTAAGGCCGATAACTCTATCCTTTTTCCACGGCAAATTATTTAGTTGACGAATTTTTAAAATTCCGGCACTTAGATTTATCCAAACGTTCTTGTGTAAAGAAAACTATTTTTCATTTTTTGAATTACATGAAACACAAGCTAAGTTGAGTGTAGCCATCATAGAAATTCGTAAAAACGTCGTGTCGTATTCGTAGATTTTGCTTCTGTTAGGTATCACAACATCAAGCGAACTGAGTATGAGATTTTTAAGTTTCGATAATTTTGAGACTCGAGAAAACAGGAAAGCACAAGATAAGGGAACACCAATAAGAGTCATTTTTGAAAAATTTGTATCCAGTTGCAAGAGGGCTTTAAATCCCGGCCCTCAGCTTTGTATAGATGAACAACTAGCTCCATTTAGAGGAAGAGCGCCTTTTCGAGTTCACATTAAAAGCAAGCCGGCCAAACATGGCATCAAGATTTGGGCTCTAGCTGACAGAGGCAAGTTCTATACGATCAATACGCAAATTTATTTAGGTAAAATTTGTCAAATACATATTTTCGTATTTCGCAAGTAATATTTTGTTTTAGGTAAGCTAAACAATGTTCGAGATGTAAATCAAGGAGAACGAGTAGTTTTGGATTTGGTCGTTCACTTGGGTCCTGGATATGGAATTACTTTTGACAACTCCTTCACAAGTCTTCAGCTAGCTGACAAATTGTCGGAGAAGAGGCTTACGATTTGTGGAACACTTTGCTACAATAAAAAATGCATACCAAAAGAACCACTTTCGTCAACAAATAAACCAAACTTTTCATCATTTTTCGCATTTAGAAGAGAACGAACTCTTGTCTCTTATACAGCAAAGAAAAATCGGGCAGTTATATTGTTATCGAGTGTGCCTTACGACGATAAGGTAAATGGAGAGGAAGATGATTATAAGCCCGATATCGTTCTACATTATAATGAGACAAAAGCAGCTGTGGACATAGTTGACAAAATGGTTGGTCAGTATAGTACACACAGGAAAAGTAATAGGTGCCCTGTGCCATTTTTTTTCACAAGCTGTCCTCAAGCACTATAGATTTAGAGCTCTTCCAGATCTCCCTGATGTGCAAACATTTCAACGATTTGAATTTTGCGTTCCAATACTTGTGCGCGTTCGGGAAAATCCTATTTTTTTAAAGATCATGGACGAAGCTGCTGTCTCCACCCCAGGAATTTATAACTGGTGAAATAAGCGTTTTCGGGCAGACGTCAAAAATAAGAGGTTAAAACTCAAGGAAGACGTTCTGTTCATGTTTGGTGCCACATGTTCGGTAACAAAATGATCGCACCAATCCAGATTGAAAAATATCTAGAAGGGTCGCCAATGGGGGATTATAATGTCATAATTTTTGAGCCACATGTATAATGTGTAATAGGTTGAGAAGAAGTATCAGATGACCATCAAATAGCCCTTATTTAGAAAATATGGGAAGAAGTAGATAATATATGTCAAAATTATAGCTCTAATGGAGGAGATAAGAGGATGTATGGAAAAATCCTATTCTACTATTCTTGTGTGTAATGTTGATATTGTGCTACCATATTAGATTTTTCTTCGTTTCTTGTAAAAGATAATTTTTCCGTTTTGGGCCTTTCCTCTCTTCAAGATGTTTTACAATATCTTTATTTTTTTATTATTATTTTCATCGCACATTATCAAGTTTTCCTTGTTGACTACATTCCACTTAAAAGCTCGTTATCTTATAAAAACCTGTAATTTTTTACAATAAATGACGTCATACTTCTATGCTATCACCTGCAATTACATCCCAATATCTACAACGTTACGGGACATTACCTTAATAGGTGTACGCCCCTTGAAAATAATTCTTAAGGAAACATCAACATATTATATATGGTTGATCTCGGAAAATTCAAGATCTTGATTAATAAAATAGGATATTCTATTAGAAAAACCCAGCTTAGCATTTTTTATGTTACAATAATTTGACATGAAATTATGGTTTAAAATTTTTTGATGTAACTTAAAATAATCCCTGCAGCTGAATGTTAAAATATAAACGGACACTCTGCACAATGTTCAGGCATAATAACTTCGCTCCTCCTGAAACCAGGTTCAAACAAATGGCTGGCAGAATAGTTATGGCAATTAAAACTGCCATAATTATTTATTAAAGAATGAACAAAAATTCAGCTTTAAATATTCGTATCTATTGATATTTTTTTTTCACATAAATATAATTGTGGCAGGAGTAGACCGGTCTACAAGACAGTGCTCGTTTTATATATTTTTAAAATTATAATAAATAATAGAAAAAGTTTGAGTTTTAAAAAATTTCAACATTCGCCTATTTTTTTAACATAATTAGCAGGTCTCTAACAATCATTGTTCCGCCAACGGGATGGAAGAAGTTTAATTTGATGATAAGTTTCATTAATATTAAAAAAGCTCCGGAAATAATAGAAGAAAAGAACACATTCACATTACATATGATTTGCTCTCTGCAGCATGAGTAGTATTCGGGTACCAGATCTAAGCAATAGAAACTGCAAATAATAAAACTTAATTAATTTATATTTTTCCGCATTAAGACATATGACTAACAAAAGTACAATCTTTTGCAAGGGGCAATAATTTGGTACAAATACTGAATGACCCATATTTATGCTACAAATTTTTCTTAAAAAATAAATTAAAATTAGCAAAAATTCATTAAGTATGACCGCATTTAAATCAAGTTTAGTAATAAATAGACAATAGAACGTCAAATGCATTGGTTATAAACTTTTGATAATCACCCGAATTTAAATTTGCCAGAAACAGAAAAGCATCATATTTTTCTGTATAAAAATTATGTCACTTATCAGAGAGATAATTACTTTCATATTTGCTTATGTTTAAATTATTGAATCACATTATAGGTAAAGAGCTTCTATATAATTCCAGTAGCATAGTGAAAATGTATTATCGTATTATGATCGGAGATTGAAAACTATGGATCTACTTTTGCTAGTATAACCTGATTGTGTACATTAACAATATTGTCGATGCATGCTTTGCTATGGAATCTACGGGAACAAGCAAAATCCGCATATTCCATGCTAAGCAAACATATCTTATAATGCCTGCTCATAATTTTCTGAAATATTATTAATAGGCCAAAATATAATTTTATAATGAAGGGTATGGAGGAATCCGATAGGTGCAGCTAAGTTTAATATGTTTTTGTATAAATGTAACTACAATAATAAATTTCCCTTAGTAGATTAATTATGATAAAAAAATTGTATTTAGCGTCCGAGATGCTTATTATCCAAATACTGCAGTTTATATATGTTATAACGACTTAATAAACAGGGCACATCAAATCAGTATCAAAGAGCATCCTTTAATTAATGTTATCATTTAAAACTTAATAATATCCTTATATTTATCAGCGTGAGCCAAAGTATTCTTAGTCCTTGGTATATCAACGTGGAAATTGTGGTAGGAATACCGCTGTTGCTCAGTGCTCAGTTTAGAATAAAAAAGCAGCAATGAAAAGTAAGTGTACATTCTGTGCAAAACTTATAATTCAAGGTAAAGCGATTTCTGCTTCAGCCATCCTCCCTGTGTTGAGAATTAAACATGTAAAAAGTTAAAAAAGCGAAATTTCTTAAATGAGGCAATATGTTTTTTTTTAATTGCATTTCGATAAGTTAAATCCAAAAGAAATATTTAACATAATAAAATTAACCTATATTTACACCGTGAAGTTGCATATACATTCGAATAGATTGACAAGATAAAAATCTGAACAACACATCATTATTGTAAGCCCTAATCTACTTTATATCCATAATAAAAAATAAAAATTAATTCAATGCAATGTAGATTGGGTTTTATAATAATGGAGCGTTCTCTTAAATTGTTTCTCCATATTTTCGTTTTGTCAATCTGTTCGAATGTACAGGAATATCCAAAGAAAGGTAAACAGGCCTTATAAGTTTTTATGAAGAAATGTTAAATATGAAGTTAGGGAATTTTTGTAGTGTCGAACTGTTTTATTCATTTGAATAATAGTCCAGGTAATATTTGAGTTCTGTATTTACCTTTAGAGAGATTATGTAAGATCATTACATTACATAGCTTATATTCTTATTAACTACGTACATTAGTTATTACTTAAGATTCTCGCTATGATTGTATTATGTTGTATAATACTGCTTATACTAATTAATACCGATTGTCCCTCAGTCTCCTAATCTCCTATATATTACGAGTTGATGTAGGTTCAAGACTAGTATATATTATTATAATAACAGTGCAAGGTCATCAAGGTTAAGTCATCCTTGTTGTCTGTGTTTGGTAGCGCGTTCGTTGAATTGAAACCATAATATTACGTGTACCAGGAAATATAAATAACCTTCACTTAAACCTCGAACCGGATGGATTACCTTCACTGATCTAATGTCTGAAATACGGAGTGTTTTCTTGATACCCTACAGTGTATCATACATCTATCTCGTCAAGAAATCGATTGGGCATCGACTGAAACAAACACAGTAAAAATATCGATATGCTCGCTTATTATTAAATCGAATGGTATAATTTCATTGTATTTTTGATTCTATGAGAGGTTCTAGACATATTTGGAATATCATATCTTATGAGGGTTTTTGATCGTTTTTTAAATTAATAATTAATTCGCATAAATATACTTAAAAACAAAACTACCCAGGTTGCAAACGAAATACCTGCCACCTTTTTTTCCATCGTAGGTAAGTCAAAGTTTATGCAAAGATGCACAATAATACCATAGTCATCGTTAATTTGTAGTTTTAGTTATATATAAAATTAAGTTATTCTATTAATGAGAAATACCCACTGGAAAAATTATATTTAAAATATAAACATAATGTGAAAGCAGCTCAGAAACAATATGAAAAAAATATTGCAGGAACACAAAAACTCCATCATTAAATACCATAATAATGAAAAAATATTTTGGGCAATGGAAAAAGAAGATGATAAAGAAGCAAAGAAAATGATATTTTCCAAGGAATAACAGAAACTCAACTTCCCATTGCGTGTGGCAACACAGATATTTAAAAAGAAATAAAATGTTGACTTACAAAAGAGTTCAAAAAATTTTAAATTATTTTCAGTCCACACCATAAAATTATGCAAGTTCTAACGCTTAGTTCCGATCAAAAAAAAAGATCACTTTGGTCGCAAATACTAACCAAAGAATTCGGCATGATCCTAGTTTATTTCATGCTATCGTTTAGATAGACGATACAACTGAGTCAATGGTAATGCTTAACAGACGAAGTGCTCACATTTTGGTTAGATGAAAATCCTTCTACCGTCGACGAGATTGCTTTTCGGGGACGTAATTCAATCAACCTTTAATGTGGGATATTACAGTGGGGTCATTTTAAAAAAGATGTATACTGCAATCAAATTGAAACTATTTAAAAAAACTCAAAGGAAAGTGAGAAATGAAATAGCAAATGTGATCTAGGATGATATTGAAGGTACTATAAATACCCTTCATCGGCAGAAAAGAATGTATGAAAGGGTGCGATGAGTTACATGACGGACTATTTGAAAATCTCTTTGGCAATATGAGCATTTATATGTTTATGTTATAATTCATTTATTATTGTTTCATAATCACTTTCTACTCTTTTCTAATATTAATAAATATATATTACCATTTATTGTTTATAGAATAACTCATTTCGCATAAAAATTAAATTGTAAATTCACGGTTATTAAAGGATTATTGTTAGAATAAAAAATTAAAATTAAAAAAGTTAGACAACTTGGATGCTCACGTTTAAAGTATATTTACGCGAAATAACTTTTAGTTCGAAATAACATTTAAATGACAACTGAAATTTGCATAGGGTATATTATACAAATCCATATAAAAATAGTACCTTCCAACTTAGAATATATGAATAAATCGATGCTTCACACATTTTTTTTGATTCAATGCTTATTGTTTTGCCGATACATATGTGAATAATTTACAAATATAGTCAAAAGCGATCTTATCGTGCAGATCCAAAGTTCACAATTTTAAGTAAAAACTCCATTCCTGGCAGATTTTGCGTGTAAAATCTATCAGAGGAATGACATTTAATGAAAAATGTGACCTTTGGACCCGCACGATAAGACCGCTTTTGACTATATCCCCAAAATTTATATTGTTAAACTTATCTCTGAAAAATAAAACTGTATAAGGCCTATTCATATTACTTTGAATATCCCTGTATAACCTGAAGATGTAGGAATGCTTTCGTTTACAATTGTTTTATTTTTTTTACTTAAATCGGTCAAAATTAAGGCTAAAGATACATATTTCTAAGCTTATTTTAACCGTTAGTAAATACAAAATAATGTTAAATACCTGGAATATGGGGTATTACATAAGTACTCATGTAGTGCTTAGAAAATGTTATAGAAAATAGTTGAAGATCGGATTATAACGTAGTAAGACTCATTTAAATTTTGTGCCCTATATTTTAATTCTGTGTAATTCTGCGGAAAATTATTAGAAACTCTTACACAAAAGTCATTCTAGTAATTTTGTTTTCTACAACATAGCTTTATCCTCAATACGAAACAGAATTCATGCACTAGCCAAGCGTTTCGCTGTCCATGTTAGCATCATTAGGAGATAAAGTCCTAGCATGGTTAGCGGCAATTTGTTGCAGTGCATTTTGCCCAAGGGACCAAACTCCAACTTAATTTTGTTTTAGTTAGTTTGATATCATAACGAATTATTTAATCGTAAATGGCTAGGTAGAGGGGGTTTAATCAGTAACCTGTACGCACTCCCGATGTACTTATTGATAGAGTCATAAAAAGTCAAATAATTTAAAAGAGCTTTACGGGAGAATTGAAACAAAACTAAGAAGAATTCAAAGGACATATTATATCCTTACCAGAGAGAAAAGAAATAAAAGGAGAGACTAGAATAAGCGTCAGCACTTTTCATGATGGTGTACCCGTTTTTGGTGACCTCTACTCTGTGCCGTTGACAACAATACCACTTAGTATCGGCGATTGACAGGCTGTCGTCTCTCCCTTTAAGTTTTTTTCCTCTCGGTCCTAACCAATGTTTTAAGCGGCTTCATCAATCCCTTTGTTTACTATCAGAACGTTAACAGCAATAATTTGACCCATATATTTTGACATGTTTGGAGGTTGAAGGCATTATATTTCCTCTATTAAAATATTTTACTATTTCTTTGTTTGTTTCAATGTATCCTGGTTTTTCCTATTTTTATGAAACTTGACGCATAGAAATGTAATTAATTTAAGTAGCTTTGTCTAGATAATACCATTGGCTTTGTAGTAATTTAGATGATTTGTCGATTATTTGTACTTTTATTGGCAAATTATGTATCTACAATAAGAAGCTTAATTTAGGTTTTTTTTACTCCAGTGGTTTTATTTTAGGCCTGGCCTAATATCAAGTGCTATATAGTTGAATTGACAAAGATAAATCTTAGTTGTGATATGTTCTATATTTTTATTGAGGATTCATGTTTGTCAGACAAATTGTTACATATTTCTCATCTCAGTTGTAGGCTTCTTGAATAAGACCTCTTTGGCTCTGGTCCCAGGGTGTAAATTGCCCAAATGGTAATTTAGTTACCCTACTGAAGCTGAGAAGCCTAAAAGAAGTGGAAAATGCTCAACATTTCGAGGAACAAATGTACCTCCTCCATTTTTTGAGCACTTGTGCAATTAATGCCCTAATTTATTAATTAGCCTAAAAAAACTTTCGATTCGTATTCTACGACCCAAAAATGGTGGGTATGCAAAAAAATTCTTGAAAAATGTTCCACTAATAATTGGGAATCTACAGTTTCGTCCGCTATCCCTTTTTGCATAAATTATGTGATGCACTTTCGTCCGGTGTCTTAAATATGAAATATACACTTTCGTCCGAGGGTAAAGCAGGTAAAATTGACCGTAATTTGAATTGCGGTCATGCCATAAAAAATATTATGCCCTGTTTAGGCTGATGGGGTGGGTAATTAACATAGTGTCGATCTGGTACTTGAGGGTTGCATTTAATTTTTATTTACCCAACGATAAACAGACATGGAAAGTGTAAGGCTTCAAAAGAGCGTTTCTAAACGCGGAAAAGTGTGCTTAATTGTAAATAATTTTAACTTTAATTACTCGAATAACCTGTTAAGTGGTGAAGTTAAGTGGAGATGCAGAATTCCAAGATATAAGGCGAATTTATATACTGTTGTCGAAGAATTAGTGATATCAAAGTGTAACCTGACACATTGTCATGCGGAATTAAGTGCATCTGAGTTACAAAAACACTTCGTTACAGTTTCGGCAAAGCGTCAGAGGATATAGGACTCCAACCAAAAAGAATACTTCAGTCTGTTTTGAAAGACAATCAGAACGACTGTTTAACAGTGGAAGATTTACATTCTGTGAAAAGAAGTGTTTATGGTATAAGAAGAAAAAAGTATCCTACGCTACCCAAGTATTGTGCTGATTTACACCATGCTCTAGATAAGATCATGCCGATTATGACGAACAGGGGAGACGATTTTTTATTAGTCAATAATTCTGTGTCGAATATAGTAATATTTTCATGCGAAGCCAATATGTAACAATTGTGCGTGTGTACTCGCACTTTCATGGATGGAATGTTCAAATATGCACCAAAGCATTTTCTTCAGGTGTTTACTATTCACGGATGCCACAATGGATATTATACTCCCCTTGTATTTTGCCTGTTAAAAGATAAGTCGACAAACTCATATGCAAATTGTTTCACATATATTTTAAATAAATGTAGAGAGTTTAACTTGCCGTTTCAACCAGAGGAAGTGGTGATAGATTTTGAAATATCCATCCATAAGGCGATTACTCAAGTTTGGAATAATGTGAAAATTATAGGCTGTCGGTTTCATCTCAGTCAAGCTTGGTGGAGAAGAATACAAGCTCTAGGATTAGCAAGAGACTACATGGAGAGAACCGAACTAGGAAAATGGATTGGATATTGTTTTGGTCTTCTTTACTTAGGTAAATATTATTGTGCTATGTTATGTTTGCTATGTTTTCTAATTAATATTTCTTTACAGATCCAGAAAAGGTGGGAGAATGCTTTGCATTTGAAATAAATTAAATGAGACCCGACAATCAGCAGTTGGTAAAATTTGCCGACTATCTGATAGAAAATTATATAGATGACAGTTCACTATTTCCACCTGAGATATGGGCCGCGAAATCAGCTTCCAGCCAAAGAACTACAAATGCGTGCGAGTCATTCCATTCACATTTAAATAAATGTTTTAATTTTAGCCATCCAAACATATTTGTATTTTTTGACACACTTAAACTTTATTAATGCGAAATATACATACAGATGCAGAGTATAAATTGTTCCAAACGTCTAAGCAATAAGACACAAAAAAGAGAAAGTTTTATACAAGAAAATATTGTAAAATTTAATAATAAGCAAATTTCTATGTTACAATATGTAAAATTAACCTCTCATTATTACAGTTTTTAAGATTATAGTTGAGGTAATAAGTTTTATTTGCCAACTTGATGTACCTACGTGTTTTATTATAAGTACCTAGTAATATATTTCAAACTACCTGCATCGGGGCGGACGAAAATGTATGTTATCGAAAATTGGTACCGGACGAAAGTGTGCATATTCAGGTAAAGAGTTTTTTCACATTTGACCATTGAGTCAGGCGGGCGGACGAAACTGTATCTGCCCTAATAATTATTACCTTAAGCGGAAAGTTTAATAAATTCTTGGCAGACGGCGAATATATAAATACATAACAAGTATGCAATATATCTGCACGCATCTAATATCATTATATGGATGCACCCCTATAATGTAGGGTACCAACAGACGGTTCATGCAGATATATTGCATACTTGTTATGTAATTAATTATTACCTTAATGTTATATTAAACTTTGCTGAATATAAAATTATTTCCTGTTATATATCGATTATAATTGTGTGACCAAATAAATTTTCAACTCATTTACTATCGACCAATAGAGCCACTTCAATGCCAGTTCCAAGATGCATCGGAAATCGATCCTTCGTCCTTTCGAAATCCCGAAATCCCTTATAATTTTCGAAATTTCACCGATTTCCGAAATCAATGTGCAAATTTTGGCGAGTGAGGCGCTTCCCGAATAAACAGAAAATCGGTTTATTGCCATAAATTGGTGAAATGGTTATTCGTGACAAAGGAAAGGATTTTGACTTCAAGTCAAGAAAAGTAAAATAAAAAACTATGGTACCCATATGTTACTTGATGATTTAACCCCGATGTGGGTTAAAGAAAGTTAAATACTAAAGGGAAAGTTTTAAAAAGTGTTTAAATGACAATCAAAGTTAAAGAAAATATTCGCTCTTATACCAAAACAAGGCACCTAAAGTACACCTACGTCAATTAGGTTTAATTAGTTTTAAACCATTCCATGTAGGTTTACTGGTGAAAATACTGTGTTCCTATAAATGATATAGCAGTTAGTTCTATAAAATAAATCTATATATTTTTCAAAATTCTCCCCTACATCGCTTTGAATATAAGACGGATTTCAAGATATCGGTACAAATATAATCAGTTTCTCGGTTAGGTTGCTTTTTTTTTAAACCATTCCATAGTGAAAGTACTTTGTTGCTATAAATTGTATATTAGTTTGGGTTAGTCCTATACAGAGTGTCCTGACTCTATATATACACGAAATATCTTTGCCTCCGTGCATGATACAAAAAAAAATAAGATAAAAATCTTTGGAAACACTAATTGTATTGAAAGTATTGGTAAATATAGTGTCTCAAAAGAAAATTTTCTTCGTCAAGTAAGATTTTTCAAATGGAACGCTTTATTTTATTCTACATCAAAAATGTATAATACACTGTACTTCAATTATTGCTTGTTTTTGAGATAATTACTTATGATGATATCATTTATTTTTTATTTAATCTACTATTAAATCAAATAAAAACAAATATAAATAAAGGCATTAAAAAACTGCGGACCGTTCTAGGTTCGACAAATTTCGTACCTCTTTAGAAGCTCAGTGGTATAAGCGCCTCTTATTACTACTTCCGTAATTGCCCTACAAGCACTTCTTATTTTGTTTTTCAATCGTCTAAATTTATCCGCTTCGCAGTATAAACTTCTCAATTTAAATACCCCCACAATTAAAACTCCATGGGTATTAACTCACGGACCTAACACGTCCTCTATTTCCGATCCAGGACCTCCCAAATATATTTTCGAGGAAATTAGACACAATCTGGGAGCTATGTGGCGGAGCACCATCTTATTGAAGCCACATATTACATCGCTCTTCTATAGGAACTTCTCTCAACAGCATTGGTAAGATTTCGTCTGAAAACCTTAAACATAACCAACATATTTTTTTCTGAAAAACTTCGATTATATAACTATGTTTTTAAAAAGGCTAAAAATTCTAATCGTTTTTCATAGTCATTTGCCTGTATATGATGCACCAAGTAAATTTTGAAATTGTGGTATCCGTTGTTAATTAGAATTCGCTGCACTGAACTTCTGGTGATATCCATCTCTTCCGATATGCCACGTATTGGGATATATGGATTTATTGCCACGAGAGCAAGGACATTTACTGTGTTCGCTTCATTTTTTATTGGTCGAGCATTGTTGAATTTATCGTCCCGAGAGTGAGACATTCTGGAAAACGTTCTCGATACAGCCGATTTGCATCTCGAGAATTTTTCTGACACTCACCGTATATCAACAGAATGTCGACATAAACATTACCGGTCAGTGAAGGTATTTTGGTAAAAATTTCCTTTCTAATTAGTTTAAAATAAATATGTCGCTATCAGAGTGGCAAATAATATGATAACATTTAATTAATTATCTTCCATAGTAATAACTACTAAAATAGGTAGGTAAGGTAGGGTAAGCTATTTTAGTTATTTTATTTACTTATTTACTTATCTAAAAACCTAGCAATAATTGACGTATAGTGAAGTATACAATCTTGATGTAGAATTAAATAAAGAAGTAAATACACAGGGCGTTCTATTTAAAAAAACTTACCTGACAATGAAAATTTTGTTTTTGGGACACCTTGTATATTTACCAGTACTGACAATAAATTAGTGTTTCCTAACAAATACTTTTTATTGAGTTTTTTGTATTATATACGGGGGCAAAGATATTTTTTGTATAAATAGAGTTGAGACCCTGTATTAAAAGTCTATTTTTATTTCAAAATTTGCCTCATGAATAGCTTTGAATATAGGTCGGTTTTCTAGATATTGATAGAAATATAATCAGCTTATCGATATTTTTGAGGTGACTTTAGAGCTGGTGACTATGCCACACTTATGACTCCTATATTTCATATATTAGTTAAAACTTTATATATAGTTTTAAACATCTCCTGATGATGCTAACATGGTTAGCGAATCGCGCGTCGAGTACAATAATTCGGCATCGGTATTGTGGTTAAAACTCGGGTTTAGTGCATTTTGCGAAGGTTCCAAACCCCAACATACTTACATTAGATTATAAAATTATATTTCGTTTCAAAATTATTTTCCATATAGCTTTGAATATAAAGCAATATTTCTAGATATTGATACGATTATAATCAGTTTACCAATTAGTTTAAAATTCCTTTAAACTTTTCCATTAAGGTGGACTAGCGAAAATGCTGTGTTTCTACATGTGATATAATTAGCCGTATATAATAAATCTATATTTCATTTCAACATTTTCTTCCTAAATCGCTTTAAATATCATACAGTTTTCCAGAAATTGATAAAAATATAATCAGCTTATCGCTAAATTTTAGGTTAGCTTTATACGTATACTAGCGAGAATCCTGTGTTCCTATAAATGACATGTTATTAGTTAGTCCTATATAATAAATCTATATTGTGTTTTGAAATTCTCATCCGACATCGTTTTATATAAAAGATGGTTTTCTAGATACCGATACTTAATATAATCCGCTTATCGGATTGGTTGGATTAGTTTTAACCCATTTTGCATATGCATACTACTGAAAATACTGTAGCGATAATTAGTTAGTTTTATAAAAAAAACCATTTTATTTCAAAATTCCGCACCTACATCGCTTTGAATATATGAAGGTTTTCTAGGTATCAACACAACTGGACCGTAAAAAATATATTTGCGTGTTATATAACAAGTCATGTAGGTATATACATAACTTTCGATAAATACTAGTTGAAAAAGCAAGTAATAAAATAGAAAAGAAGTAAAATAAAGCTAGTAACAATCCCTGTAACGCAAATAAAGATAAACATAGATAGACACAAAACAATCAGTACATCAGGGCTAAAGTTATGCAAAACATGATTAAGTTAAGTTCACACTTCTCGTGTCCACTTCGAGGTAATATCAACTAGCTTATATTTCAGCTACCCCAAGGTAAGACCGCGCGCCGTGATATCTAGAACAGTAAACTCAAAATATAAAAATAGAGAGTGATCAATTTTGATTATTAATAGGAACTAACTTTGAATTAAAAGTGGTACTAACTAGCGGTATCTTACTTAGTGAGAATTGCTTAGGTATAGGAAAATTAAATGTGGTACTAATTATCGATATCTTACTTAGCGAGAATTACTAAAGGTAAAGAAAAATAAAATTTAAAGGCCAAACATCGGCGTTATAAGTTAATCATGCTAGATCTGCTAATCGATTGATGGAACCTCATGAATACTTTTCAATGCAACCACTACAAGGCAACGTACATAACTAATGAATGGAAAGTATTGAGACCCTTCACGCAAGGGATAAAGAAAACCAGTTCAAAAATATCAATATATTCATAGCTTTGCATAAAACTCAAGGCAAAAAGACATTTACAGATAAAGCAATTAAAATAAAACACTAAGGAGAATCAGAAAAATTAATCTTTACGTTTGAACAGTTTTTCATAATCCGCTGAAACTTAGGCTGCATCAAAATGGTGGACAAGATGGAGCCTATGCAACGAAAAATGAGAAAGGAATTAGCAACTACCCACGAGGAATTGAAATCACTTCAAATGGTCACGCTCATTAAAGAACAAAATGAACACACTTGATAGAACAGTGTAAAATCTCCGTTGTGAAATAGGCCCAGGCACCAAACAAATAATACACTAAAGATAAGATGGACATTACCTGAGACTCAAAATGTGTCGGATAAAAGATCCCGCACCAAACTAATTATTAAGAAAACCTTTCTACCGAGACTTCACAGCTTATTCATTAGCCGCTGTGGCGACACTTCAGTGTAGGCAATGAGGCTGATTACGATAAAGTTAGCACGTTAATTTTTTTCCGGGTTAGGGTGCTATTACCGGTAATTATTTGCCTTTCCACAATTACAACTCAGCTAATCACTACTCGATCCACATACCACATACCCAACAAACGTCACTCTCTCGTCATTTCCTGACCTGAAACTACTACCAAAGAATTTAACATGACGAACTCCATCTTAATCAAATTCGCAATAATAAGTCTTTAATCTAGTTTACCAAATTACCACCAAAACGAGCTTTTAAACATGTCATATACTGACTAGCTGCGTACCAAGGCTGAAGACCCAATGGATGACCCGCACTACTCACAGAAGGCTCATTCCAGAAACTTAGTTTTCGAGAATATCTGTTTCCCGGAGCAGTGTTGCCAAACGAGAATCGAACTCACATATATTTTGTGACTTTTCTCTCCTGCCTCTATGCTGTCCTGTCTATCCTCATGCCATATATCACGATGGAAAGCTTCGAAATTAAACTACAATACGCTATCCAAAAAGCAAATATTCACAAATTAAAAATATCGATTTAGGGTAGTTTAGAGTATTCTCCTCTAATGAGGCACGGTACCAATAGAACGATGTGCATTAGCGATTGCGAGAAAAGCAAAATCGGATGTCAAGGTTTTATGTATCAAGCCTTCAGACATCATTAAGCGTCAAAGGAAATAATTCGAGAGATAAAAGTGTTATATTAAAGAAAATTTATCAAAACCCAAAACATTACCGCCTAACCCAAACTAACCCAGGCAACAATACGATTGTGTATGTGCAAAAATAACCTTTACTACATAGCATTACTACAACGTTGACAACATACCGAATTGTGGTCCTTCGAAGCTTAATTCAATTCAATTTCTCTCAAGAAAAACTCAGAAATTCAATTAATTGAGGAAAATAAATTCCACATTATGAAATGCAGAGAAAGGGTTTCTACACGGTACGAGGTCACTTCTGGACCGCTGCAAAATAAACCACTTCGTGTTTGATGTATAACGTATCTGATTGAGTCCAGTAAATTTGTATGTTTCCATTTCGACGAGAGAAAAGAAATAGCAAACATTTTGTTAGGCCGCAGTCTCGACATCTTTCCGCTACGAGCCAGATACAAAAGTAAACAGCATATGAACTGAATTAAAACTATATATACATATACTGTTTCGAAGCATTGTTCAGGGAATTGTATCTAGTGTGGACTAGGCTTAAGGGAGCTTCATTACTCCCGCAAATGACGAAAAAAAGTCGTCAAACTTTATGGTGATTCGCCATATCGCCAGTTACAGGAGAGGAGGATATTGCTAGCAACTCAAATCCCAAACTAACACAAACTTAAAAACTTTCTTCATGATAACATTCTGGCGAATAGTGTTGTTGACATCGAAAGCCTTATAAAGGTTTGTTTTTCTTAATGGTCATATTTATATTAATATTAACTAATAACTGTAATGCCTAACATAACATCATGGAAAATCTTGGGAGTTTTGCTTAATAGTCTATCGAAACTTTATATCTCATTAGTTGTGAACGTTTACTTTCCCTAGAACATTTTCTCAAAACAATTTATAGACATTTTAAACCACGACGAACTCTATTAAAAGATTTTCGCTATCTTCAGGACCAGAAGATCTTTGCCTCTATAAAATGTATAAATTATGCTCAATTTACTACCAAACTTTTATTACGCTGAATATAAAAGCTACAATATACCATTAATAAAGGCAAGAGCTTTGAAACAAAGTTGCATCCTAACATCATTAATTTCCCCCGACTTAGATTTGGTTAGTAATACTGTCTATTTATTTGTATTTATTGACGGATAATGCCATTTACATAATGGAAAAATTAGTACAATAAACTTAAAGCTTAAACAAAAGACGAAAACAAATCTAGAAATATTGCTAAGGACCCACAACCTCACCTTACACTCTGTGAATTTGTTCCAATTCCCTCAGGAAAAGTTTCTGGTTACAGGAGAAGTCGGGAATTACTGCATAATTACCAAGGCTGGCAGATAGAAAAATACAAATTTGGTTACCATAATTTGTACGCAGGAAGAGTACATTAAATATGTTACGACAGCTGGTACTTCCAAACGAAACATATAAGCCCATTTAAGCCAGCAAGTAGGAGCACTCAACTAAAGAATTCAATATTTGGGGAGGTGGAAATTAGCTTTACGCTGAAAGGTTGAGTTCATGAAAAAGGACTCGTAGTGAAAATCAGCATTGTCAAAGGATTTATAATTCATAAAAGAAGAAATTTTCTCTAAACACGCTCGACACAATTAATATAGTTAGCATAATGGAGGCTCCATACACGAGAAACTTATTCTATGTGGCTTCTCACTATACCATTGTATAGAACTTTAAAAGATTGAACTGTAGCTAAGTCTTTGGATTTCTTTTTCCTATAAGGTTGTTAATATGTTCAGCATAAGACAGCTCTCTGTCCAAAATTACTCCCAAAACCTTAATGGACTCGGGGAAAAGTCTTTTGGTTAAATATATGCCTCACAGTTGAATTTGATATTCTATGCATAGTAGCAGAAAAAACAATATAAACGAGATAGTTTATATCACAATTATTAGAGTACTGTCATCGCAGTTTTATGTGAAATATTAATTTTCTACTTTAACACATAGCATGTTCTCCGTTAACTTTGCTAATATTAAAATACTGTTAATATCAGGCAAGTAACGAAATATTGCTAAAGCCGATATCTGATCATCCCAGCCTTGAATAGTGTAGATAAGATTTCTAGTTCGAACGTGACTTAATTTATCTAATTTTTGATTTGTCCATAAGGTCCTGCATTTAGCAGCTGAGTGGAGTTTAGCAAGCAAGTTAAGTAAAAGTTCGAGAATTTCACAAGCATGGAATTTTTCATGAAAGATGTAGCTATTCAGGAATTTGTAGCCTTAACACGGTTACACATTTTTTCCTAAATGTATGTTTGAATTTTGAAAAAAGTTCAAATAAAATCAGTTGACAAAATGCTTATTGGCATCACGAATTGAACTGTTTTATTTGAGTCCTCCACGGCAACCGATTCCGATTACTTAACCACCACACATTTGAGTGCATTTTGCTTATAGTAGAGCAGGGGAGATTCGGCCGCAATGGTCCTCTGTTATGATGGCACCCTTGAAATTTCTTATTTGATTTGTGATTTATAAGTTTAAATAGCAATGTTTGGATTTGATGCAAGCAGTTTAAAATGTGCACTTTTTGGATTTGATGGTTTCCTGATACATTAGGTATACTTGCACTGGGCGCCATTAAACATGGGTAATTACAATACTGTTCATAATGAAAATTGTTTGTCTGTAGATAATAGTTAACCATGTAAATCAACCGTAACAGACAAAATTGGAAAGGGGACAATATTAAGGCTGCAATAAATGCTGTTAGATCCAAAAATATGGGATGGTGTAACCGAAAGTACCCTGCATTGTGTCGTATTGTCTATCGCGACTGTTTGAAAGGAGTTGCTGGGGGCGGGATGATGCGGGCCAAATCCTTGGAATATCTGCTGTGAAAATATCCGTAAAAGACGTGTTTGCGGTGTTCCACATTATACAGATCTTGGGTCAACTCCGGGTCGCCGACGAGACGCACAGCTCTCTTTTGAATGGAATCTAGTAGCGTTAGGGTGTGCTTAGGTGCGAGACTCCAGATGTGTGAGCAATATTCTAAACATGCTCTTATTCACGCTTTGTAGAGCAAGAGCAGCTGCTGCGATGTATACAGTTTTTTCTTGCGAAATAGCGCGAGGCTGAGTTTGCGATGCTAGTACGTGGTGATGCCAGGAATGGCTGCTAACCAAGACACCCAGCAGTACAAATGTCGAGGATGAAGAAATGGTCGATCCTGCCATAATAATATTAGGGCCCACCGCGCGCCAATCAACAGCAAGGTGCAGAGGTTCTTAAGAAAACTAGCAATTTAGCTGCAGAGATTGACGCTGACAGTCCAAACGACGGCAGTTTGTTGAGCAATCCGCCATGCTAAACTCGGTTAAACGCCTTCGAAACATCAAACGCATTCGCTTGAGATTCTCTGTAGTTCTCAATTGCTCTACTTCATATATGAGTGACTTAGGCCAATATAAAGTCCGTTCAAGTCTATTGCGCTGTTACGTCATATCATTCCATCTTTCTTTATGCAATGAACGTATGTACTAAATTGGTCCGTCAAATTGGAATCTTTGACATCGATTTGCGTCAATATCAAAATATCATAACGATAATAACAAATTTAATTCATTTATTGATTTGTTGGTAGTAGGTTTGTGTTTTACGCTAATAATTGCTAATAAAAATCGTTTTGAGATGCCCCACCGGTTCAGTGAGAAAGAGCAAGCTTTAATTTTAAAATTAGTGCATTATTTCACTTGTGAAAAAGATGCTGTAAGTAATATTTGTTTTCTATTTATTTGATAATACTAAAAAATGATATCTCTAGAAAAAAATGTATTTTTGATGTGTAAACATCTTACGCGGCGATATGAGGACAAATCTCGGCAAATGAGACGGAAATGCGCAAACCAATTCTACCGCCAGGGCGGTATTATATACAATTTTGCCATTTAAAATCGTTTTTAAACGGATTTTAGACGATAAAAAGCTTATTATTATTTTAAATTAAACGAACTGTCAAAAGTATTATTACGATGCCCAGACGTTTAAAGCAATAGCCGCGTTCGTTTTTGTCATCTTTTTCCTCGATTTGCTCCAACATTTTGACAGGCACGTGACTTGTGTTTTCCTTTTAAATACACAGAACTCGTGACTGTAAAATTTTCAGAGCAAGTCGAGGAAAAAGATGAGAAAAACGAACGCGGCTAATATTGTCATAAGTATGTAAAATTGATAAAAACGGAACGTGCTACGGAATAGAAAACAGGTACAGAGACATCTTTTGGCTAGTGTAAAAAATAACGTACGAGTCTATCTAAGACGTACGGATCTTTTCTTTTGACGTCAGAAATTCTGACGTAACAGCGCAATAGCCTTGAATGGACTTTATGTCCTATCGATCTCTTCTGGGGGAAGCCGTATTAGTTATCGCTAATTATTCAGTTGCCTTCGAGGTAATTGTGTAGTAGATAATTGACTACACGTTCCATGACTTTGGAGATTATTGGAAGCAAGGCCATTCGGACGAAATTTTGAAGGCGTGGTTTTCTTGCCTTTTTTGGAACAGGTTGCATTCGATCGACTTTCCAAGACGAAGGGGAAAATCCCCGTTCGTTGGCGCAGTTCTTTAGCACGATGGCAGGTATTCTATCCTTTTGCGTATCTAGTTTTTGAGGATTTTACGAATGTCACGGTGGTGAAACTTAACTTCTGTCATTGTAGTATTGACATGGTGGGGTACGTTTAAAGTAGAGTGCGATGGAAACATTTCGGCGAGCATGTTTGCTTTTTCTTTAGCTGTATTTGCCGTGACGCCGGCGCCGTCTTCGTCCGTCAAAGTGGAACAGACGTTTTCGTACTGCATTTGCTACCTACCAGAAATTCCTGGAGCCACTGGGACATTGCAAAAGTTTGTTCCTTGTTTTTTGATTGTGTTTGTCATTAGTTTTATCAGTCCCACATTTGCTTTCGTTTCTCGTAAAAACTCTGAAGAATAACTAATCTCGAATAGTACTTCTGATCTAGAAGAAGGAAACAAGAAAGCTAGTGGACAATGGAGGAAGGGGAGAGAGCGGATTTTAACAAAAAGTGCAAAGAGATATTTAGAACTTTAGATGAAGGGCAAAAAGAGGAACGTATTTAGAAAAAAAAAGCAGAACAAATTACGCATATTAGGTGAAGAGCAAATCTTGAAAAGAACCTTTTGAAGAAGAGGAGGGCAGCGACGAGGTTTACATTTTTAGTAACGAATTGTATTTAAAATCCATAAAATTGCCATGCGGATACGATATCAGCAGTGTTTTAGCTGCTGCCATATGGAATGTGCGGAAGTTGATAAAAAATCAAAGATGTATACTTCTAACTCGTGCATTCAGATTTAGTGATTTACTAATATTCTAAAAAGTTAAGAAAGAGCTTACTGTGACTTTCATATTAAAAGAGTAATGTTTGATTCTGTGACATTTATATTCTTTATTTCATATATATTGTCAATTACAGTGCTAAAATTAAGTTTTCTTTTGTTGTTTTTTCGGGAGCCAACATACGCTGATGTTAGGTTTGGAAGGGATATTTGATATGTTAGGAATAATACTAAATAAATAATATAAAAATAATGAATATTGAACTGTTTTTAGCCAAATATCTGTTTTCGTTCCACATATGTTTAACCAAAAAATAATTAGTTATATTCAAGAGCTAAGTTAAGAATTTCAAGAAAAGCACATCATGGCCGCATCTCTCCTGCTTATAATTGCTCATATGATTTTATGGCGAAAAATTCCAAAATCGTGAAATATAATATATAAACGAGGCCACTAAAGTGTCATTTTATCTCTTAGCGAATTGTAGCCATCACTTCAGATAGAAGTACTAAGAGATGGGTTTAGTGTTGACAGTTCCCGTTCCTCAAATAGATGTACTGACTTTTGAAAAATTGCATTAAACTGGCGTGGAAAGGTAAGTCAGCTGCTTGCCTCGGTGTAAGTTAAAGCTTCTATAAAAAACAACAACAACTACTTCAGTGTAACGTACGTAATACTGACCTATATCAATATAAGATAATGGAGAGATTTTTCCAATACCCACTCACCTTAAATTGAGTTTGTGTTGCTATTTGGTTTTATCTTTCCTAAAATGCGTCATAAATTAGCTTTAAACAAAAATGTGTCGCATGTCGAGTAATTTATGTAATGCATTTAAATGAATTGCAAAATTTTACTGCCAGCAATTTAATTTTTATTACCTTCAGGACTTGTTGAGTGAATTGCTTACAAGGTGGGTACATTAGTTTCATAATAAATAATTTTTGCTTTCTGCGTTGACCGAAATAGTTTTTACCTTTCATGAAAATAAATGAGAATTTTTGTAAGAAGTAAAATGCTCTATTCTATATTTTTGCTAAAGTGGAATATATATCTAACAGACTTTTCACTGTAAGAGGGTTTAGTTCAAGGATGCCCGCATATGGTGTTTAAGCAAGTTACTTTGGAAGTTTAGACTTGTTTCTCACCATCGATTTGCTCCATAAACCAGAATAAATGAATCTCTTGTGATTGTAAATCCAGGATTTTGTTTATAAACCTTGTGAATCCTATGGGTTTTTAGGATAAGTGATGATTTAGGTACTCTATGACAATAAAGTTCAACAGCTTTCTATATATTTTGAAGATTTGATTGATTTATATTGATCACTTTAAAAAGCGATGGATTGGAGCGAGAGGTTTTATAATGGGACTATATCATGTCCCATTATCCAGGCAATTCAACTGTAGGCTTTCCTTTTATTTTGCTAATAATGGAGAACTCCTATTCATTTGGTAAAATTAAATAACCTCTTATAGGAAATATATTTATAACAGTTTAAAAAAATTGTAGTACGACGATAATGAAGTATATAAAGCGTATCATTGTATATTTTTATTCTACCCTACACATGCGTCGCTGAAGATAATTAAAGTTTTGGAAATATTTTCTAGATTTTGCAGAAAGTGAAACAGGTGAGAAGTATTTTCATTATATACGTTGATATATTGAGGCCGAATTATTTAATAAATCGTGTGCTCCACAACTTCCTGGCATAAAAACGGTATTGTTTCGTAATGGGGTAACGGCTAGTTTGGCATATAAAGCTGATGAAAATATCCTCGTTTCCTCTTGAATCATTTTTCCAGTTTGATTTCATAGTTATGCTTCAGCTTTGCCAAGGTGAAGTTCTTTTTCCACTCGTAGTTAATTACTATGGCTTCTAACTTTTGTTGTATGTTTTCACCAAATGTGCAGGTGTCAGTCTTTGAGAGAACAAATTTAGTTTCAAATTTGGTTTATTCCCTAAGCCTTGTATGCTTGTGTGTATTATATACTTTTCCAGAAAAAGAGGGTTCATTCGCTGTACTCTGAGCGTTTCAGGCAGATAATACGTGAGATTAATTTTTCGTAGGGAATAATTGAATTTTCTAGGGGGAAAAGACTTAATGGGTTCCTGAATCAGATGCTCACCGTCTATCGGAACCTTGAAAGGCCTAGGTCGGTGGCTGCCTGTTTTTTTAAATTGTACAGACCTAGTTCCAGATAGGGGCTGTGTTCTAGTTAATCCTGCTGAATGGCTGTCCTGCGGATTTTTAGAACGCAGAAAGTAGGACTACCCTATAGTATTTTTTTTGCCTATTTGAAAGTACTAGTCGTAAAGCAATGTGTGTAAAAAATAAAATGCCTAGAAAACGATGGGAAATAAATTAACATGGTCAAAATTAACTTTAACAAAACACTCATAATTATTGTAAAAAGCGGAAGTAATATTTAATAGCCATTTGATTAAATGAAATAAAATGACAAAGTGGTTTTATAAGTTTAAAATCTAAATATCTTCTTGATCAATACTTTCATTATTTGAAAAATACAGTTCTTTGCCGGATACATTTAACACAGAGATCACTATTGTTTGGATGTTTGTCCAGTCCAATTTATTTTCTACCTCTCATGCCTCGAAAATAATTTTCTCTATGTGGTTTATAAAATTTGGTTAGTGCTATCGAGGTACAATTTTCTACAACGTTATGCTATATATTTTAAACTTCAGCAGGTGATCCTGTAGTTTTAACAATAGCTTCGTCAGAACGTCTTTTGGCCCATTTCGATGGCATAAAAATGACAATGATAGGGTGGTAGTCTCTGAACATAATGACCACGGTCCACAGCGTATTTATCCAAATGATAATTTTTCTTTCCAAGCAATTCTAAAAAACGTTTTTTACTGCAGCTTTTTTTCGGAGTTTCTTCTCCTAGACGACTATGATTAGTTGCGTTATCCAGTACAATTAGGAATGGTTCTTCTAAGTTTGCAATAAGTTGAACTATAACCATTTCTTAAAAATTTCGATATTCATATTATCGTGATAAACACTTGTTTTTTTATTACATTTAAAAATCAGGGATGCATTTTGTCACAAATCCGTTTTCTTTTCCGGCATAAACAATAACATAACGTATCCCACTTCCAGTGTTTTTAAAACTAGTGTATTTGCAATCAACTCGCCACATTCTTCTTTCCCCACTTTAGCTAAAATCCCATGTCTTATCCAGAAAAACCGGTTTATAAATGTTCTATTTTTCTAGCAACTTGATATATATTTAGAAATACAATCTGATTTCCAATAATTGATCTCTTCCGTCCGGCTTTTTGAAGCTAAAGCCAATTTTCTTATTTCCCAAATATAAAGAACTTTTTTAAATCTTAATTTCGGGTGACTCTTCATTAAATTGCAGATAAATTATAAAGTATTATATTTCTTTCGGGCATATATTTCGCCTCCCTTAAACAATGTGCAAAGTATTCTTCGTAATTCGAGTTTTGCTCCGGGAAACGTTCCAGGCATATTCCTGCTAAATTCGAAATCTGTTCCCCTGTTTGTATCTTCTAGGTTGCATAATGTGTTTTGTGGACACTTTAGGGCTTCGGACGCTTTTTGAATTCGCTTAGATCGAGATACTATATCATTCTGAAAAGAACTTACTACATTAAGCATAAGTTTTTTGGATTCATCAGAATATCGCATTTTGGTAGTATATTTTTGCGTTATTTAAGGACATTCACAGACATCAAACTTCTGACGTAACAACATCTAATTCATAGAGAAAGCCATTGTCTATGATCAGATTGGGAATCAACGTTCATTTTTGTGGTAATTTTTATTTCGCCTGATTAATGATGGATAAATAAGGATTGAGTTATTCCAAATGGGTAATAAACATACTCAATATATCATTTCGTTTCTTTCGGGTTCCATGATGACATTGAAGCATTTGTATCTCCTGCACATGCAAAGTAAAGGTAGAGTATTTTATTTCCCGCCATGCAGTAGTATCATTTAATCCTAGAGTACTATCATACGTAAAAATAATTGCGAATTTGTTCAAAAACTCCTCCGCAGCAACCCCATTCTTCAAACTTTCGAGTCGAGCAGTTCGCACTGCTCTCCTAAGTTTCATTAAACATCGTTCCCCGCATCGTAAATTATAAAAAAGGACCTAGAAAATACTTCCATAAGTATCCTAGAGCAAAGAAAAGGATGCCAAAGACGTACTGCAATAAAAGCAAAAAAAAAAATAGTTTGTGACGAACACCAATTTAAAACATAATTGAGTTATTCCTAGCAAATAACCATCTAGATTAAATTTTTATTTTAAATATGAATAATATTTAATGTTTCTATAGTAAAATTATTATCTTTACAACTGTTAATAAATATTCCCTAAATACCACTACTTATATTTTAAATATACGTAAATTTTACATGTCGATCATATTAAGCAGCTACTGATAACGATAGTATTCAAGGAGTAAAACATGTATTTATATTATAAATCATTTCATTCTGAATAAGTTTAAATTACCTGCAAGCTGGTCCAACTTTCTTTGGTTGAACAGTTTTTCCCTTGTGGTTAATGTACGCTTCACGACGCACCTTTTGATATGTAAACATCTTACGCGGCAGTATGAGGGTAACGCCTCTTTCAGACGATACGTATTTTAGCCGGTCCGGTGTATTGGTTTTAACGTGTAGTCCAGTAGTGCATTAGTCTATTTGTCACACCACTCACGTTAAAACCAATAAAACCGGACCGGCTAAAATCCGTATCGTCTGAAAGAGGCCTGGTCCTCGCGCACTTATCGGAAGCGTCACGAACGGAAGCGACGCGAAGAAAATTGTGTAAGTTTCGCCTGACTGATTTACATTTAATTTTACGGCAGTCCGCGCACTGCAGCGGCGCGAGGCGAAGAGGCGCGTCGTTTGACGCGCGAATTCTCTTTGGACCAAGTAGGAGTCGTTTCTCCTGACGCTTCGCCTCAATGCGCGCTCAAAGAGCGACGAGAAGATTCAAATTTTAAAGTGAATAGTGGTTTCATATTTCAGTTGGTAGTAGTTTGATAGAAAGTATGCTCTATGGAATGCTTTAATATACCAAGAAGTTCAAAAAACTTTTCCTCAGACATACGAAAACATTTGAAAAATTTCTTCTTATCTTATCTTGTCTAAGGTCATTAAACAAATGATTAAATTTTCCATAAGTGTCTCGCTTTTGATTTATATTATAAACCCAGCATTTTTTCTTCTTTTCTTCTTGTTCTTCTTCTTCCATGGTGGCAATTAAACTTAATAGAGAGAGATCCTCTTCTGGCGAACTGCTCATCGTACCTTCACAACAATGCACTATGTTTAAATGCTAAAAATAAAATGAATTCGCGCCACACCGCGCGCCGTTCATTTCATTCGAGACGCAATGCGACGCTCCGTCCCAGTGCGCGGACAACTGTAAAATGACGCTTCACCTCGCCACGCTTCCGCTCGCGACGCTTCCGCCAAGTGCGTGAGGACCTGGCGAAGGTCCTCACGCACTTATCGGAAGCGTCGCGAATGGAAGCGTGGCAAGGTGAAGCGTCATTTTACGGATATCTGCGCACTGGGACGAAGCGTCGCATCGCGTCTCGAATGAAATGAAAGCCGCGCGGTTTGGTGCGAATCCAAAAAATGCTGGGTTCATAATATAAATCAAAAGCGAGACACCTATGGAAAGTTTAATCATTCGTTTAATGACCTTAGACAAGATAAGAAGAAATATTTCAAATATTTTCGTTAAGTCTGAGGAAAAGTTTTTTGAACTTCTCGGTATATTAAAGCATTCCATAGAGGATAAAAATACAATACCTTCTATCAAATACTACTACCAACTAAAATATGAATCGCTAATCACTTTAAAATTTGAATTCGTTGGGCGCGCATTGATGCGAAGCGACAGAAGAAACGACTCCTACTTGGTCCAAAGAGAATTCGCGCGTCAACCGACGCGCCTCTTTGCCTCGCGCCGTTGTAGTGCGCGGACTGCCAAAAAATTAAATGTAAATCAGTCAGGCGAAACATACTCAATTTTCTTCGCGTCGCTTCCGTTCGTGACGCTTTCGATAAGTGCGCGAGCACCTGTAGACCGATAGATCTAGCCCTGACTTTACTATTGTAAAGTGCACAGTTTGGCGCATCTCTCGAAGTATAAAATGGCTGATATTTTTTATTCTAAATATGCTTAAAACATTGATAACTTTTGCAGTTTAGAGATTATGCAGGCAAATATTCACCAATCGAAAAACTTTTTTGTTTTTAGGAATTTCCTATAACATGCAGTGAAGAAACTGTAGATAAAAGCCCAAAAATATTTCTGGTACCAAAATCGTTATCGTCACTTTTATAGTTTAGACGCTATGATATTTTATAACGCGCAGAATTTAAAAACTCTGGTAACTATGGAGCGGCCGGGGCGCCACATACTATACTACGGTACAGAGCCTCATAGAGCGCGGTGGGTCTGCACCGCAGTATATTATGTAGTCGAAAAATGCGCTTATTTTCCACTACATAATATACTACGTTACAGAGCCTTTTTTTTTTTTTTTTTTTGGCAGTGGCACACACACTAAAGGTAGATCCTATGGCGCTCGACGAGCGGTGTGTGTGCGAAGATGTTGATTGACACGGTTCTTGAATATTTGTAGGTTGTAACTAGTGGGAAACAGATGTCCTGGAAGTGAGTTCCACAGTGATGCAGTGCGCCAGACAAAGGAGTTCTGGTAAAGCGATGTTCTAGGTGTTTCTAGTTGTACGACGAACTGGTGCGCTCCTGCCGTCTGTCGGGACTGCCTGACAGGAGTTGCCAGGGGCGGGATTATGTGGGCCAAATCCTGGGAACATCTGCCGTGAAAGTATCTGTAAAACAGAGACATCTTGGCCACATGTCTGCGATGTTCCAGACTATCCAGATTCCGGGTCAACTCCGGATCGCCGACGAGACGCACAGCCCTCTTCTGAATGGAATCCAGCAGCTTTAGGGTGTGCTTTGGTGCGGCACCCCAGATATGTGAGCAATATTCTAAGCACGGTCTTATTTGCGCTTTGTACAGCAAGAGCAACTGCTGCGGTGTATAGAGTTTTTTGTTGCGAAATAGCGCACCAAGCTTCTGGGAGGCTGATTTTGCGATGTTAGCAACATGGTCATGCCATGACATATTGCTGTTGACCGAGACACCCAGCAGCCCGATTGACGAGGATGAAGGAATGGTCGATCCTGCCATAATGATGTCAGGGCCCGCTGTATTGGCCCTCTTAGTAAACGTTGCTGCTTGGGTCTTTGCTGCATTGAACTGGACCAAATTTCGGTTGCCCCAAGTTTGAACTTTCTCCAGGTCTTGATTAATTGCTGTAATCTGCTCCTGTCTGCGGTGATGAGTCTCAGTCGCTGGTAAGGGTTTTTCTGATCTAAAGTGGGAGACAAGGGTACTGTCATCTGCAAAACTGTAAACAGGATTATTCGTTTCGATCAGCAGGTCATTAATATAGATGAGGAACAGAGTTGGTGAAAGTATTGCCCTGAGGCACGCCCGCGTTGATGGTGAATGTGTCCGAGATGTGTCCATCGACTGCAACATGTAGGGATCGGTTCTTAAGGAAACTGGCCAGCCAGCTGCAGAGAGAGGCGGGCAGTCCCAAGGACGGCAGTTTGTTGAGCAGTCCGTCATGCCAAACTCCGTCGAATGCCTTTGAAATATCCAACGCAATCGCTCGAGACTCTCCGTAGTTTTCAATTGCCCTACTCCATATATGAGTGACATAGGCCAATATATCTCCTGTCGATCTCTCTTTGCGAAAGCCGTATTGATTATCGCTGATTATTCTGTTGCTCTCGAGGTACTTGAGTAGTTGCTGGTTGACTACACGTTCCATGACTTTGGAGATTATTGGAAGCAAGGCAATCGGGCGATAGTTTGAGGGCGTGATTTTCTTGCCTTTTTTTGGAACAGGTTGCACTCGAGCGACTTTCCAAGAGGATGGGTAAATCCCTTTTCTGTAAGAATGAGAAAAAAGCCTGGAAAAAACAGGTGTTAGTTCGTTGGCGCAGTTCTTTAGCACGATGGCAGGTATTCCGTCCGGTCCTGATGCCTTTTGCGTATCTAGTTCTAGTTCTTTTAGAAAGAAAAGCGCATTTATAATGTTATTAATATTGCTTGGTGCTATAAAATTAGTAGTAACACATTTAATTATTGTAATTATTTCAATTAATATTGATTTTCGTTTCATTTTCGTTGGCGATTTAGATATACAAGATAGAGGGTGTTTAAATTAATGTGTATGAAGCTTAAAAAGTTACTAGAAAATGCGGAAGCGAATAATGCTCTAAAGGTGTGTTGTATTGTTAGGAATTTTAATAGTGCTTTGCAAGACGAGATGTTAGTATTCATATAAAACAAATATTTATAAAAAAATAAACATAGGTACCCTAAAACGAGTTAAAACTTTTAGTGAGATTTTGCGTTTTGGCGATTGCAGTGCACAGCTTCATTTAGTGACCTTGGAGCCCTACGTCTTCGGACGATTTTTTCATTTTTCGCTGGCCTTCCTGCTTGAATTATTTTCGATCCAGATGACATTCCAGGTCTTTGTGTTCCTCGACTCGTTGATGTAGGTTGTACCTTAATTATTCTTCCACGGCGAATATTTTCCATAGTGCTGAATAAGTTTAACAGCTCCGATTGGGCTTTTATTTTTTCTAAGGTTTTGTTTAGTTTCACCACCATATTTGTTGTTTCAGGCGTTGAGTCCATTTTGACCATTTGTACAAGATTTGAGAAATTTTGACTCAATTGTTCTACCGCAACTTCTTTTTTCTTAAAATCATCTGATTGTGAAGATAATGAAGGCAAATTAGGAACCATTTCTTGTTGAAAAAAGTTAACTATGTTGGGGTTTGGAACCTTCGGCAACATGCACTAAAACGGAGTTTTATCCACAATACCGAAACAGAATTATTGCACTCGACGCGCGTTTCGCTAACCACGTTAGCATCATCAGGAGATGATTAATCATCATCACCACGTTAGCATCGAGTGCAATAATTCTGTTTCGGTATTGTGGATAAAACTCCGCTTTAGTTTGAAAAATTTAAGTATATCACATTGTTCTTTATTGCTAATCTCATTTGTTATCACTTCTATGTTAGAAGTATCCATCATATCTTCAAAAAACATGTCATCAATGTTTTCCCCTATGGACAATTTAGCTATTTTTTTCTATCAGAAGTAGATAATAGAGGAGTGCAGTTTAAATTAAGAATATTATAGTTTTCTTTAACTGCGCACATGCGTGTTTGCAAAATCTCCCCCCTTGTCCAGCAACACAGTCGCACATTTCTATTTTGGTATCTACTCTATACAAAAGATCTTTTTCATTTTCTGATGAAGCTAAAAATTGGGAATCTAACACATTCGATCTGAATGTATGAGCCCATTCGGTTTTTCATTTATAAAAACTATTAAAGTATTTTAAAAGGTTTGGATATTTTTTAAGTAAATTGTCACTTATAAATGAAGCGTATTCATCTTTAAAGTCTTGGTCTGCTGTGGATTACTTGAAATTTCCTCATTATGTAAGGCCTATCATTTTTTTTTTCAATTTTGTGGTCAGCATTTCAAAGCCATCGCCAGACAGCCTGGCACACATGGAACGTACAGAGGAGAAGTTTAGTATCAGGAAATAAAACGGACAAAGCATTTCTCTCTGCATCCGAATCATCGGTGATTATAACTGTAGGAAAACCTTTCTTGCCAAAACCATTCCTACCCAAGGTTCTTTTTAGCAAACTGAATGCCAAAGTATAGTTTGCTTCACTTTGTTCACTGTGTAGAATCACTCCTAGAGGAACGGCTCCAATTTTATGGGCTGTAAATAAAAATGTAATGCAAGAGTTCATTTGGTCGCATGAACCACTGCTATCAATGAAAACCATGCTTTGAGAGAATTCGCTTTCAAGAGCCCTTAGCATGATTGGCGTCAATACTACAATTATAAGCGAATCTTCATTTATTTCGATTTTGATTCGCATATCTTCATACTTTTTTATTATTTTTTTGAAAACATTAATCATGCTTTAATGATCTCAGCTAGCAAAATTCGCTTTTCTAAAAAATGTATATTCTAAAATACATGTATTTTCAAAACAAAGGAATGTAACCAAACTATTAATTTTTATAGTATTTTTTTAAATAAAAATTATTTTCTTATTCTCTCACTAGTTTCTAACAAAAATTAAAATGCAGATAAATGTATCTGCATTTTCTTAATTCTTAAAGATGCATGGGAAATGCAAATAAATTAAATCAATTTTTTTAAACATAAACCGTTAGTCGGACGGAAAAAACCATTTTTGTTAGAAACTAGTGAGAAATTAAGAAAATAATTTTTATTTTAAAAATAGCAGTGACGTTTTTATACCCGAATAAAAATATGTAATTTTTCGCCTTCATCATTTCAAAAACAAAGTATTTTTCGGCCACATGTTTATTAACTAAACTAAGGTTATTTTTTAATATTCTATTTATCCTAGAAATTAGCGGGACGTTTTTTGAAACACCATGTACAGGTACATGCGAGAATGCACATAGGCTATTTTTCTTGATTTGGGATATACACAAAAATGGATATATACAATATTTTTGGATATATACAAAAACCACGTATCCGAGTGTTTGAATGAGGCCTGTAAATTGTATTAAATTTCAAAATCCCACTAAAAGTTTTAACTCGTTTTAGGGTACCTATGTTTATTTTTTTATAAACATTTGTTTTATATGAATACTAACATCTCCTAGAACTATTAAAATTCCTAACAATACAACACACCTTTACAGCATTATTCGTTTCCCCATTTTCTAGTAGTTTTTTAAGCTTCATATACATTAATTTAAACACCCTCTATCTTGTATATCCAAATCGCCAACGAAAATGAAACGAAAATCAATATTAATATAAATAATTACAATAATTAAATGTGTTACTACTAATCTTATAGCACCAAGCAATATTAATAACATTATAAATACGCTTTTCTTTCTAAGGCTCTGTAACGTAGTATATAGTATGTAATGGAAAATAAGCGCAATTTTCAACTAGATACTATACTGCGGTGCAGACCCGCCGCGTTCGATGAGGCTCTGAACCGTAGTATAGTATGTAAATGTGCGGCCGGGGCCGTTAATTATCCTCGGACAACATACCCACAGAATAACCACCGTCCACCGTGCACCGTGTTGTTTTGTGACATAACTTTTGAAGGTGTTATTGTTATTAATAAATGACACACATACACATTTTTCAGTTTAATTTTAAAAATACATAATGTGAAGATTAATTATTGGCCAAAAGTAACATATAGAAAGGCTTGTCACAACCTAAAATAACAATATTAAATTATTTTGAAAATAGATAAAGGCCCATTTCTATATTTCGAAAGACAAACAGATACTTAATACTTAATTAAATAAAACAAGAAATGGAAGTTATTTAGTAGACTATGAATTATACAATGAAAACTATTTATATAGGATGTTTCTGGGAGACGTGGTCATTTTTAAATAACTAAGAAAATAACAGAGCTATATTACCCTATTCTACACAAAGAAAAATTATAGGTACTACCTACCTATAAAATGTTACCATTAAAGTCAGCAACAAATGAAAAATTCTTTAAAATAATATATAATTTATTGAAAAAAGAACTATTTAAACATTTTTCCATTCTGGTGAAGATGATATTCAATTTCTGTGTAGATTTTTCAAACGGAAGTTAGTTTCCTATTTTCTTCATTATAGATTAATTTTAAAACTATTAAGCTTTCAAAACAGTACGTCATCGTAAATTACGTAATAATTGCCCAAACTCTAAGATAAAACTTTTCGTTGTCATTAGATTGTTTGGTGTCTTTTGAATCGTCCTTTATAATAAGCTATGATTTTACAAAACAAACGGATATTATAAGGAAAACTTTTGAGTAACAAAATATAGTTTTAAAAAATATGTATAAACAAATTTCCTACTTACTACTAAGTTTTTCACGGCTCTTTGTTTTATATTATTTGTCTTTTTTTTTATTGCATCATAGAATTTTCCACTTTACAATAATTGTTTAAAAGTATATTTGAAAAATGGATTACCCATAGTTTATATAACTTAATACGATTAATCCCACATGCATTACAGGTACTATAATAATAATAATAATAATAATAATAAATAATAATTTTTATTCAAGTATCTTGTAATACATTGAAAAGGCATGAGTGCAGCTAAACAGAGTAGCTCAGCTGATTTATACACTTATCCTTAGAAAATAAAAAAAATAAAAATAAAAATAAAAAAGGTCACTAAGGTTACAAATAATAAACCTAAAAGATTGGTTTAAGCAAAAAAATAAAAATTTTATCAGAAAAGAGTATCCAATTTAAAGCACTAATGTAAAAAACAAGTCTTTATTTGCTTAGAGAAAGCTGAAATAGAGCAAGTACGTGCGAAGGGTAAAGGGTAGGTCATAAAAGGTTTTAGCCAGGTCATACGTAAAAGATCTCTCATATACTCCACACTGATGACGGGGTATAATTACCCCATTAAATCGCAAGTTAAGTGTGTTTACATCTGTCCTAAAAGTTATTTTTTGAAATAAATATTGAGGAGATTTTAATTTAATAATTTTGTTATATAAAACACATTTATGGATCAAACGTTTTGTTTTCATATTAACCCAACCCGTGACTATCAGTTTATGACTAATTGGTTGCCTACGGCGAATTCCATAAATAAATCTTAAACAGTATTTTTGAATTCGCTCTATTTTTTCACAGTATTCTGCAGTCAAACAAGGGCCATACACCACATCACAGTGGTTAAATATGGATAAAGTCATAGTATCACATAACGTTTTTTTAGTTTTCTGATCAAGCAAATGTCTCGAGTTGTAAAGAGCACGCAATCTTCCAATACATCTTTGAATGCAAATAGAAATATGTTTCCTAAACCGGAGTTCATTATCAAAAGTAAGCCCTAAATTTTTGTGTTCGATTTTCACAGAAAGTATATCCGCTTCAATTTTTACAGATACTTTTTTTGTTAAACGCTTTACATCAATAGGTCTCCCACAAAACATAACAACAGACTTATTAGGATTTAAATAGAGGTCATGATGTCTAGAAATTTCATTTATTTTATTTAAATCTTCTGTAACCAAATTACAACTCTGTTCCAATTGCGAGGGTAAAAAAGGGTAGTATAATTGAGTATCATCTGCGCACTTTCGAATTTTACAGTATTTTAAAAAGTCTGGAAACTTGGAGGTATATAAAATAAAAAGAATTGGTCCCAATATGGACCCCTGAGTAGAGGTACACCTGATTTTATTTTAAGATAGTCAGACTTAACACCATTTAAAATCACCCTCTGCTCGCGATTCATGAGATAATTTTTAATTAAGGTTATAGAATTATTATGGAATCCGAGGTACTCCAAGACTACTAGCAGTATGTTTTGATTTATGGTGTCAAAAGCCTTAGAATAATCTAGGAGAACAAGAATTGTACAGTTACCCTTATCAATGGACCTAAAAATGTCATCAGTTACATTAAGAAGTGCGGAGGCACAGCTGTGTCCCTCTCGAAAACCCGATTGCGTATTATCGATTAACTTTTCAGTTTCAACATATTTTACAATCTGATTTTTAAGGGCACGTTCAATGACTTTAGATAAAATTGGTAAAATGGAAATTATTGGCCTTAAATCACTAAAGCTATTTGGAATATTTATTTTTGCTAAAGGAGTAATATTGGCCAGTTTCCACTGAGACGGAAATACAGAATTTAAAATGCAGACATTTAACAGATGACAAATAAATGGTAAGATAAACGGACAGCAGAATATTAAAAAATTTACATGTATTCCATCAGAACCAACAGATCTAGTTTTAATTTGAGTTAAAACTTTTGAAACTTCATTTTCTGAAACTGTAAGAAATTTAAATTTATCAGAGGTAGTTTTAGGTGTTTTATAGTATTCATAAACTGCTGAAGAAATGTTACTAGGTGATGGTATATTATTTATAAAAAAGTTATTAATGTCATTTGGATTAGAAAGATTGTCAGGAATGCTACAGTTTTTCTTGTTAGAGAAAATATTAAAATTTTTTAATATTTTCCAAAAGACTATGCAATTTTTAGTGTTAAGCTGTTGTTGAAAAAAATTTTTTTTCTCTTTGCTTACAAGTTTATTAATATAGTTTCTTAGATCTTTATACGCGTTATGGTTTTCTGGTGAACGGTTTTAAGAGGAGTAAATAAATCCATAAGTAGCGTTATGTTCTTATTAAAAAAATTTAGCTTTTCATCAATGTTGTTTATATCGTAAATATTTTGCCAAGGAATTGATCTTAAAGAGTCGTAAAGACCTACGAGATTTACATTTTTTAAGTCTCTGAACGTAACTGATTCCACCCTTTCTTTTACAATTTCAAGGCCAATCACACCATAAATCAGTTCATGGTCAGAAATTTCCAGCCCTCGAGTTCCAGATTGCAAAATATGTAAGTCTTCAGTTACAATTAAATGATCTATGAGCGTTGAAGAGGTTCGAGAAATTCTTGTTGGTTCATCAATAATTTGTTTTAAGCCCAACCCATCAAGCACTTCTAGAAATTTGCGAGCTCCATACTCAGTAAGGCCAAATAAACTAATATTTGTATCACCAAAGAGAATTAAATTATCAGTTTGTGGAAGTTGATCCATAAGTATTTTTTCAATTTCGGACACAAAACGATTAACAGAAAAATCTGGTGGACGATAAACGCAACCAATAACTAAACACTCCGCTTTTAATTTAATTTTAATCCATAAACATTCTATAATATCATGGTATTGATCAATTATTTCATGTGGGAGAGAATACTTTATATAAACACCGACTCCGCCCCCATTACGACCAACCCTATCCCATCTATAAAAATTGTAATTATTAATGTGAACAAATTCATTTGATAGATGTGGCCTTAGATTTGTTTCTCCTACACCTATAACATCATAACACTCACGAAGAATATGTTCTTTAAACTCATTAAAATGTGCTGTTAAGGAAGCAATATTTAAGTGACAAACCTTAAAATTTTTAGTATTCATTCCTCTGTAAAATTAAATAAATAAGTACTTAGCTATACTTGTATAATGCACAACTTACTTAAGAAACAAAACAACCAATCAAATAAGAAATACCAAAGAGGAAAAAAAACCTTTACCCTAAAATATGGAAAAAGACAAAAAAATTAAAAATGTTTTTAGGAATTTTAGGAAGCTTGACTCCTCATAAAGAAAAAAACAAAAAATAAATTACTATAGTTATCATAAGAGTTTTAAATCATTTCGATCTTATAATAAAAAGACAATAAAAACAACCCACAATGTAGCCCGAAAAGGGTAGTTTATCAAATAGGTAAATAATTATTAATACATTATGGATAATTATACATAATCTGTTAATACTTATTATCAAATCAATAAAGTAACTAATAAACCAAAATATTAACTTAACTTACAGTTTTTATTCCAATTAAAGCTGGTAATCTAATAAGCAAGATAAGCCGTACGCACTAAACAGTATTATTACATTTCACTTTGAATATGCGCCCATTCTGTCTCGGATCTAATTTGCACTTTTTTATTATTATAAAAAATATAAACAAAGCCACCTTGAGTCCAAGTAGCATTTCCCATAGCGTCACGCACCTTATTAAATAAATTACGATTCGCGACTGTAAGAAGTTCCGTAATCATGAAGTTCGAACTTTTTAGTGTCTTTTTCGCGAAAAATATTTGGTCTCGTTTCCATCGATGTGTAAACGCTACTACAATGGGTCGTATTTTTTCGGAATTTTTGTGTTTGGATCCCATACGGTGACATTCCGCTAAATCGGTTTTTTCGATGTTGATGTTGAATTTGGTCGATATAAAATTTAACGTCTCCGTATAAACATTTTCGTTTCGGTTCTCTTCGACGCCATGGATGATTAATGAGAAATTGTTTCTGCGCATCTGCGTAGTGGTAGTTTCAAGTAGCAAATTATCGTTTTGTTTTTGAATGCTTTGAAGATCGTTCTTAAGAGCTTGGAGTTCTTCTAGAACCAAAGTCTTAAAGTCTGAAAATTCTTCAGGAAGGCTGGATGATGGGCCAACAGCTGAGATTCGGGGCCGTGCTGATTTGTCACGATTTTCAAACTCAGTCATGAGCCGGTTGAACATACCGGTTAGTGTGTCAATGCGACTATTCACTTCTTTTAGGGTTTTGGCCATATTTACCTAATAATTTGGAGCCCGAATGCAGCTTAGCAAAAACTTGCACCAAATTTAGGTTTGGATAACTATAAAAACTCACTTGATTTTGGAAAACTTAAACTTTTTGGGGAGCCGATTGCTAACGTGCTTATCTGTATCGCAGCGACATCTACTCTCCCAAAGGTACTAACAGGCGATAATAAATTTTTATGTTGTAACATTTCCATTGACATAGCCTGTAAATCCCTTTTTGGTTTTTAAGTTTTAAAAAATATTTCTCAAATGCTTCACTAGTTAAAACCTTAAATAATAAGAAAACGTTTGTAATAGTTTGTACAATTATATCTTTGGGCAATTTCAGGCCTCCACGATCTAAGCATTGAATGTATGCGAATTCATTATTTTCCATTGATGGTTCAATATCTAAGTTAGTTTGGAAGCAAGTAAAATCTTACAATTTTTACCTTTCAAATTTTTATTTACAACTCTTCCAACGTATCCTGCTATGTAAATTAAAATACGGATATCTCGGTCATTAACTGATTCTTCGCTTGATAATATTAAAACATCTAGCAAATAATCAGCATACTCCATCTATATCGGGTTCGGTATCCCTATTATCACTTTTTTCACAATTTGTAAGCAACTTATTTATAATAAAATTGCCGTTTACTGACGATTGTAATTTTAAAACACTTAATAATTTCAATTTCCGTTCATATTCTAAAACTTGAATTCCAGATATATGGTAGTTACCACCAGACATCAAATCTGTATTGTCCGAATCTTCCATCCAAGTCATCGATTTGAAATTTTCCAAGCAATATATAATCAAATTTTATATCGATAAGTAGATAGTTACACATATCTATAAAAGCTTTACACGTATGGGTCAGCGAAAATTGTGTTTGAGTGGATAATTTACCATTTCTGTATGTGTGTGGTTCCCCCGGAATGGTTAAATCGTTCCATAATTCCAGCCATCTTATAAAATTTTTGAAAAAAAACAATATTTTTGTCATAGTCAGGAATTTTTATAGCATGATAGTGTGTATCTCGGAAACGTATACCTTTAAATTGTGATGTAGTATTAACAATTTTCCACCACTTTGATATTAAATTTAAAAATGTTATTGTTCCCCTCACTAAATGTAAATTATTTTTGTAAATTTCTTCCAGTGCACTCACGTTTTTATTGTCAAAAAGACGGACACATAACTTTACATTCTGTCTCTCAATAGAAGAAGGATAAAATACTTTCCTTGACAGACCAGGTGTTAATTTTATTATATTACGTTCTTCTTCTAAAAATATTTTTTTCAAATCATTTGCAGACGCTTTATTGAGTATCACTTCATTTCTTTGACGATCAGAAAAAATTTGGAATGTCTGCATGTGATCTGGGATTTCAGGAAAACAGAACGTTTGAACGGTATCCTTCTGATTAAACCATATATTTCAAATCGATTTAAATAAATGAACTGTATAAAAAAAACAAATTTTTTTTGTTGTTCATCCAGAAATGGATTAAAAAAATAAATATTAATCAAACATTTTTTTATTCACAGAATTATTGTCTGAAATAATAGCAATGACCTGATACTCGATGTTCGTTAAATTTTTTAGTACTTCAAGAGTTAATTCGTGCAATAAATTATATTTTAATGTGCGAATTGAAAACAGCCCGACAACATCTTTGTAATTAGAAAATATGGAAGAAATCATGAAAGCCTGAATGGGAGTTGCTAACATTTTATTTTCATTGGTGGTGGATGTTGAACCGAAACCTTCAATTTTGCCGCCTTCTTAGGAAATCTCGGATTTCAGGTAAATCTCATCCAACATTCGCACAACATATTTTTCTTTGTCATTCAAAAGTTTTTGTTTTCCTGCTAAATAATTTAAATGACTGTCTTCGATACCAGAAGTATTTGTTTCAGCAATAGTCTTTTTAAATGTCTAGGACTGGGAAGTGTTAAAATTGTACTAGCCCAACATTGTTTAAATAATATGTAAAATTTATATTTGTATTGTATTATTACTTGTATTATAAATCTAACAGCACAAAGAACATTCAAAATATTATTAATTTGTGTTCACTCTTTAATGGAAAACTTTGACAGCTGGAAATCAATAATAACTAGCGAAAAGTTACCTACCATCGCCAACCGCAATCGTAGCTTATTATAATATAATATAAAATAGATAAGTTAATATCCGATCCATTTTTAGTTTCATGGCAAGACGGCCGCTTCATATCAGCCAAAGCCACGCGCCGCCGCGCCGGCGCCGGCGCCGATGTGACGAGTTATCGGAATTTTTAAATTCTGCGCGCTATAAAATATCATAGCGCCTAAGCTATAAAAGTGACAATAACGATTTTGATACCAGAAATATTTTTGGTGTTTTATCTACAGTTTCTTCGCTGTATGTTATAAAAAATTTCTAAAAAAAAAAGTTTTTCCATTGGTGAATATATGCCTGCATAATTTCGGAACTGCAAAAGTTAGCGATGTTTTAAACATATTTAGAATAAAAAACATCAACCATTTTATACTTCGATAGAAGCTCCAAACTGTGCTCTTTACAATAGTAAAAAAATAATGTTGATAGCTCAAATAGATTCGGAGATATTGGAGTGAATAAGTAAAAGAACTCAACCCGATTTTTTCCATTATTGGCTCAATTACACCTAAAATTGTGACGTCACTGGCGTAGCGATGATGAGTGTCACGGTTTAATCTATCGGTAGGCTACGCGTACGCTTGCTTGTAATTAAATCATCAACCGCACACGCGGATTCGGTGCTTCAAAGGAGCTGCAAGACGCCGAGCGCAGAACAAAAATCTAGGAGCTGACCCATAACTCTGAGCAGAGTAATGTGGGTTACCTAAATTCACTTTTCGCATGGCCCTCCGCTCGCTTCGGGAGCTCCAGAAATGAAAACTAACCAGGTGCTAGCCCAAACTAACCCAAGACATACAGAAAATCAAGAAAAAAACTGTTCAGAAATATAACCTTAAAAAAATAAAAAACCGACGGGGTTTGAGCCCGGGTCGCCGAAGTGAAGACCAACCATTCAGATCTCTAGACCATCAGAAGTCACAAAAACAACCGTTTATATCGCGAAGAACATCAAAACTATTGAAAACAGTTGACGACTAAAAGTTATGGGTCAGTCCCAGTGGCGCAGCATACTAGTAGACAAGGTAGACATTGTCTACCCAAAAATTGTCTACAGTTATTTGTCATTAACTTATTTTATGAAATTGTACTAACTGTCTAATTAAAATTAAAAAAAAAACTTAATATGCAACACACAACCTACTTGCTCTCCTTATATATCTATGGCTGTAATGTAATTTATGTAATCCGAACCGCAAACGAAATAAAAACCGCCTAAACTACAATGCTCGGACCCCAGGAAGACACGTCGAGATTTGTCTACCAAACGAATCCAAAAATGCATCAAGCAGGCGACAGGCTGCGAAGCCAGAGGTCTCGGTATTCAGCGTACGTTCGCGATTTTCTCGGGTTCGAAAGACGTTACACGCTTTGTCTATCGCAGTTGACCACCTATTTTTATTATACTGCTGTGGGATACCATTTCCGGGAACTTTTGATATGGTGGGTCGCAGTACTTCAGTTTTGTTTTATCTGCAGGACTGCTGTAAGATTGAGTTTATATGTATATGTTTTATCTTATATTCATATATAAGTTACTTGTATAATTATGTTAATATGTATTTTTTGCCTATTTACACTCTCTATAGTTACTAGCACAGAGCTGCTGTAAGATATGTTTATATGTATATGTCTTTATCTAATATTCATGTATAAGTTACGTTTATATGTTAATATGTATGTTTTGCCTATTTACCCTCTCTATAGTTACTACTCCTTCTTCTTGCGATGGCGAAGATATTGTAACAAACGTAAGTCCTCTTTATCACTTGACATCTTGGCGATTACGGATAACACACATTGAAATACAATTACGGATTTTAAGGCATACGCTCCGTGTACAGGGTGGCTCGAATTCGTGTCTATGTATGGGGAACTCCAAAACCGTAAGAGATACAGTGTCGGTCAAATTAAGGCAAAATTGCGCATTTAGGTGCCTAACAATATGCCGTTTAGAAAGTTTTAAAATTCCGAGTAATTCCGGAGATATCCGGAAAAAAACCGAAATTTTGAAAAATCGCTTTATTTTTTTCCTGGGCTTATTTAAAAACGGATTTCAAATTGAATTGCACTTTTGCATTGCCACTTTTTCCGCTCTATCCAATGATGGTATCCAGTTTGAAATCCGACGTTTCGTCTTCAAGGGATCATCATTATCTTTCTTTTTTTAAATACGAACTTTAATTTTTTTTATCGTTTTTCAGATGGTCTTGGCGTTATTAATATGATTATGTGTTTTTATTTTTTTTTTAATTTTTATTTTTTTTATTATTATTTTTTTAATTATATATTTTGCTCTGGCGTAATTTTAAACATTTTAAGGTAGGAACTTTTGAAATATTTATATTCTATAAAAATATTTTATTTTGTTTTTTGCATTATGTGGAAAATTGGAGCGTATTAAAAATAGAAAATAGTAAAATTATTTCTTACGAGAATATTAAATTAAATTATATAAAATCACGCAAAGGAAAACATATTATATAATAATAATAAAAAAATAAAAATAAAAAATAAAATAAAAAAATATAAAAACACATACTCATATTAATAACGCCAATACCATCTGAAAAACGATAAAAAAAATTAAGTTCGTATTTAAAAAAAGAAAGTTGATGATGTTCCCTTGAACACGAAACGTCCGATTTCAAACTGGATATCATCATTGGTTAGAGCGGAAAAAGTGGCAATGCAAAAGTGCAATTAGATTTGAAATGCGTTTTTAAATAAGCCCAGGAAAAAAATAAAACGATTTTTCAAAATTTCGGTTTTTTCCGGATATCTCCGTAAATACTCGGAATTTTAAAACTTTCTAAACGGCATATTGTTAGGCACCTAAATGCGCAATTTTGCCTTAATTTGATCGACACTGTATCTCTTACGGTTTTCGAGATCCCCATACATAGACACGAATTCGAGCCACCCTGTACAGATCTTCAGGTGTATAGAAAACGTAATATATCTATTAGTAGACGAAACACTCCAACGGTAGCTATGGAAATGGAGTACGGCTGTTTTAACACACTAGTTTAATGTATGATACCTAAAAACGCCAGAGTAATACCCAATGTTTTTAATACCTATATAAAATAGACTCAAGGGTCTTACTTATCGTTGAGTGAGTATTAAGTGCTCCCCTTCCAAACGTAAAGTGTGGCAAACTTATTTAGAACAGCGACGTTTGAGGAGCGAAGCGAGGAAAAATGGCTTGCAGCCAATCGCCTTGATGCACTTTGTCACGAGGACGAGGGGAACTTGTCGCACCTGTTGCCGGATGTATCGGGCAAATAGATATAAATGTCGCAAATTTATTTAAATTGATAATGTTTAAAATAGATTATGAATTAAAGTTGAAGTAATAGTTAAGTTTCAGTTGCCAGTTATTTTCAATGAGTTAATAAGTATATTAAATTATGTGTTTATCTAAATAATAGGTATAAATATTAATTCTCAAAAAATATTAAAGTTACTCGACAACATCGCCAATTTTTTGTCCGCATTCTTTCCGCTGTTCAAGTTATACTTGCCACACTTTACAACTTTTAACCAATTCTTCCAATTTTTTAAGTGAAACTTCTTAACGCGCGTCGGAAGTAAAATTTGAAGGTCGCGACACGGTGAGATGTCCTGAAAAACCGACGAACGGTCACGAAAAACGGTCAGGGACGTTTATTGTAATATATTTGTTAGTTTACAAGATAAAAATATGGGAATTGCTTTATTACCTTGTCAAGACATATGCGAAACTTTTATGAAGAATAGTTTTTTTTATGTAAGACTTCCCTTTTTTGTTAATTGAGCGATATATTAAAAAATACTACTTTGTAACCAAATTTGTTAAAATATGTAAAGGCTAGGGCGTTTAATTATTGTGATATCTTTGTTAGTTTACAAGATAAAAATATGGGGTTTGCTCTAGTACCTTGTCATACATAAGCAAAACTTTTAGGGAGAATAGTTTTTTTTTCATTTAGGTCTTCCCTTTTTGTTAACACATTAGTTTTTTAAAAAAACTACTTTTTAACCAAAATCGAGGCTAGGGCGTTTAGGTATAAGAAGTTTCACTTCTGATATGAGCACATAGTGCACACGCTTTTTTTTAAGTATATTCGCCGTTGATAAAGCATCTTGATGATAATAATACGATTGACCTCCTGACTTTCCGAATGGCAATGGCGGTGTGATGCCCTACTCTAGACTTCTAATTTCACAGCTTTAATTCAGACAAGATAATACTGCTGCGTCAATAATAATGGGTGTTGACTTGAATGCAAATTGTATTTGCGACCAATAATATTGAAATAGCATTGGCGGTGGGGCGACCTGTACGTCGAGTCGCCTGTCATGCCTCACTCTAGACTATATCTGTACAGCTTTAATTCAAACAAAAATAATACTGTTGCGTCAATAATAAGGAGTATTGGATTGAACGCAAATAGTATTATTTGGAACGATTTTACTTTTCATTGATTCGTGTATATTCTTAAATAAATCATAGGCTTTTTCATGGTTTGCATTAGCAATTTTCGCTTTGAAATAAACGCATTTCAATTACAGGAAAAAAATTATTCTTTTCAGATTGAATATCTTTTATATTATTAGTTCAATATTAGCTGAATGGTTGATTGGCGGGCAAGGATCTGAATCAATATAAATTACATTTAGCTCAAAGCGAAAGTTATCAATAATAGGCTTATAGTTGAAACACTCAGCTTATTTTTTTTAAATGTGTATCTTTTTACGGTGTGTTTGTAATTGTTCTTACTAAATGGTCGTTTGAGCTTTCTTTAACTAGTTAATATTTTTCTTATTCGGTGTCTCAGTAAGTTTTCATTCTCTGTTGACCACATCTTTCTGGAGCCAATTTAAGAGTAAGTATACGTATCGGATGCCGGAAAGTCTAGGTCTATGGATCTGAATCGGGCATTTACTAAGACACAATTTCTCAAATAGATCCATTTCATTCCTAAAACAAAACAACTAAAACTTTCTAGCAATGTACATGTAATAAATATAGATAATGTTTTAGGTGGACGCTGAGCAACAGAAACTAGATTCCCATGCATATCATATCGAATTTATTAAGATTATTCTGATTTTAATTCCGTAGAATATCGTATCGATTTATTCATATTATCCAACGTGCATTGGAATTCATTGCTGACTGTGGCCGATTCCGATAATATGGTAATTTTATTTAATGAAAATACAAAGAGTCTTTTAACATGCTAAAGCTGTTGACGATTGTGTGGAAAAACTATCACAAATGTATGAAGTACGGCTATGGATATTAATTGGGGTGATTATAAAATGCTTTCTTTAAGAGTAATTTTAACACGTTATGTTTAAGATTTCTTTGTAAGTAAATAGTTAAATCTGCGGAATTTCCAATTCAATAAAAGGATGCAAATATTGTACCAGTTGTAGTATAACCAATCAGGGCCTGTTCAACACAGTTGAATGAGATGAGTTGTGCTTTGTGTTTATTTTGGCAATGACCGTCAAAATAGATTAAAAAGAAAATCAATACCTACGTTGTGTTATTATTATATCTGGCACAAATTTTAATTATTCGTATTGCGCCCGACGAAGACAGAATTAGTTACACTTGAGGGAAAGGTGCGTTCTGTAAATTAAAACACAGATTTCTAGTACACCTAATTTATTAGAGAAAACGGGCCGGACTCAGCCTGGAATTCACGAGGGGAAAGAGTACGGCAGATAAACCCTCGATCTAAATTCCTAAACGGAATTATGCTGTACAACTTTTATTAGTATAATAATTAATTAAAGTACCGTCTCCCGCTCCACAATTAGTCGTTCCACACTTGTGACAATAGTACAATACATTCAAAACTGAAGAGTTTGGTATTAGTTAGACAGACATCGCCAGCAGGTACTGAGGTCCCATACGGGAGTCTACTCAGCTATAGTTGCAATTTGAGCAAATATCTCTAGAAAGATCTGCAGGCCGATTGGTATATATTTCCTTCGATATCGCTTAGCCTTTGATTGATTATGTCTTCTAAATAATTTTGTGATTGAATAGTATTTCTTTGGTAGGATGTAAGATTATAATCTTATACGGAAGAACAGTTCAAATAGGTCGTACCTTTACTGTTGCTTATTACTTATAGTCATTTTAATATAATATATTTCGATTCCGAATATATTGGTTTATTCTGTGTAATGGTGCACAGACTACAGATCTTTTATCATTTCCGGTGCTTATGAGCAATTGGCACCAAGACGAAAATCATGGTTGCAAATCAAGGTTAATTTAAATTTCACATAAGTTTTTAATTTAAACCCAAAAAATCCACTCTTGATAGTAACAATGCTTTTTTACATAATTATCCAAAAGGAAATTATTAAAACAAGATAAAATTGGTCAAAAGAACGACTTAGTGCGGTTTGCCCGTAAGCCCACGATTTATAGCTAGGATATTCGCCCAGGCAGGGTAGGAAAATGTTAGTAGTTTCATCAAGTTCCTTGCTTCCATTACAATCACAATCATACTAAAACTAAAATTCCAGCACGAAAAGGCAGCAAACAATACATTTTTGGTTTCATTTATAGCAGTGTTATTAACAGCATAAAAAGGTTTCATTAAATAATATATACACATTTTATGCCATCAAATATGAATTATCTATGAGAATATAAGAAACGCTTGTGCAAATTATGTTAATAACAATACTAAAATATATATAAATATTATCTATGATAATAAGAGAAATGCTTGTACAAATTATATTAATTCAATATTATAAATTTCCTTTTACTAACCTGCAATATACGATAAAAGAAGAAACATTCACAAAATAAACTGTTCACTGCGCCGGTTTGAGACTATCTATCCCCGTTCTAGAGCGATACGCTTTCGGATCTTCTCCAAAAAAACCTCGCAAAACTCGACTTCAATTTATGACTTGTTTTTATCTTTTACAGGTATATAGGTTGTCTCAAAACTAAAGGTGTAAGGTCTAATGAAATAATATTTTAAATAAGCGGGTTACCTCACAGTGCAGTGCCAGAACGGCAGGTGTCACATTACGTTCCGATCAGTTGTCAATCAATTTTGCACACAATGCTCGATCAATTAAGTACCTATATTGAAGCTTTTCGTTACTGTAAAATAACTGATGTCATGATAGTAAACTATGACATGTCTGCAATAAAAATTTTAAATCTTTGCATAAAAGTGAAGTATGGCGCTTTTGGATTACAGTAAGGAGTTTGATAATTTGAGCTACTCGATAATCAAATCTAAACTTAGTTATTTTGGCTTACACGCTACTGTTATTAATTTACCGGATAAATATTGGCAGATGTGTCATACAACGAAATATTGTAGGATATTTGAGGAGCTTGCGCGCAAAACCGGCTAAATCCATTTTTTAACTATTTTAATATTTTTATGTTTTCAATATAAATCGAACAATCTCTATCATTTGGCATCGAGATTTGCATGCAAAACAGGCTATTTCTGTGTTAAAATGCATTTAAATTTAGGGTTTTGCACCAAAACTGGCCATATCCATACTGTTCATATTGTGAACAAAACTGCATTTGTATTTGCGCGCAAGTTTTGGCGCCATCGTATGGCAACAAGAACAGGCAGTCGATCAGGTGAGAGTAGTAGGAAATGACTGGCAAATATTAAAAAAGAAAACAAAAAATAAAAAGTAAAAAAAAATAAAAAAAATAAATAAATAAATAAAAGAAAATACTTAAGGCAGGTCAAATGGTTACATTAGCAAAAAGTTAGTTAAATTTTCTCAGTAAAATTTAATGCAAAGACAAATGAGTGAGAAGTTTTTCACCTCTTCTGCCATTTTTTCTAAAATGGATTTACCCGGTGTTGCACGCAAGCTCCTCATTTTTTATGTTCTTTATATACATCAGTATGCCGATTATAGGCAGAACAAAACGTCACTTGATTACAACAAGCGTATTAGTGTAGTGTGCAGGAAATTGGAAACATGCAATTATTAGTATTCCACCAAAACTAATATAAATTATAAAATCTACCAACTTACTTAGTCATTAGTCCTTATTATATTCAAATGTATCCTTATGCGCCACTTAAATATTTTATTACATATTTTGAGCGGGCCTACAAAAATCAATTTAAGCTCGGGAGAGGCAAGATTTATCAAAATTCTAATGCCAGCGCTGCAGAAAACCTTTTTTTCATCAATTTTACTAAAAAATATTTCAAAATATGGCAAATTGGAGCTTATTGTTCGCATGGATAGGTGTGCCTGGTGTGTCTCTCACAAAATGCCTCCTCACAAAATAAATTTTTGGCTATGCCACTGAATGTAATGAACCCAATGTTTCTCCCTAATTTCAGTATAGACAAGAAAAAGGTCCTGAGCGAGGTAGGCCTTGCCGATTATTGGGAAAATTTTACACGTCTTAGTGGTCATGGATGTGATGACAGCGATACAGATAGCATTGAGGATGAAAATAATGTGGACCATCAGAAGTGGAAGAAAATGACAACCGACTTTATTCGTTCATACCCCCAACCTAAGGTCATTCTGGAGTAAGTAACTGAGCTTCGTACCTGTAGCGCATGTAATGCCAGTGAATAGACAATTCATACATGTCTTCAACAATAAAGCTTCCATAGCGGGCGACCAGCCAGGTCTTGACAGGCTTCACAAAATAAGACCGCTTGTTTAATGTTTGAAGAATAAATTTCTTCAGTGCCTTTGGAGCAACATCTTAGTATAGATAAATAAATATGCTCAACTAAAGTCAGCTTGTGAGGACAAATGAGGTTTCAATTTTTTTATTATGCCAGAAGTTTCAGGATTTTCATATATATTTGAAATTAATACCGGTCAAGAAAAATTGGATATACGAATCTAACCTTAGAGTTACTTCCGCGACAGCAGATTATATCAAGATAACTATTATACATCATTGCCTCTTAAGGTATATTTAGCAAAAGAGGAAATCTATTCTTTGGGTACTCTTCGAAGGAATTGAATACCCAATAACAAATTGCCAGCCGGGGCTTCGTTGAAAAAGGCCGACCGTTGTATAAGTCATGATTTTGTCGCAACAATTGATGGTGTGGATAAATATGCTCAGTTTATTGGAAAGACAATAAATACGTGACTTTAGCATCTTCATTCGTTGAAAGAAATCTTATTTCGAAAGGGGAAACGTTTGATCGAAAGCAAAAGAAAATCATAGAAGTCGATTGCCCTCATATATTAGAGAGTATATTGGTGGTGTAGATCTGCCGTGAGTTTTATAGGAAGATATAAAACACAAAAAAAAGTTGAAAATGATGTGGCATGTGCCCCCGATGGAAGCTCGTAGAAACCAAACTGAATATTAGCCAGTTATTCAAGAGGCAAAAATGAGATGCAAATATCCCAGGTGCAATGTGAAAAATCCGGAGTAAACTTATGTTATATGTAACTTTTTTAGGTACATCAGGAATTTTTAATGTTATTTTTCCCCGTTTTGTTTCGAATTTTCCACGCTTTTTATAATTTTTTCCTTTGATTTAAAAAATCACGAAAAAATCGTCGTTAACTCATCATTGTAAATGCGAATATTTGGTAAAATATTATTATGTACCTGTACATTCTTAAGACCCAGACAAATAATTCTTGCAAAATCTTTTCGTCAAATGAAACAGACTATACTCGACGCGCCGAACAGATTCACCAATTGCGGAAACAATTCGTCTTATTTTATGACTGAATCGACCCAATGTTTTGTTTTTCATTTGGATTTTTCTTATCCATAATACAAAAAATAAAAATAGAGTGTGTTAATCAAGGTTCCTATGTTTGAAGTCAATGGAATCATAAAATAAGAAGAATTATTGTATCCGTGTTTTCCGCGTTTGGTGAATCTGTTCGGCGCGTCGAGTATAGCTGTATTTTACTGGACGATCATTGGGAATATTCAAAAGGATTTGGGAGTATCTTTTAAAATATTGCAATGTAAAGTTTTATAATAATATATCTGGCTCCTTGCACACGAACGGTCTATTCGCCGACCGGCTGTTTCACCGACCGGCAAAAAAATCGGAAAAAATTATTATACATACGTTGAAATACAACTTAACACACGAACCGGTGCTGGGTGTTCTGCCGACCGACCGCCGCTCACATTAAAATTTGAACGGCGAACACATGGTCCCCGGCCGGTAGGTTAACCGAAGAATTTGTTTGATTACATGCAAGTCTGTGCATGTTGACACACGAAAGGGGATTTTTCCGTTGCCATTGCACAGAGTTGCAGCACAGCTTATTCAATAACCAGCTACTCATCTTGCGGCGGCATCCTTTGATTTGGGAAAGTCAAGTGAAAATTTTAGAAGAGGGCCATGAGTTAATATTTTTCTAAACGTCTGGGCATCTGAATAATACTTTTGACAGTTCGTTTAATTTAAAATTTCTTCTAACCCGTTAAAATACGATGTTTTATAGTCTAAAATCCGTTTGAAAACGATTTTAAATGGCAAAATTGTATAAAAATCCGAAATTTCGGGTCTTGGGACGAATTTGTCGTGGATTTTGAAACGAATATTCATTTTAAATTCAGTTCGCTTCGTGTCATTACATTACCTGAAAAATCACGAGACCGTGAAACTGATCCGCTCAGGGCACTGCCACGATGCGCAGTGCCCGACACACCAACTTTTCGATTTCGATAGAGATGAGTAGCCCGTTATTGAATAAGCTGTGGTTGCAGTTTCATTGTGGTATCGTACATTCTGTTCAGTTTTCAAAATGAAAAATTTCGATATTGAAGCGTTGATTTGCGCAGTAGAAGAAAGGCCAGTGATATGGGACAAGACAAGTGACGAATTTAAAAATCGAAATAAAACTAAAGCCGTAAAATAATCGCGTATTTCTATCCCAATGCTTGTTCCTCGCAAATTTCGCTCTCTGGGTATGTCTTCGAAGTTTGCTATTTCTAATGCATCGTCGATACGAAAACCATCTCTCATCCTTACCAGATTGTGTAAAATACAGCTTGCTTTAACAATGTGAACGGCAAAGTCGGGATGTACGTTGATAGGCTGATGAAAAATTCTCCATTTGTTGCTAAAGATGCCAAATGCACACTCAACATAACGCCTAGCACGCGATAAATGGTAATTAAATACACGTTGTTCTTGTGTTAAGTTGTTTTCACCAAATGGACGTAACAATTTATCAGTTAATCCAAAAGCTTCATCGCCAACTAAAACATATGACAAATCCGGATTTTCTGTTTGCGGTAAACATCTTGGACCAGGAATATGGAAAGAATCTGAATTTAACGCATGAAAAAATGTTGACTCTTTAAACACCAAGGAATCGCATTCCTTATCGTATGCTCCTACGTCAATGTATCGAAAACAGTAGGATGTATCCACAACTGCCAATAAGACGACAGAAAAAAATGCTTGTAGTTGTAAAATAATGACCCACTTCGATCGGGCTTAATAATTCGAATGTGTTTCCCATCTATTGCCCCGAAAGAGTTTGGAAAATTGGCATTCGTAGCAAGTCCTATTTCGCATTTCTTCCACATATTTTCCGATGAAGATGGGATGCATTCGACAAGTAGGACTTCCCAAATTTTTCTACATACATCCATTACAATTTTACGTATTGTTGATGTTCCTAATCTGTATGAGTAATGGAGGTCTAGAACGTCATGCCGCTTGCCAAATATCTGCAGCAATATGATTCCATTAATATTTTTCCAGGTAAAACACTACTGCAGAAATGGAATAACATTCGTGACAGTTACGTGAAGTGTTATAAAAAAACAGAAAACTCTTAAATCAGGCACTGGTTATAAAAACACAAGAACGTATATCTTCTACGATCAATTGCAATTCCTTGCAAAGCCAATCGAATACAATACTACAACATCTAGTCTTCAAGAAGTAGAAAATGAAGAACAGAATGTGGTTGATAACAGCGATGGAGGCGATTCTCAAATTGATCACAATTTGACCATTACCAATTCATCTAATCCAACTCCATCGACCTCTAAACAAGCAGCATCACAAGCTTTGTCTGCAGGAAAGCAAGCCCCAGCAAAGAAGAGGGGACGAGACGAATTTGAAACCAAATTGTTAAAAATTTTGGAAAAACAGGACAGCGAAGATAAATTGTTTTTCGATTCCATTTTGCCGACTGTAGAAAAATTTGACGAAGATGACAAACTTCAGTTGTAGAAGTTTTGCAGCTTCTACAACGCTTTCAGCGAAAGCAAAGATTTGATCCTTCCAGGAATACTTCTGCTACCAACAGATCGCTACTTTCGTTTGCACCACCACCAACCCAGTCCCTTGACAGTAACTACAGCCAGCACTTCATACCACCATACCATACGCTACAGTATCCACAGACTTCAACACCACAAACATTTACATTATTAGACTCAGCGGCAGGTCTGGCAATACTGAATAAAATATCACTTTCGTTTGCTTGTTCGTTTTGTTCCTTACATAAATATAATTTGTTCTAAGCATCACGTATCATTTCAATTTCTTACCTTATTTTAACTGCAAGCATTTCTGCGGGTGGTATAGATTGCCTCATATTTGTTTCTTGACCGACTATATAGTTCTCCAAACGCTGTAGCAAATAATGAAATGTTCCAATAGACATTCTAAAGTAATTAAAAAATTTTGCTTCATGCCCTCTTAGTATTCCAAACAACGTATAAAACGCACCTACTGCACTTCTTTCTGCTACCAGTGGATGAATCCATAATCTTCTTGCTAATGCTTTATTGTATTTTCTTCGCCTGTACAATAAATATGCAACAGCAATATTCTGTGCATGTTTCATTTTTCAAAATGCTCGAAAATATTAACCAAGCTCCGTCTACGTTGGACGTCAGTACGCTACTGCCAGCAAATTAAATTAAAATAGAAATCAAGTAACCGACCGGTCGCTGGTACCGTGTGTAAAATAACCACGGTTTTTTTGCCGGCCGATGAAGTAGCCGGTCGGCGGAGTTATCGTTCATGTGCAAGGAGCCCAAGACGTGCAATACTAATCGTTCCTGGTATACTAGCTTTAGAAAAACGTGATCTAAGTATACTATGTTGGGGCTTGGAACCTTCGGCAAAATGCACTTAAACGGAGTTTTATCCACAATCCCGAAACATAATTTTTGCACTCACATCGCTATTGTGGATAAAACTATGTTTAAGTTTGGATTAGTTTGGGTTAGGTTGCACCCAAAGTGCAACAATTCTCGTTCGTTATTGTGAATAAAACTCCGTTTTTAGTTAAATCTAAGTATAAATAGTTTAACTATACTCCTAAAATAAAATTTGCCTTTATGAATTTAGAATTGACATGACAGCAACCGAGCAAGAGATTATTAAGTTTAACAAAGGGGTAAATTACGAGGTGATCACTTCCGACTGACTTGGCATATTAGTGGGAATGGAAGCAACGTGCCTGCCGATTTCACGCTATCCTAAGCGTATTGGCCCGTTGTCGCTATTATCGTTAACCTTAGCTGTAGTAGATTGAACACACATTAATGAATATCAAATAGAATATTTCGCGTAGATAATTATGTGCAATATTATTATGGAGAAATAGGTAAAAATTTGTCTCACAAACATGAATCTTCCACAACAATTTAGAATATATCTGCAAGAAAGGTATGGTCCTAACATTAGTTCTATTTTTAAAAGTTTAGAAAATAGATTTAAAATGTTTTTGCCTTTTGAGAATAGTTTAAAATTTTTACACCAGTGCAAAAATAAGAATCTAATTCATAAGCATCATACAACAACCAAACAAATATAAAAATCTTAAAAAAAGTAAGTAATGGTCTGCTACGAGCAGGATTGCAGTTTCACAGATTCAGAATATAGGAAACTGATAATTCAAAATTTAACTTACAAAATAAAACTTCGTTTATTGATTTCAATCACATTTGCAACTGTATTAGAAAGAGTTATTTAATACATTTTGTTAAACAAAAACCTATTAGTTTAAATAAATTTAATAAACTACTTATAAATAATTCAACAATACAATATCTAATTACGACTTTATTGATATCTGTACTCAATTTATCTAATAGGGTATTCTCTGATGTTCATAAAATTGCCTTTCTAAAGGTTTAAATTACTCAGTGTGTAAAATTGTTACAAAGTTAGATATAATTTCAACAAACGAAGAAACAACACAAAACTTCCCAATGCTGAACAAAGACTCAGCAGAAAACAGATATACAAAATTTTGAAAGCTCAAACACTGACACTAGTAAGTAAGCAGTATAAATTCACCAACACTTTCCATTGTTGAATATCAACTTCATATTCTTAATCAGCTTACATATAACACAAACTTATGTAAGAAAATCATAAAATTTGAAAAACTATCACAAATTAATTTAACACGTGTTTGAGCAAAACGTCTAAACACGTCTAATTTTAATTCATATAGAGCGACACAACGTCTAAACACGTTATTCAAAGCATAACGTGTAATGGCGTAACGTCTGCTCTCAGATATAAATACCATGTGAATAAAATTACACTGTCACTATACAAACACAGACATTTTGTTACCATCATTGAATTTTTAAACCAGGCGCTGTAGTGAGTGGTGTACGACTGCGCAGGTGTGATCGATATAACGATAATGTGTAGTTATTCTGTTGTCGTTATTGTATACTTGTTATTGATTATTTTGAAATTAAGATATGGAGGTTAGTTATCTACTAATATGTTCGGCGCGCGTTTCGGTATCAACCTCTCAACTGTCTGGTCCGCAAACTCTAATACTGCCAGAATTATTTTTGTTTTATACTATTGGGGTGTAAGAAAAATAACTAAATTGGAAAAGTATACTAGACTGATAGTACTGATCAGTTGTATCTGAATCTGCAGATTTGCTCAAAAAGGCACGCATCTTTGATTTTGTGGCGTTATATAGATAGATGATATTTTCTTGCACCAACTTATACATAATATAAAATAAATATATGTACAGGGTGTCCCAAATTCGAGCTTCATCATTGGAATCTCGGAAACTAGAAGAGATACGAGGTCGGTTAAATTGAGGCAAAGTTGCGCAATTTGTTGCTGATTAAAATGCCACCTTAAAACTTAAAAAAATCCGAACAGTTCCGAAGATATTTAGAAAAAACCGAATATTCGCGATTTCATTTCTATTTTTTTATGACTCTATTTGAATAGATATTACAAAATAAATTTCATATTCTCATTGCTACTTTTTCTGTTCTACAAGATGGTATTATCAGATCAAACCGACGTTTCGTCTTTGAGCTGCCATAATCAACTTTGTTTTTTTTAAATACGGCCCTGGATTCTTTATTACGGACTTTAAGAGCATCTAGAGTCCCAAAACCAATGATGTATCGCACTTATTCGAAAAAATTATTTTAATCATTTCCTGGTAAAATCTTACCAAAAATATGTTTTCTGTCTCTCTCTAACACATGAGGTCTTACGGAAAACGCCATTAATATGAATTTTTCGAATAAGTGCGATACATCATTGGCTTTGGGACTCTAGATGCTCTTAAAATCCGTAATAAATAATCCAGGACCGTATTTAAAAAACCAAAGTTGATGATGGCAGCTCAAAGACGAAACGTCAGTTTGAAAATCTGAAAACACCATCTTGTAGAACAGAAAAAGTAGCAATAAGAATATGAAATTTATTTTGTTATATCTATGCAAATAGAGTCATAGAAAAATAAAAATGAAATCGCGAATATTCGGTTTTTTCTAAATATCTTCGGAAGTATTCGGATTTTTTTAACTTTTAAGGTGGCATTTTAGTCAGCATCAAATTGCGCAACTTTGCCTCCATTTAACCGACCTCGTATCTCTTCTAGTTTCCGAGATCCCAATGATGAGGCTCGAATTTGGGACACGCTGTACAGTAAAAAGAGATTTCTGGAATGTCTATATGATACATTTTATATAAAAGCGGTTTATAGAATTTGAAGATCCAAAAAAAAATTCGGGTGATTCAAGTAAGTAAGTAAGTAAGTAAGTAATGCTATTTTTTTATTATAAATATATTAGACTTAATAGAGTACCTACCAACTAATTTGGTTGCATAGCTAAAATAATTGTTTATGCAACTATTGGCAGTAATTTGAGACAAATAAATCTTTTGTTCGTATTTATGTATTAGTTTTGTGACTAATACGTTGGCACAGAAATTATTGTTTATGCAATAATTTTATCGATAAAAATTTGACAATATATTTATGTATATTGTTTTTGGTTATTTTATAGCTCAGTCAGGTAGATAGTTGTTTATGCAACTACTTTATTTATGAATTAATTCGCCTACTTGACAGTTAGCACACAGACATGGGAGCACCATAGGGATCAGTGCTGGCTCCACTGTTATTTATATTATTTGTCAATGACCTGGCACTCCCAGGCCTAACCATCAGGTTTGCTGATGATACAAGTGTTGCCGTCTCGACCGAGGATAATGCGATAACAACGACAAATAAAATATCCAGATACTCTTCGTGCCACCGGTTATTTAAAACGTTGATTTAAGCAACGTTGGGTTTTGTTACAAGGCGAAATACGAGCTAACATAAATTTATGTATTTATTGGGGGGACAGTAATAGCAGATGTCCATGAGGGTCCCAGTTCAGCGTCATTGCCAGCCTTATCAAAAGAATTTCTGTTGGGGATGGATCCCAGAAAGCTAAATAGTTATGGTCGACCTTTGGACGAGGAATTAGTGGCAAGATGGCTCTGCAAGATAAGCTAGGGAGTGGCTTAGCTACAGTGGGAGAGGTTATATCCTTCATTTTGGCATCTGACAAAATCCCGGCAGATGTTAAAACTCTGTTGACTCCAAAAGCTGCCAATGCAGCTAAGATGTTTTGCGAAGTGCATTATTTACTATCTAATCATCGCAAGAATCAGGTTTACCCCTATATGAGCCAGGTCACTCAGAAATTGGCAGAAGACACATTGTTTGGTTCAGACTTTTCCGGGAAATGCAAAGCAGCTGAAAGCCGCGGAAAAAGCAGCCATTGATATTAAGGCTAGAAAACCCAATTTTCCATGAAAACAAACATTACGGAAGTCTTAGTTTTATTTAAACTCTCAGCGTCAGGCTCCAAAAACCAGAATGAAGAACTCGAATGCCTTCAGGTTTCATAGAAAAGAAGTCGCAATACGGAAAACACGTCCAAGGGCGCCACGTCAGGAATATCCTCGACAGGGACGTTAAAGGTAGACATTCAAGAGAAATATGTGGAAAGAATTCATCTTTTCTATGATCAGTGGGCGTCAATAACTAAAGATCAGACAATTTTGAATTGGGTTAAGGGGTATAAGATTCCTTTCATATCCAATCCACGTCAACATAAAAATTTTAATGTTACGACAGTCTCTAAAATAGAACAGCTATAAGCTTTTGAAGATAACTTCAAGAAAGCATTGAAAAGCTTTTAAAAATGGAGCCATATCAACATGACACCATAAAAAAGGTGAATTCTTGTCACCTTATTTCTTAGTAGAAAAATCTTCTGGAGGTTATCGTTTTGTATTAAATTTAAAGAAGTTAAACACTTATGTTCGAACACAACATTTTAAATTAGAAAATTTTAAAACAGTGAGAGATATTATATTTCAAGACTCTTACATGTGCACAATAGATTTAAAAGATGCTTATTATCTTATACCAAGGCATAAAACATATAGAAAATATTTAAGGTTTTTCTTTCAAGGTAACTTATTTGAATTTAATGTTTTACCTTTTGGATTATCGACTGCTCCTTTTGTTTTTTGCAAATTGTTTAAACCCCTTTTTAAGTTATCTTAGATCGAGAGGTCTCTTAAGTGTTAGCTATTTGGGTGTTTTTTTTGATTCTAGGTAAATCAAAATATTCATGTCAAGAAAATATCCAAACTACAATGGAATTGCTTTCAAAGTTAGGGTTCATTGTGAATTTTGATGTCTTGTTTAAGACCATGTCAGAGTATAAGATTTTTGGGGTTCCTCTGGGACTATTAGTTTGCCAGATGACAAAGTAGATAGGGCCACTCAATTTATTTCTGATATTAAGCGTTAACTTAAAAATTCTTTATTTTGCTAAACTTATCGGATATTTGGTCTCTATATGCCCTGCCTTTGCATATGGATGGGTACATGTAAAAAGTCTCGAATATTTAAAATGTAAAGCCTTAAGAAACTCGATTAAAAATTATGATTCGAGAATTAAATCATCAAGCGAATGTTTACAAGATTTAAATTGGTGAAGAATATTCATAAGTTCATTGTCGCAACGTAATTATGTTTATAATTTTTTTACGGGTGCGTCTAATTCAGGCTGGGAGGCTGTGTGTTTTAATCAGAAAACAGGTGGGTTTTGGAATGAGTATGAGGCAAAACACCATATAAATTATCTAGAGGTTTTGGCCATTTTTTATTCCTTAAAATCTTTTGTCAAAGAAAAGTCGAACTTAAATGTATTACTTAGGGTAGATAATATTACGGCAATAGCTTGTATAAACAAAATGGGGAATATAAAAAAAAAATAAAAAACACTTGGCTGTACTATCCAAAGTCATTTGGGAGTGGTGCGAAAATAGAAATATTTTCATATTTTCTTCATACATTAAATCTGCTAACAATAAAACGGATTACGAGTCTAGATCTACTGAAATAGAAACCGAATACTTCTTGTGCAATAGTGCTTTTAGAAACATTACAGAACGTTTAGGAAAACCATCTGTAGATTTGTTTGGTTCATATGCAAACAAAAATGTTACTACTATGTTTCGTGGAAATCAGACCCAGGTTCAATAGCAGTTGACGCGTTTTCAATATCTTGGGCGATCTTAACTTTTATGCATTTCCACCGTTTCCCTTGATTTTGAAGGCAATTAAGAAATTAATTTTTAATAGAGCTGAAGGTATTTTTGTTGTACCATGTACCTAGGTGTCCATTCTTTATGGAATGTTTAACAGATAAGCCAATATATTTTAAGCCAAGACCTGATCTTGCACTTTCTCCATTTAGGAAAAGTCACCCGATATGGCCCAACATTATCCTGGTTGCAGGAATGTTATCGGGGAAGCATTCATGAAGAAAGGAGTCGCCGAAGAAGCAATCCCTACACTTATTGCTTCTCTTAGCGATAATACATTGAAGCAATATGACTGCACTTATCACAAGTGGTGGATATTTTGTTCTCAAAATAATATTAACTGGCTTAACCCTACTACCAATAATATTATCTGTTTTTTGAATCAAGAAAATAAAAATGGTGCTATATACAATATTTTAAATTGTCATAAATCAGCCCTTAAACTTATTATAAATTTGGAGGAAGAAGAAGAAGAAAGGAGTTTTTAGAGGAAAACCTGCATTTCCTAAAGGTATGAGGTAACTGGGGATCCGCAGGCAGTCCTAGATTTCCTCCCGACATTATATCCCTTGGAAGATTGTTCATTAGAATTAATTACCTACAAATTGGTTATGCTGATATTCCTGGTTACCTCACACCGTGTCCAAACTTTATCGAAAATTAGAATAAGGGATATAAAATTTTTCGGCATCGAATACAAAATTTTCATTTCTGAATTAATTAAGACATCTTCACCAAACAGACAACAACCTGTCCTTACAATTCCATTTTTTAATGACAGACCTGAAATTTGTATTGCTAGTTTGGGTTAGCAGCTAAATTCTGCAAGTACTAATGTAAATAGAACCAAAATAGCAACGGCAAATGACACATCAGTGTTGTACATTATGCACCAAAACATTCAGTGCTTGCGCAATAAAGTCTCTGACATCGAGGCCCTGTTTGAGACCCTAGTAAACAAGCCACATATTGTTATGATCACTGAGCATTGGTTGGGCGAGATGGAATCTACTTTTATAAAAATTGATGGATATTCACTGGTCTCATGCTTTATCAGAAAAACAATGAAGCAGGGAGGAGCATGTATATTCTGTGCTGATACTCAGGACTTTTGTGAGGTAAATTGGATTTCCGAGAAGAGTATTGAGGGTACTGTGGAATATGCCTGTGTTGTGAGTAAAAGCAATAAATTGATTATAGTATGTATTTATAGATGAGGTTTAGGATGCTTTGACTCATGTATCGAAAGTTTAGAGAATGTATTAAATTGTATATATGCTAATTATCTATCATATACGGTTGTGATAGGAGGTGACTTTAATGTGAATCTATTTGAACAAAATGATCATACAAATGTGATTGGACTTGATGTATTCATTTAACTTATCTCTTTAAAAAAAGTTATCAAAAAAGCTAAGCAGTTACACCATCACTCTGTGATAGAAAATGCTGAAAATAAAACAAAGGCTACTTGGAGTATAGTAAAAGAAATCACATCTCAGCAAAAAACTACCTCTAGCGTTTTTACAAATTTTTCAAATAAATATAACAATGAGAATCTGATCTTAAATAAATTAAACACTTACTTTGTGACAGCATGTCCTTCTCTTTCTGGTAAAAATTGGAATAAATACTTTAACACAAGTGTCAACAATACAATTTTCCTTTTGCCTGTCACACCATATGAGGTTAAACTAACAATAAATAGGCTTACAAACAAAAAATCTGTTGGTGAGGATGAAATCCCTGTTGTATTGTTGAAAACTGTCTCAAATATAATTTCAGAACCAATTTCGCATATCATAAATTTATGCTTTGCTACAGGTAACTTTCTAAGTTTGCTGAAGAATGCTTATGTTAAAGCCATTCATAAAAAGGATGAGAAAGACCAAGAAAGGAATTACAAACCCATCTCGTTATTATCAAATGTAAATAAGATTTTTGAAAAGATTATTTATAGTCGATTCATTACATTCCTAGAGAATAATTCTATACTGTCAGATAAGCAGAATGGCTTTCGAAAGGCTAAGAGCACAGTTCGTGCAGTTTATCAAGCCTTAGAAAAAGTACTAGACTCTTTAAATAATAGATATCAAACTGCTGCCCTGTGCCTTGACCTTTCGAAGGCATTTGACAGTGTAAATCATGATATTTTATGTGGAAAATTGAACTTATGTGGAATTAGAAGGATGGCTTTAAAATTAATTAAATCATATTTAACGGGAAGATCTCAGCAGGTGGTTGAGTGTGACAAGTTTGGCAATTTGCTGAAATCAGACAGAATTTTATTAGAGAAGGGCATTCCTCAGGGCTCTGTCCTTGGACCCCTCTTATATGTCATTTACACCAATGAATTGCCTGAAGTGTCGCCTGAGCATAGGGTGCTGTATGCGGACGACACCACTTTAATTTTTAGTGAAACCAGTGAGGATCTTCTGCTCACAAAAGTCACGAATACAATGCAATATCTTAATGAGTATTT
>MU182011.1:435084-449330 GCA_016904865.1 Pissodes strobi | reverse complement strand
TGAACTCTAAGGCAGCTTTTACGACTTTATTTAATCATTGTCAGCTATGACAATTTAAAGTACGATAGTCAATGAGCATTTAAATAAGTAATTAAATAGATTTAATGAAATCGATTTAAGTCAATATAACTATAGTAAGGGTAGGTAGAGACAAAACCAAATTAAATTAAACAACAAAAAAACTGCAACATGATTCATCTCGTCACTTTTTGAGGCAGCCTAACACATTTCGGCCTTAAGCAGTTAACAGACTCTTCACAGGTAAAATATTGATTTTCTTTTGATGATTTTATTTGGTATTTTATTTTCTTTGCTCAGTCTGTAAATGTTCTTTGCCGCATGTTTTTAAGCAAAGCCTTGAATATATTAACAACGTAACCTGAAATTGTGATAACCACATCTTTCTATCTCTACTGATAACCAACGCGTCCCGCAAAGGCATCACCCTATAAAAATTTACCAATATGAATAGGTGCATATTTCTTTTAGGAAATGAAAACATTTAGGCATCAACTCCCTTTTTCTTTAGTTTAACTTTGCTTAAAGTCAGAAATGTCCCGCAAAGGCATCAACCTGTAAATATTTACCAATATGGAGAGGTAAATATTTCCTTTAGGAAACGAACACACTTATGCATCAACTCCCTTTTTCTTTAGTTTAACTTTGCTTTAAGTCAGAAATTTTAAGCTTTTTCATCTCTTTGCAAGCTTTTTCATGTCACTTAATAACGCTTTTTGAATTAACTTTAAATATTCATTTAATAAACCCAAGTCGTCAGTTCATAAAAAGGCGTCTTTTGTACCAAGTTTATTCCTTTAAGATCATATTACACCCAAAGTACAACTTTCAGAATACACCAAAATTTTTTAAAGCATTATTTCGCATTATATTCTAGAGCAGCTACATATAGCGCAGAAAATTGAAGCCAAGTGTTTTTCTTTAAAATTATATTAACGAATTAAATATCAGACATGCTTTATCCTTTTCACTAAGCTGAACAAAATATGATGAAAGGTTGGGGAAAATTAATATACCATATTCCTGTAATCCAAAAGGTGTTGAGTTAATCACCCTAAAGTTTTGTAAGTATACACAAGGGTCAAATTAAACTAATGTTTAATTTTACCCTTTTACAGTTAATAATACTCGCCAAACTTTTTAAAACTTCTGATGAGCTTTCGTATAAGGGTTGGCTCGCATATATTTTAGATGGTTTACAGGGATCTATACTGAAGTAGAAATGACTTTCTCACACATTGAAATGTCGAAACTTGAAAATTATCTATATGGAATTATGAATGTATAATATTTTCCTTTGTTTCTTATTTCTTATTTAAAATCACGCTCTATTGAAGAATATTTGTTCTAGAATTTAAAATGTATATCTATCTACCTACATACAGTAAAGCACCTTAATATCGCCCTCTTGGGAAATCATATATTGGTCATTTATTAGGGTTGGTCCTTTAAAAAAGGAAATTGATGCATATGTTATGCTAATATTTAGCTTGCATGTTTATTAATAGTTTGAATTACGTAAGGGTTCTAGCATAGACATAGTACAGAAGGAAATTTAAAATAAATTTATCCAAATACAAATATTATATGCCCATAAAAATCACGATCATTTATATTAAGTATATATTACGATGATAGGCAAAAATATATTATGTGTGTACAGGGTTCATGGTTATATTTAGATTGATAGCTAGAATTATTATTAGGAGAGTTAGCAGAGCATATCAAATTTAACAGTTTTAGAGCTTTATTTGAACCGTAAAAATTTGCTAAAAAAGAAACAATTGATGATCGAGTCTGTACAAAATAAACATCAACTTCGTTATTTTAAATGGCACATATGGTTCGTTTATCGTATAGTCCGTGCTGATTTCGTATATATCAGCTTTGATTGAACTGAGAAAAAATCTGTACCATAAGATCAACGTGTTAGAACATGTTAAATAATGAGTTGGTCTAATTCATGATCTTATGACGCAGTTGTTGTCATTTTTATCAGTTAGTTTTGAAGATAGAGGTATCAAACCTGGTATATTCGAAATCAGCAACGAATGGGCTATCCGATAAATAAGACATTAAAAATAACAAAGTTGATGTTTCTGTTTTACAGACTCGATCGTCAATTGGTTCTTTTTTTTAGCAAGTTTTTACGGTTCAGGTAAAGCCCTAAAACTTTTAAATTTGATATGCCTTGCTAGCTCTCCAAATAAAGATTTTAGCTATCATTCCAAATATAACCAGAAACCCTTACATGTAAATGTTACATATGCTATTTTTACTTTTTAAGATAGTCGAAAATCAATGAATATATTCTTATAAAAATCAGACTCCCATTTTATTAATAGCTAAGACATATCTGTAACCATGTTAAAATTTTTCACATTGATAAGAAACATTTCTAAATATCTCAAGCTTGTATAGGCTTCAGATGGGTTTGTAATATTCGACACTCGAATATTTTCAGGTTCCTCACCATCAGCTTCAGAATAGGAAGTAGATGGACCCATTTGTCTTACCTCTTCAATACAGTCGATTATGGTCAATTATTCACGGCTGCCACAATACTATCGATTAACCCAAAGTGTTTCAAATCCAGAAAAATATCCTTTAAATAAACATAAAATAGAAGATCATAGTTAGAATAAGAAAACGTTAACTAAATATAGGATAAGAAATCATACAATAAAGAAGCAAAAGATTATAAAGACACCAAAGAAAATCGAAGTAACTAGAATAAAAATAAAATATTTATCGACAAGTCGAACATACGAAATGAAAGAAACCGTAACATAAAAATAACATTAACATGGAAATACGTATAAAATATGGAGACAAAGTCGATTGAAATACATCGTCATTGGATACTGCAAACAGAAGCGTATCATTTTAATGCGCAGTCAGATAAACCCGGCAAACATCAGCGTCGATCCAGCAAAAATAAGTAACCAGTAAGCATTAGAGATTTATCATGATGGTAGTAACTAGAGTTACACCAGCAAAAACTTTTTATTTGTGTCAGTTAATTTACACCGAAAAAAAAATTCAGGTTATTAATCAATTATCTTTCTTAGAGGGATGATAATAATTATAATTACTAATATAAAAATCGAATCATCATTAAGGTTAATATAATTATTGATGGCAGTCAAATATGTTAATTTTTTTTAAATATCCTATGTTGTAATATATCATTCCAAATAATCTTTACAATGTTTACTCTTATCTGGGTCAAGAAATCGATGTTATCACAAACAAAGTCGTGAGCAACCCAGGCCAAATATACTTGCTAATTAAAGTTATTATTTTCAACAGAAACGTATCCACGAACAATAACAAAATCAAAGCAATGCCGCCAATACCTGAGAACTTTAAACTTCGATGCATTATAACATATTGGTAACGAGGCGATGATGCAACGATGGTATCGGAACAACCCTAATGCTATAAAAACAGTTAAAGTACATCAAAAATTATCTTCACATATTTTCTAAACATAGGTGTAACATATAATCATTTAATATGATTTAATAACATTTATTATTTTAATCATTTACTTAATTACAGACTTTTCGGGAGATGTCCTGAAATGACGATAAATATACAAAATATTGAATAACTTTGCAATTAAAGAAAAGAAAAGAAAAAATAAATATATATTAACTGTAAAACGTTAAAATAGGATGTAATTATCACTATTTATTATTCATGTTTTGTTTATATATTTTTCATGTATACGAAGCACCATCCAGTGGCGTCCTGCAAATCGGTCAGATAGAAAAAACCCACTGCCAACATTCGGAACTGAGTAGGGGTTAGCATGGGTGACCACTGATTGGAATACGGAAGAGAACTAAGGTAGAGGTGGGATCAAGGCTGGTGGTTTGAATTGTAACATATATCTAATTAAGTAATGGTGCGATAGATCTCTTAAATTTTTAATGAGGTTTTCGTCTTTTTTATATACTGATTATAAATGAGTATTGAACGTTTGTACTTTAAAAAGAGGTTTTTGGGTATTTGATAAAAATGTTATTCATTAGAGATATTTTCCTTTCTTTTTACATTCATTATCATTCGGGATCAATGCTACCCCCAACAAATTTTAGTATAAAAGAGCTCGCAAAGCGATTAAACGACAACTTGGTCCAGTTCGTAATACCTGAACGGCAAACGCTTAATAGTAACAAGTTCAAACTTTCTGTTCATCCCGCGCCAAAATTGCACCTTTACGGGAAAGGCCTTGGGTGACCAATTCGGTGTCAATTTATACCTTTACGAAAAGCGCGTGAATAATCCCCTCCTTAAAATTCGTCACTTAAAAGTAAAAAGTCAGTTATTTAAATTCTATTCACGTTAAATAACCCAATACAAAGTCAACAAAGTGAAACCTCTTAAACTTAAGGTAACTCAAATTAACGTATCAACCTAGTCAAAAACGACCCATAATCGTCAGTCGCTCCCTAACAAAGAGACATACGTATCACGCCCTTCCGATTATTATACTATTCCAAGTCGCCAATAGACGTAAATTTGTTTCGAAATTTAGCGAGTTTATATTCTTCATTACCATCTGAGCTACGCAACCTGAAAGAGCACAGAAAACTATGAGCAAGCAGCTATTTTCCCTGTGACAATATCTTCTTCTTCCAAGTCCTCCATATCTATATAGCATATAAATATGATTTGTTGAAACGTACTTATGTACTGTAATTGCGCACAAAGGTTGCCAGGCCACCGATATCCATATTAAGGAGTTTATTATAGTAATGTTTTTCTCTATTTTTTGTAGAGGACAACACTATCCACATATTATGTTAAAACCTTTTTAATAAAATAACATTCTCCAATGAAGTTTTCGAGTGCGATATTGCATTATCTAGACACAATACAAATTTCCTATTCTGCCTCTTTATCTTCGCATCAAATTCATCTAGCATAAAGCAATTTGTACATTTACATCATGTTGGGTTTTATTTCTGTTCATTGAGTGTGATTTTAGTATTGTTATATATTAGAAAATTCACTCCGTCGTTTCTGAAAGGGGTCGGCATTATCAGATACAATAGAATGAACTTTTCAATATGTAAACTTGGGGGATTCAAAATCGATCGCTATACAGAGTTAATCGTTTTATACAGGTGATCAGAATAGGAATTTTATTGTTTAAAAATTGGTCCAGTTGTTACGTTCTCTATAAGATAAACAAGTATAATTTTCAAAGTTTGGTACTTCATTTTCTATAATCACAGCATGACATTTCTTGTTCACATATCCACGAGAAAAGCGTTTTTCCCGTAAAAAATTATCATATGAATTTCTTATATTATTCACATAGATTCGTATTTTTATGGTTAAATAGTGACTGCAGGTTTAAAATGATATTTCAGGTGATTTTTTGAAGTTTACCTAAGGTCAATCCTGTGCATCTTTTGTATTGAAGTACTCATCTGCAGTCTCCCTTTAGAGCACATGACTTGTAGGTTTGCTGGTATTTTGCAGTTATTCTTTAGCATTTTTAAACGAGTTGAGTAAATGTTGTCAATCTATTAAAATATTTCTTGTTTGTTTCTGTTCCAAGGTTAAAATACTATCATTACAGTTTTTTAGAACACCGTCATATTGGTACTTTTTCATTCCTCTATTGTGGGTAATTAGTTGTGAATACCAATTAGAATTAACTTTAGTGTCTTGGGCAAAGAAAGATGTTGAAATTATATTCTAGATTTAAACTGCTACTATTTTATCTGCTTTGTATCAGTGGTATGGGAAAATAAAACAACGAATTTGTCACAGTGGGTTAAATGTAATTATTCATCAGGACTTAAAAACACAATATTTAAAAATTTAGCCACATTAACAATTAATAATTTTAAAACTAGGTAAAAGGCATAGTAAATAATTATATAATATCTAATAGCTAAATATGACTATAGCGTTGGCCAGATTATTATACAGTGAGATCGTCAAGTATAGAATTACTTATTGAAAAATCGCTCCGACGATTAATGGTTGGTCGGGTTTACCAAGAAAAAGTTTTTTAAATTTAGTAAAACATATAGGGTACCATGAAAAAAGTGCCTTAATATAAACTTATTTTTTTTTAAATGGAACACCCTTTATTTTATTGCATTTTATATGTATTTTTCATGTATATTTAAACACACTTTTGAGTAACTGGCTTTCATAGCTTGAAATTTAATATTATGAATATGTTCTGAAATACCCAAATTTCCCTAAAAAAGCTGGACAAATATCAGTAATTGTCGAAATGAAGGTTTAATTAATATAATGCTTTATTTAATACAATTAAAGAAAAAAATCCGAAGCTTTCCATTTGTTAATGGTCAATAACCAAATTTCCTTCGGACATTTATAGTTATTTCCGACGTAGAAACCCTGAATTTGGTTCTGTTTTATAAACCGGGTTAACCCCGCAACAAAAAGTCCAGTAAGATTAAGCATGGTGACTGTGGTGGCCACACTATCCGCTCCCTTCTTCCAATTCACCTGTGGAAAAGCTTCACCTCTTGTAAAAATGCAAATGCAAACGCCTCTCTCCAATTAAATTTTCTTAATAACATATTGGTCCTTTGTTACCCATAATGCCAGCCCATACATTGATTTTTGTATATTCTGTATGCGTCTCCCCTTCACCTCAATTGGGATGTTTATTCTACCAATAATGTACGTTAGCATTTCAACAAATGGCGACCTTGTCGGACAACAATATTTTTCAATTAATTTGAATCTTCATAACACATGCTTGTTAACGCTCAAATAATTCAAGATGTCTATTGTTGTCGTCTTCATAGAGATAATGGGGAGAGACATTAATTGATTTTTAAGGCTTTTTATCCTCCATGATCGTTTATGGCCTAGCTTGATAATTTTAAATTAAAATATGGTTTTAAACAATGTGTAATAAAAATGCGAAAATGAGATAGTTTCGTTGAAAGACTCAATGTTGATATCGTCTTGCCTATTTTGGGAGATTACTATGGTTGAAAAAATTTCCATTCGTAATGATGCGATTTTTCAAAAATTTTATTATTTTTTGAAGAAAACGAATGTATTACAGGATCCATTCATCGCATCACATTTCGAACTTTGGATGTTGATAACTGAAAAACAATTAAATGTAAGTATCGTATATAATATATGAAGAATACTAAGAATCTGAAGATAAATTCAAAAATGCAATTACATGTAGGATATTCCATTAAAATAAAGAAGTTTAAATCGTCCCACTAAAGTACAAAATCGTCGAGTCTGTACGACCTGGTAAAATTGATCTACTTGTTATTGGTTATTTTACATCTTCACTGAATTAGCAGAAATATCAAACTAAGTTTAAAATAATGAAGACAAACAACCTCCTTACCTTGTGGCCTAAAATACCCGATCAATGAAAAAAACATTAAAAAATAGTACAAAGACGTTTCAAGAAATATAAAAATATAGGCAAATTAACAAAAGACAAGTTTAATAGGTAATAGCAGGTAAATCATTTCTAAAAATATAGGCAAATTAACAAAAGACATCAGTTTAATAGGTAATAGCAGGTACATCATTTCTACAGTCGCATTTTTGTTCAATGTAAAAAAAACCTTAGTGATGGTGGAAACAATGTATTATTTTTTGATTGATATAGTTTAAATCAAACTATATAGCAACCCTAAAATTGAATTGCAATTTTCATATTATATTTCACGATTAGTTAATTGCTTAACAACCGTTCCATATGTCTGGTTCACTCAGCGGTGTTAATATTTATAGGTGTGGGTCATAGAGTTGAAAGTTGAGCGAAGACGCCACTAAATTTGCTATTATGAATATATCAATAATTTTTAAGCATTGATATATTCGTAATATTAGGGTAGTAAAATTTAGAAAAATAGCCCGTCTAAGACTGTTAGAAAAACTGAAAATAATTGTATATACTTAATTTGACATTGACTTCCGAATACTAAAATCAAGCTATTTATTCAAATAGTAAATAGATTATCAAACATAACGTGCACAACGGAAAATTAATTAGGTCCCAAACTTAATTGAGTTTATAGCATCGCATTTAAAATAATAATAAGCTTCTGTCAAATAAGTATCACCCAAATTATAAGATTATCAAGTTTTAATCTTAAGTTCTAAATCATTAATACTTTTTAAATAAAACCTGAGTTTATAAAGTTCTGATTAAGTAACAGAGAATCACAGAGCGCCCTAAATGGAGATTAATCCTCTAAATTAAAAACCAGTTATAAATTAATCTCATGGCAGCGATTATATCAGTGGACAAATAAACACTAAAACAGAGTTTTATCCACAATATCGAAACAGAATATTTGCACTCGATGCGCGTTTCGCTAACCATGTTAGTATCATCTCCTGATGATGCTAAAACTCTGTTGTAGTGCATGTTGCCCAAGGTTCCAAACCCCAACATAGGGGACAAATAAACAGTTAAAAAGAAATATTAAATCAAATAATTTAACCTGTGAGGGAAATATATGGTCAATAAAAATCTACTGGGGAAATAAAAATGAGCTCAATTGGGTAACCTACTTATGGACGAAAACTTAAAGTGGCAGTTAAGTAAGATGGTCTACTGCCATAAGGCTTACCACAAATTACAGTAAGTGCGAAGCATTTAAGTAAGTAATCGAAATTCCAAAAAAAAATAATCAAATGATTATTATTAGTGGTAGCGAGACATTTGATAACCAAAAAATAACCTCAAATACGGTATCGAAGAGAGTCGATATTAGTTAATCAAATAACGATAAGAAACGGTAATAGATAAAATAAAAGATAATGATCGATTAAAATGCATTTAACGCTAAGCTCAATTAAAATAAGATAGGTAAATATAGGGCCTACTTGTGTCATTCTCATTTTGTCATACGGAATAGGAAGTAACTGGCAGTGGTTGGTGGCTATTTTCTAACTCATAGGGCTACTTGGCTAGCCTCAATTAGAACTGTACTGCTTCCGGTAAAGCTGCACGTCACGCCATGCGGCCAGCATCACTTTGACAAAAATGTCTCAAATAGACAGGAATTATACTGGAGAAGGTCTCTAGGCTAACGGTAGACCGGACGGAGGCCGGAGGTTCAGACCGGACGAAGGACCTTAGCTGAATTATAAACAATTTTAACTACGCCACGTCAATTGCCAAAAAATATCTTCCATATCCGTCAAGGGAATCCGTTAATACCGGTGTGGTGTGTTCCAATATTCCAAAGCATTTAATTAATGTTAATGTTTTAAATTTGAAGATATACATTCTAAGTTCAGAATGGGTATATTGAGCTCTAATGTAAGGTAAAGATAATATTAACCACATAAATCTACCAGTGAAAGAGCCAAAATATATCAGGGAGTGACAACATATTTCATATGAATGTTCTGTAGAGTCATAGTTTATGCTCATTATAATAATCATCAAAATTATTAGTATTTGAAGATATTTTGCTACTTAGATCATCTACACCGCATGCGTAATTCCTTGATGAAACTGTCCTTTAAATTATGATGGAATATCATCTCTCCGCACAAAATCAAAAGCTCGATCGTTTCTACTGCTTCAGTGCTAACAATTAACCTGATAAGGTCAGCCCTTCAATCATAGGACAAACCAACAGATGGAGTACCTTATTTTAAGCGAATGGTTCAAAATTAGAAACCAATCGCTTGAATAAAACCTTTTTCATCATAGCGTAAAGTATCTTCTCCTTGTGTGGCATATTATCATTGCTTTCAAAGTTTATTCCGAGATCTCTCACAAATCAATTAGTTCTTCCTAAACTCCTATTGGTTATACAAACATCCCAACAAATCATAGTCTCGCGCGGCGGCCGCACAAAACCAACAACTCGATCATCTATACTGCATCAATGCTGACAATTTTCCTGATGAGGTAAGTCCTTCAATAGCCTAGCTAATCAGTGAAGAACAAATTGCTAAAAGCAGTATCAGATCGAATACCTTATTGTCAGCGAATTGCTCAAAGTTAGAGACCCATTGCTTGAATAAAACCTGTTTCCTTAGAACGCAAAGCTCTATGTATCTTCTGATTGTGTGCCATATTATCAATACTGTAAAGTTTATGCAGAGATCTCTCACAAATCGATTAGCTTTTCCTCCAATTGATTATAGAAACAATCATAATCTCGCCGCACAAAACCAACAACTCCATAATTTATATTGCTTTTTCATGGAATTGATCTACTTAGCCCTACAACTACATGTTATAAAGTTATCTAAGTTCGTCTGGCGGAATGTGGCATCCTAATTACAAATAACTTAATAAGGTAAGCCCCTCAATAGCGCAACTAAATAAAAAACTGAGCTTCTAAAGACAGAATCAAATGAAAAATCTTATTGCAAACGCTTGACGCAAGAGTAGAGACATATTACTTGAATAAAATATTTTCTATCAAAGCGCAAGGTTCTAAGTATCTTGTCAGTATATGGCACATTATCATTACTTGCAAGGTTTAATCTGAGATCCCTCACAAATCGATTCGCCTTTTGTAATCTCCAATTGATTATAGAAACATCCAAACAAATTTTTCAAAGATAAAAGGAAATTGGATGTCTTTATGCTGGTACCTATTTGGACATATAATCAATTCTAGATATTCAGGTAAACGTGAACAGTAAATCGATCTGCTAACAGAAAATATTGACAAATTAAGAATTGACACCTTGACAAGAACTATGATTTTTTTACTTGGATTCGAAAAACGCAAAATTTTAGTTGCCTGCTGCAAAGCCCAAACGTGAAAATACTGTGCGCGATCTGGAAAACGCGCTTTATGAAGACTTATTTGAGCAGAAGAAATTTTTTACCTCCTTTGCATATAAAACTGGGGCTTATAAAATGTGTTGTCAAAGCCCTTAATTGAGAAGAAAATGCCTAAAATGTGTGTAGCAACTTCCTAGCACACCACATTAAAATTACACAATTATAGTAAGGCAAAAACTAGTTTCTCACCTACCACTTGTCTTTGCTGGGATTGTTCCGCTCTGCTTCCCTTTTGAGGTTTTCCGCATGGGTTAGGTGCTGCTTGTTCGGAAGTGCTGCTAGCCAATATCTCCCTGAGCTCCCTAAGAAACGCTCCGAAGAAGGGTACCACAGGACACTCAGCCATGGCGAGGGCTCGGCTAAGAGCTCGTTCGTACTCTGCAGACAGGAGGGCCGCTGACAAGAAGTTGAGGATCGGTAAGGTGTCTTTCTCTGTGATGGAGAGCCAGAATGGCTTAAGTTTGTTTGACCTGTAAAGATAATTAAATTTGTATCATATCCGTATTAGTATCATATCCGTATTAATATAAATTTTTGACTTGTTTCTGTTTGGAGATTTATTTAAAACCGATAACATAATATAAAATGGTGTTATATGCACTAATATATAGTATTTACCTATTATGGCAAAGTCCCAGCATTCTTTAATAAAGTTGAACAATATTTACATTACGAAAGAAAGGCATGCGTATATACAATTTTCTGATCCCTAAGTTGGATTCTTAAATTACTTCACTTGTTAAATAAGATAGCAGACAACTTCCATTCCATTTAAAATTTAAATTTGCGTGTTTTTTTTTTAACTTAGTGTATATTTCATCTACGAAAACTACATATTTCAAATTTTCTCTTCATATTATAATATTTCTTCGTCGTAGGCATATAGCACATTGTAACTTTAAATTTGCTACTTTGAATCAGTAGCCGACTAATATATTTTGTAGTACAAGTGAATGCTACAAAATACTAACTCGGTTCATATAATTCGTACTTTTCAAGGCTATATTAAGTTTTCAAATTAAAATGAAAAATAAATAACAAAATCTTTTTCCTAATATTATTAAATACAGATGAATTGCTGAAGTTATTTTGAAAACTCATGCTATATATAACATACTGACTAAGTAGTGGTTAAAACATACATGATATTTAAAACTTAGGTTAGATTGCAACAAATGAATAAAAAAGTAAATACTGAGCAATTTTTTCAATTTATTTAAACATTACAATTCAATAGAATTTAACTTTCTTATGGAGACTAGAAAATAGTTGGCAGCGGTAAGACTATTTACTAAACTGCACCGTTGCTTATTAATTATTTTCTTATTGCCATCAATGCATTATCTGCAAATTTAACGATTGGTATTTATTTTCCATTTATAATCTAGGACCTTCTCAATTCAACATAATTGTAGGCGCATGGCTCATCATCATCATCATACATTTTATTTCATTATTAACATTTTTGTAACAGCATAACCTAATATTAACACTAGTATAACTAGGGCCTAAATGCAGTTGAAATTACGGTTTGATGTCAGTCAGACCTAACAGCAGTGTTGGATAGATAGTCTTCTTAACTTGAGCTTCGGCGATGCAATTCTGTTAAAAAGCAAGTAGTTTCCGCCGGCCTACAACTCTATATCTGCTGGAGGCCGAAAGAAACCCCTGCTCTTCAAACAAAAGGGTATTCTTCCATTCACCTGTGGCAACTAAAAGTTCTATTATATTCAGAAGGTATTCATAGTTGAAAGTAAATGTATAACGTCCATAAAATGTGATCATAAAATACTATTTCAATAAAAGACAAGTCTGATCGAGGATGATCAACATAAAAAGTATGTCACTAGGACGACGACCGACGGTAGAATTCATCATACGACACGAGATTTGACTATACACAAGATCTCAAGGTTCTATGAATTTTACAAGTTAAATTTGGTGATTTAAGAAACATATGTTTTCCTGTTGAATTTGATTGATTGATTTTATTGATGTCATTAATAAATAGTGGTTTTTAGTCAATGAAACTCATCCGCTGAGTTCAACTTAATAATCTTTTGGTTAAATTGATATTGCAAAATTTGCAATATCATAAATAGTTTCGTAAGGGCATTTAATACAGCCCTGGGGCTGGAATGAATGTCATTGCGACACCAATGATGCATGTAATTTAATATTGTACCAAATATTGTTAGAGCTTGTGTGTTTTTTTGCCGCATTAAAAAAAAACACAAGAGTTGATTTATTTTTTTTTTAATATTCTAAGAATTTTGTGTTCAATATTATTTGAAAAGTAAATCAAATTTCTTAGAATATTTTTGTTGTAAATTCAGGCAACAACCCTTGAAGGGAATGAAATTTATTATCTCGTGTCGTAAAATGAATCTTTACAACAATTATATTGCCAATTATTGTTACTGCACACAAAATTACTTCTAGGGTAATGTCACCGTTGAAGCCCTTCGGTCTCTTTATGATTGCAACGTCTCGCCTACGGTCTAGCCCTTGAAGAAATACGGAAAAACGATAGCAGAAATACTGCTATAATCGTTAATAAAATTATTCTGCTTTAAAATGCTAATTACCTGAGACACGTTCTCAAGTTAATTTAACAGGTGATCGCTGATATACTAAATCTGAAATAGTGGTGTCTGTTGGCTAATTCAAAAATACACTGATACGTACAAGATATTATTATATCCTAGTTATAAGCCAAATTGCTTACATTAAGGTGTTATAAAATTATACATAATATGATTAATATTCTACAAATTAAGCACACAATAAGTAGTTCATAGTAACAGTCTAATTTACGCATTATATTATTTATTTACCTATACCCACGGCACATTTCTCCTTGTGCCGTGCCTATACCAAACTATGCTTGACCTATATGTTTTATTGGGAGCAGACAGCATTACTATAGCATAGTATTCAAATTTCTTTAATAGGATGTTATAGTTGCACTAAATCAATTGAAAGCCGATATTTTGAGATATAGTCTCAAAATAAACTAGTCAAACCAGTAAATGCACACATTTACTTTACCATTAAAATTTGTAGCCTTGTCTATTTTACCTACTTTTCGAATAATATGTACAGAAAATGGTAAGTAAATATAGAGTTGTTACTTGCAAACTCTCCCCACATCAGTGCAGAAGTGCACACTGGCTTTATGAAAAAGGAGGAACGTGATGGCTTTGATAACTGAAAAAAGAATCTAAACATGTCTCAGAATTTAGTCAAATCTAAAAACCGCTGACTGCATGCCTACGATGCTGCATATACAAAATTACAGAAGTCATAGATAAAAAGTGTTATCAATAAAGAGCGGATTAAATGCACTTTGCATATATATATATATATATATATATACATATATATATTTGAAGAGAAGGTAGTCTCGACTGGCTAGTTT
>MU182011.1:374925-430084 GCA_016904865.1 Pissodes strobi | reverse complement strand
CCATGTTTTGTGTTTTTGAAAGAGAAATGCATATTTTAAGAAGCATTCCATTACCAGGAATGTTTTGAGACTTTTTATGGTATCCGATGCCGCCACGCCTGAACACCTGAATTTAATTTAGGTTGGGATTTTTCTAAGGGGGCAAATAGGCCAATAAAGTAATAAACTATCCTTCTATCATTAATCTGGGGATTTTTTGGCCAGATCATTTAACGACATTTTTTTTACCTACACGTTATACGTTCTATAAATTGTTCACATTTGTTACAGTTTACCAGCATTATTGAGGTTGTCATTTATCGTAGCCGCAGTTAGTATTGTACGCCCAAACAAAGAGAAAGTGAAAACGAAAGTGCTGATTATGTCCAAAATATGATGTACTTCGTGAATTAAGCCTTATCCAGAACTTGTTTTGAATGGCAATCAAGTTTTTTGAAAAAGTTGTTTCCTGCTCAAAGAAATTTCAAATAGACCAATAAATTAACACGCCGTCTCACATTGCTAAGGCTAACAAGATGAAGTCCGGTCCCGTTCAGTCAATGTTGAAGCATTCATTATGACTTTTAAAAACGAAAACTATGTACCAGCTAGAACTTGACGAAAATCTGTGTAAAATGTTCTTGGCTGCTAGTATTCCTTTAAGCAAGCTGACCAGCCCGCAGGTAAAGGATTTTCAGCAAAAATATTCAAAATTTAATGCTCCAGATGAATCAGAATTTAGGAAAAAACGTCGTTGGAAAGGTTTTTGTACCATGCTAGATGAATTCAGGAACGAAATTGGAGATAAATATATGTATAATGTCGTCGACGAAACAAATGATTCGAGTGGTCGTTATATAGTTAATTTAATTATCTGAAACCTCACAGAAAAAGAACCTGGAAAAGCTTACCTTATAGCTGTAAAAGAATAGGAAAAAACAAATAACCTTAGAGTTACCCGTTTTTTTTTTTTTAAGAAACAATAACATTTTTTTTGCGGAATTCAGTTGCTATATATAAAATTCTTGTCATAGTGTCCAATGCTGCGTCGTATATGTACCACAGGACAGAATTTGCAAAGATTTTATGAAAACCTAATTCATGTAACTTTTTTATGGCAGTGGACACACAGGTTTTATGGCGTTCGACAAGCGGTGTGTGTGTTAGGATGCTGATTGACATGGTTCTTGAATAGTTGTAGGTTGTAATTAGAGGGGAAACAGATGTCCTGGGAGTGAGTGCTACAGTGATGCAGTGCCCCAGACAAAGAAGTTCTTGTAAAGAGATGTTCTTGGTGTTTCCAGTTGCCGCCTGTCGTAACTGTCTGAGAGGCGGGGTTGGGATGAGGCGGGCCAAATCCTGGGAACATCTGCCGTGAAAGTACCTGTAAAACAGGGACATCTCGGCCACATGTCTGCGATGTTCCAGACTATCCAGATTCTGTTCCAACTCCGAGTCGCCGACGAGACGCACAGCTCTCTTCTGAATTAAATCCAGCAGCTTTAGGGTGTGCTATGGTGTGGCACCCCAGGACTGTAAGCAATATTCTAGGCTCGGTTTTATTTGCGCTTTGTAGAGCAAGAGCAACTGACTGCTGCGGTGTATAGTTTTTGGTTGCGAAATAGCGCAACAAGCCTCTGGACAAAGTTGACTTTGCGAGTTCTTTTTTTGTACAAACATGGCCTTAGTGAGAGATACTGCAGATTTTTAGTTTGGGCACACGTGATAGCTAGTTAGTTAATTTTGAAATTAATATTAATATAAGTTTGATATAAATTGATATATTGATTGTGATTTAATAAAGTATATAGAAATTTAATATATTTTTATACAATACTCAATCCCTTAATTTAGAGACAAGCTAATTTAGAAAATCAAAATTTAGTTGCTTTATTCCTGTATTCTCATTACATATTTATGTTTTTTGTGCATATATCCTGAATGAATAATTTTTTTTTAATATATTTGTGTATTTCTAAATGTTTTTGGTTGCATATATTCCACTCTTTACTTATCAAGTTAACAGTCTACCTGCAATGCCATATTGTGAGGTATAAAGATAGTAGTAGTGTAGAATATTAAAATATATTATAATTCATCAGTGAAGAAGCACCTACCGAGATATGTTTGATGATGAGAATGGATGATATCGTTATCCTAGCTGGTGATTGTTGCCATGATGATGAACGAGAAATATCTATAATTAATGGGTATCTATCACTTTTACAGAGGAACCAATCGAGGTTTCTCTAAAGAACAAGAGATAAATTCTTAACAAGATGTTTAATGCATCCTTCCTGAAAAACCTGGCTTAAAACAGTTTTGAACCGTTTAATTTTCTTGTTCGAATGATTACGCCAACAACAAAACTGATAACATTGACTAAATTTTGGAGCCTGTCTTGGGAATATTTCAATATGTGATAACTGGTTAAACTTCCAAACTATTATTGGTTCCACTGCCCAACAAAATCAAATCTGAAATATTTCTCTAACTCTAATGACTTTAGCATGACAATAGCATTCTCTATGTTGGAGTCTTTTAAAAGAACTAAGTGACTTTTATTCTGAATAATATATCCACCATTTACAATGGAAATAATCTGTCTTTACATTTTTCTAACATCGACACGGACGAATCAGGGTTTTCGCGACTACGCACTATTATGCAGGACCAATCACAATCAAGTAAGAATCAACAAAACAAAAATCAACTACAATAATACTACGTTATAATCTGAAATTTAGAATGAAACCATTGAGATATTTTCTTATTAACTATTCTAGATAATTATTATAGGGACTATATCCAATAGGAGGGGGTAATAATTGGAGTCCCATCATTGAAATAAAAAATAATGTTTATTTTTGACGAGAAATAGTATTCTAGAGGTGAAAAATAAATAACTTGTTAAGGCAGAAACATAACACTTTATACAGGGTATTTTATAAACTTTAATATATCTATTCTTTATTTGTTTAAGTTAATGCATAAAAACTTCTGAAAATAAAGTATTTGTATTCAGAGCTTCTTTCATTTCCTGTTCATTACAATTTAGGATATGCAGGACATCTAAAAATGATTTTGTTGTCATATTTTGCTAAATATTCCATCGTTGCGTTTGCGTTATCTACTTAACAGTATATTATGATTTTAGGAGAATAATTGGTACTTTATGTGCTAAGTGCGGAAAGTCTGTCTGACAAACGGATTTTTTTTATTCGAGATAAAACAATAAAAGAAAACGAATTTTTTAATGAAGATAACAATAACAATACTGAATTTTTAACTTATTTCAATGTATATTCCCTTTTTAGTATCGTTATCATGGATACGTACTTGTTTGGCATCTATCATTACTAATAAATAATTAATACGACTGTGAATACCAATAATCATTGGGTACTGTAAATGTTCGTTTACTAAAACTGAATTCCGCTCTAGATAAATTAAAATAAATCTTAAATTTCGTGGCTAAATGAGCAATGCTCAAAGCTCAAAGCCAATAAACAAAACGAAAAAAAAATCATAGTACTATAATGTATTTATACGCTTATAGGTACTTATACTCCTAGTCATATAAATGACACTTATGTCATTGAAAAACGTCACATAAGTTAACACTTATATGACGTTTGCCTGTCTTGGAATATATTTTTTAACAAATAAACTTTCTTTCTTTTCATAGCTTATTTAAAATTTATTGTTAAGTACTAGAGAAACAATGAGATTTAATTGGAATAAAATACACTAGAAACAGCAAAACTGATATTAATGTAAAAAAAGCGAAGAAACAAATGAACAAATGTTAACGTACAGAAAAGTTAGTTAACTAGTTCTAAAGTGGGTAAAGTAAATATGTGGAATAATTTAATACAACAGAGCTTAAAAAAATAATCATAACCTAAATTGTGCTTACATCAATAAGCACATAATTTTTGTTTGCAATATTGTTTTTCTTATTAAACTAAAAATCAAACATTACAAAATGAAACAAATAATTAACAAAATTTAATGCAAAATACTGGATACCGGGTTGCAGCAGTTTTAAAATAGTTACTTGTGTATTTAGAGCGCAAAGTAACGCGCAGTAATCTTTCGAAAACGGCAATCTTACTTTGCGCTCGAAAAACACACAGAACTTTTTCTACAGCCCCATTTTTTAAAATTAAATGCAAATTTCTTCTTTATACTTATTCTGAAATTTGCAAATGACTGTCAGTTTTGACATATTATTTGGGCATATCTAGAACAGGAGTGCCAGCAACAACTGTAATAAACACACGACTGTCATTTATTTATTTTCTATTGCCATGACTATTCATAGCATACTCGACTGGAAAAGTGAGAATTTTCTTTTCCATGTTCGCGCTAGAGCGCAAAATAATGATCCGCGGCATTCGTCGAATTTGCGATTTCATTTCAATTTAGTAATTAGTTATTTTGGGCGCGGCTGTACAAAAAATAAAAATGATCGATGTGTCCTTTATGCGCTAGTTTGAAAAGAAATTCATCAAGGTATCCTATAAAGTAATTTTCCTTTCTTCCATAACGGGAAATTCTGCCTCTAACATCGCATTGCGTGTTTCAACGCCCTGAGTGTTAACCGTGGAATTATTTGAATAAAAATAGACTAACGAATGGTTTATTATTCAGAGAATCTTGTGCTTCTTAAATGCCTGAAATTGTTGTTATTCGAGGCTTAATCCGCTATTTTATGAAGTTAATTAAAGTTTCGGCAACTCGCTTTGAAACTATTACTAAAAACACTTACTTAATCTCTCTTTCAAACCAGCCAAATATCCATTGTCTTTCTAAATATATTCGTCTATTGTATTTACTACTCCCAAAGATCTCTTCACCAACTTCGTCTATTTTGTGTGAGCTCCGAAGTTTTTCGGAATTATCCCATGCTCAATATATGCAAACTTATCAGCAATAGGAGAATCAATTAACAACTGTATCTTATTCACATTTTACTTCATTTTGCATGATTTCCTGCTACGAATATGGCAAAGGCACCACAAATTGCATTGCAACTTATATCAAATCAGTTAAGTTTGGGTTAGGTTGGGTTAGTGTTGCAAGCAAGGTGGGCGTTCTTACTGATTTTTCAAAGTTGCATTTTATTTGTAAATTTATTTTTATTCTTCTGGATGTAGTGTGTTTTACTGCACCAGGAAACCAAACTATTTATGTTAACTTCAGTTAGTCCCTTACACTTTTCACACTGAATTTGAGTTTTAAAAAAGGTATGTAATGTGAGAAAATCAGTGAATATTTTTAAATCAGTTGAAATTCTAATTAATTCTTTAATTTTAAGATTACGTTTTCGGCAACTTTCACCTTTTATTTTAAAAACTAAAATTCCATACAACATTTGATTCCTTTTGATCCAGGTGTACTACATAGTAGATTTATTTATATAAATAAGCATTTTTCACTCCTTTTATGTAATATAATTAAAAAGCTTTGAATTAAAACACGATGCAAATAGGAAAAACGAGGGATGTACATAAAGCGCACACTCTCAGAGCTGTAGTAAAGAAAAGGGTTGTTTTGCTAATGTATTCTGTCAATTTTTTCGCAAAATGTGAGGATTTTAAAAAGTTTTGCTCATTTATATTTGGATTAGTTAGCGCGCTTTTCTTTTACCAGTTATCACTAATTAGATTGGGTTAGTTATGTTTAGTTTGGGTTAGAACTGGTTACCTTAGGTAAGTTTCATTTATTAAGTGAGAGATGTGCACGAAATAAAGCTTCTTTTCTCGTAAAATAGTAAGGTCGGAAGAAAATTTTTAAGCGCAATATTTTTCTGGCATTTTATTCAAGTATTGATAGTTTTTAGTAATTTCCACCATGACATTTTTGACAATGATATTTTTAACATTTTTGTCGAAAATGTGACTCATGAAATTGCCTAACAACAACATTTTTATCCGATCGGACGAAAAACGACACCTTTCCGATGTGTTTTCTCACCGCAAAAGTCATGATTCCAGTATATTGTATTCGTTGCTTGGCAACATGCAATAACTGTACAAGAATAGAAAATAACTGTCCGGGAATATAACATTCCCGTCCTAGGCCGGAAATGTAACATTTCTGTTCTATTCAAACGCCTTGTTTGTCAGATCTGACGTCTATCAAAAGCAACATTTGGATGCTATTTCCGTAGTTACGTAATAAATTTCAAGCTCGCTCGATTCAAAACTTGATATTATGTTGAGTTTAAATTAGAAACACCGGTTTTATTTAGAGTAAGATTTGGCTCTCTTTTTATAAGTACGTATTCTAATTAATTTCGATCGGATAAAAAATAGTATGTGCAACTCGTAGAAAAGCACATTCCTGGACTCCTGTGTTGCTGGCCTCGGCTGCGCCTCGTCCAGCAATTACCGCAGTCGTCCAGGAATGTTTTGCTTTTCCTCCTAGTTACACAATATACTATTATATCAGTCGAAATATTTTCCCGGCAAACGTTTTTTCCTTCTGGCAGAAGTGGCAAATAATATATCTATTGATACCGCTTTAAAACATTGTGGCATTGATCATTAATGATTGTATCACATCAGAAACTGTTTCAGGGATGTCGTTGAAAATGTTTCATAAAAAACAAATGCTTTTAAAAAAACCTTTCTCTACAAATATTATGAGCATCCCTCTGACGAATATCAGCAACCAGCAAATACCAATGCACATAAAGTCTGCCTCAGTTATTTGCTGATCATCAACTAGCATAACTATGCTAGCATCAGCTATGAATCTACTAAGAAATACAACACAGCATCGCCTAAAGCAGCTGGATTCCATTCAGAAGAGAGACTGTATGCCTCGTCGGCGACCGAGAGTTGACCCGGGATCTGGATAGTCTGAAACACCGCAGACATGTGACCGAAATATCTCTGTTTTGCAGATGTTGTCATGGCAGATGTTCCCAGGATTTCGGCCGCCTCATCCCACGAACAGCAACACCTGTCAGACGGTCGAGAGAGACGGCAAGAGCACACCCGTTCATTGTACAACTGAAAACACCTAAAACGTCGCTTTACAGGGACTCCTTTGTCTGGCGCACTGCATCTTCATGGAGCTCACTCGCAGGACATCTGCTTCCACCAAATTAAAATATACAGCCATTCAAGAATCGTCTCAATCAACATCTTCGCACACACACACCGCTCGTCGAATGCCATAGAATCTCCCTTTAGTGTGTGTCATTGCCATTAAAAAAACTGCAACTTTACTATAAATATTATTAATGAAAATAATAAATTTTTTTAATTTCGTTATAAATTGACGTTAAGGTTATTTATATGGAGTTTAATGTTTTATTGTTATATATACGCTACTTTTCTAGCGCTTGTAGAACATTTTTTCTCAACAAGGTGCGGAGTATTACCTTCTCCGCACTTGTTTAAAAAACAACTATTTGGTGAGGTAAACAAATCATCACGAAATGCATTTCATTTTCTGATACAAGACATTATTTTACTCTAATTCACTTTGATCGTGACCAACATAGCTTGAAACGCTATGCTTATTTCTAATCACATTTGGTCATGAAATATGAATTATGTAAAACTCATGGAACCGTTTATTTTACAAAACTCTGCTTAATTTTTGCATACTGCCCTGTCAACCTTTTTTTTCCAAACAATTTTGTGGTTTTGATTTAGGGTCTGTTTGCTTATGGATTTTGTGCTTAGAATAATTATTGCCGCACCTTTGGGAAGTGATTTCCCGCTTTTGAATTTATATTACACAAACATATACTAATGGGACTAGATATCAGATACAATACTATTATTGTGTCTGTGCTTTTAATAGGTCTTTGGGTAGAATTTAGTGCTGCATAATGATGTTTAAGCGAATATATGTTTTCTTTTAATTAAACTCCCGATAATATATTAATTTTTAATCTGAATTACTTTTTTTCGCATTTTAAAAACTACAGTAAAAGCCTTGAATTTATTAAAACTAGAAATTTAACTCTCATGAACAATACAACATGTTGATCTGCTATATAGGGTGCATAATTTTATTATAATAGGTACATTTTCATATTTGATAATAATCATTATGTGCAACGTTTGTTATTTTCTTTATTTTGCTTTATAACCGTAAAAGATGATAATCTAATCCATCAATATATTTTATGCTAAAAATTAATTTATTGACTCATAGGGCATTTACATGGTTGAATCCCAAAACATATTGTAAATATAATCGCGATGTGGATGTAATTAACGCTTGAACTTCTGTAGAGGCAATTTTACTCAAAAGTTGTTCATCTAAAGCTATGAAAAAGACACCGCTGATTTAAACGATATTAAATAAACAAGAATTCAAACCATATGAATTCAATATTGTTCATCATTTACATCAAGGCGATGCAGAGCCTCGAGTAAATATTTCTACTTGGTTTTTAAATAAAATCTGAACAAATATCAATTTTGCAAAGAATATTAGGTAATCTAACAATACTTATGATTCTTCAGGCATATTTAATCGGCAGAATGAATAAGAAATAGGGCTCAAGGAGATTTGGGTACAGCGTTGCTTGGTATATTTTGAGAAGAGGAATAAAATATCGGATGTATGAAGCAAATCTTTTTGTGAACATGCGTCTTTTAGACAATTACAGACACGTCCGGTATGAATCTAAAATGCACTTCGTCGGATGACTACTGTGTCTATATTGAGATAACGCCAATATTTTTGAATAGAATTTATAAATACTTTACGTCATTATTATAAAATTATTTTCATTCGTTTAAAATAAATATTAATTCATAGCCTACTATAAAATGTTATTTTTTTCTTATTATTATAAGATTTAGGCTTTTTGCTAAATATTCAAATAAATTATTATAAATATTTATGAAGGAAATGTGGCCAAATAATTTTAAAAGCTATATACGTAATGTTCAACATGTTCAAACATGTTTGGATTATCAGTAAAAAAAATAAAAAGAATGTACCCCCTTCTTTAAATTCCACGCAAAGAAACTATACTAAGAGCGGTTTTATTAATGTAATTAGGCAAAAGGTGAGAGAAACACCATTAAAAAGAAAAAAATGCGTCAAACACCACTGTGTTTATTGGGATTAAGATTTAGGCTTTTTGCTAAATATTCAAATAAATTATTATAAATAGGGTAAGTCGGGGAGATATGGCCACCCCAGTATATTTTATGCTCTACTTTAGGTGTTATTGCGTAGATTCAGCTAATAGCTAGATGTGCACACTAGAGTAACATTTATAACCAAATTCTAGGACTCATAAACTATTTATCTTTTAACGACAGTCTATTATTAATAAAAAACATTATTTAACTAAAGTGGCCATCTCTCCCCAAATATACGGGAGAGTTGGCCATAGCACTACTGAAGATGCCAAAATCTCAAATATTTTTATTTAAGTAAAAATGAATAAAAACATGTTAAATAATAACCAATATAACATAGATACAATATTCCTATTTAAAAAACAAACTTTTTAGTTACTCCTTTTTGGCAACACAATACTTTCCACATGTCTGGCATAAATCGATGAATTTAGAGCAAGTTTCATGGAACCATGACTGACATCGCACATAACAAATCCAGTCATCTTTTTTTCGTTGTCTTGTCATAATCTTCTCCGCACCCGACGCATAAATTTTCGTTGAAATCCATGGCCAAGTTGCCCCAAGATGAACGTGGCCATCACTCCCCATATTTCACATGACACGAACATACGATTTCAAATTTAGGAACGTACATTAAGCTAAATAATTTTGGGGTTATGATAAGAGAAGAAGCATGTTTTTACATTTCTAATTGGAAAAACACCATAAAAGTTATATTAAAAAGGAAATCTGAGCAATCATATATGTGAGGTAATAGTTTTCACCTACCTTTGAAACAAATTTTTCTAATTTTGTGCAAAAATTGTCAGCAAAGTTAAATCACTACCGATGTAAACAACATGGAACTGCAGAAACTGCGTTCTAATATGCTTTGCAGCTCTCTTGCAACGCTTTATTAATCAAACAACGATATGGCCATCTCTCCCCCTATGGCCAACACAGCCGGACTTACCCTATTTATGAAGGGAATGTGGCCAAATAATTTTAAAAGCTATATACGTAATGTTCAACATGTTCAAACATGTTTGGATTATCAGTAAAAAAAATAAAAATAATGTACCCCCTTCTTTAAATTCCACGCAAAGAAACTATACTAAGAGCAGTTTTATTAATGTAATTAGGAAAAGGTGAGAGAAACATCATTAAAAAGAAAAAAATGCGAAATGAATTTGTATTTGTCCATTTATTTATTTACTTATTTATACACGCGCCATAATTATTTGTAAAAATCACAATAATCAAATTATAATTTAAAAAAAAAAAAATACCGAAGAAGATAACCGTTCAATAGCAAAAAAAAAATTGAACCCTATAAACTGTAAACAAACCCTACCTTCAAGAATGATCCAGGAAGGAGATAAAAAAAACAAACCCTTATATACGTTCACCATAATTCCGTTGTATTTTGAGGTACATGAAATTATATTAAATAAAAAATAGCCTTTCAGTGTATTTGCATCATACGTTATTCGGCAAATGCATGCTTTATCTATGGGTAGGAAGTAGTTCCAAATTAAAAAATTTCGATTCATAAATAACGTTGGAGGAGCATATAATCTTATTTAAATAATGAGAGATGACACTTCACCATAGAATTAATCAGTTTACTTCCCAAAAAAATATGAAATATTATAGTTTTATAGAACAAATACTCCCAAAATCTGTAGTATTATTGCTCTATAAAAATCCAAGAGCCCTCAGAACTTTAAAGGTTTAAGTTGAGATTTATTAAACTGACGATTTTTCACTTGTGCACATTTAAAATAATTTTATTTCATACCCACCAGTCAAAAAATCGTTATAAATCATTTTGAAAATAAAACCTATCGAAATCATTTATTCTATGAAAAAAATTTAAGCTGTCGACATATTTTAAATATTAAACGCCAATCAAATCAAAATCACACAAATTATTTATTTCAACTATATGTTTTCCCTGTGTTTATTGGGATTTAATTAATTTTAAAACTATTTCGTGTATTCGATATTCAGTATGCTTATTCTATAGGAACATTCTATCGAAAGCCTAGAAGAAGTCCATCATAGCACAACACTATAAAAAATAGTTGTTATTGACCTTTCCCTTGAAAAATTATGCTGCCCTGAAGATATTAAATTTGACTCTCTTAATAATTTAAATTCATTATGTAAATAAATTTATTTTGAACGCTGCATGGGCTTTCATTTCAGATTAGCATATATGTTTCGATCAAATATTTATACATTTTGAGGTCATTTTATTATTTTAATTTTATTGGTAGTGAACACTATGTTGAAATCTTTCTAAATTATATGAATTGTATACTTATTAAAATGTAGACAATACCATTACTCTCAAAGTTAGAAAGTTAGAAAAAATATAAATGCTTCTTAAGAATTGTATATCTATTAATTTTGATGACCATTTCTCAACTTGAATAATTCTTAAAACACAACTTAAAAAAGTATAATAAGTATATATATTCTGAAACTAAAAGCAGCTTTAGTTTTAAAAAAAATATCTTGATTTATAAAATTATTTTAATTTATACTAGAAATCTCCAAACAAATTTAAATTATAGCTAGCTTTAATGGACATTAAAAATAACTAAAAAAATTCAATGCTCATATGATGAATAATTTATTTGAGAATGAGATTATTCCAGTATTCACTTTATCAATTAAAATATTTATTTGCCTATTATGTAACGCTAAGGAATTGAAAACTATTATTTTACTTAAAGTATTTTTGTGCGTATTAAACACACTTTCCTGGCAATATGTCAGAATAAATTAAAACGAATTAGAAATCAGTACTTTTATAAACAGGTGATATATTATAAGAATGCTTTCACGAATGAGGAAATATTTTACTAGACATCTACTGAATATTATTTATATAAGGTGGCATAAACAAAGAAAATGCGAAAAACGTACTCTCTGCGAAACAAGGCAGACAATTATAAAACCCCGTTCATTTGCTTAAAATTGATCTCACTAAATTAAACATATAACATAAATAAAAAGAATGGGCGAGTCTGCTAGTACTCGAGACACTGATGTGTAAACAAATCCTATATCGAACGCTTTCGACTCATTAAATGCACAAATATATCGAACGCTTTTCGACTCATTAAATGCACAAATATTTGAGCAGACTTGGTAAAATCAGTGCGCATATGATGTCAAAACCGCTTGCACATTTCCGCCCCCATCCGCTTGCACATTTCTGTCCCATTTGCCGAGATTTACCCTCATACCGCGGAGTAAGATGTTTACACATTAATGTTAAGAAAGCTATTACTTTTGAAATTATTAACGTCATTACTATTGATAATTTGATATAGGCAGATGGGGCAAGATGACATAGATTGGCCGTATCTCTACCATTTGACGACAAATTCTGATTTTTAAAAATATGACGTTAAAACAAATATTTTTCAAGACATCCGAATATAGTTGCTATAGCACATTCACACCTATATTTTACAAATATTATGATATGAGCCCATATAGAATATAAGACAACTGAAGAATTTTTGAATTTCACAAATGATTTCATTTTTACAAAAAGAAAACCCAAATGCGGGATACACTAGAATCAGAACTTTCATTACTAAAACATGAAATCTGTATGACTGGGTATCTGGTTCCGATAAAATTCCTATATAGTGGGTTAAATTAACTTTTATTCCCATGACACCAAACCCGGCATATTGCAAGGTCTATACTTTTATTGCATAGTATATTTATTTATTTATTGACTGACAATGTATATTAGAGTTCCTGAGGCTTATACATTTTTTGTATCATTAAAGGGATGGCAATTACCCAACTTTATTTTCAATGAAACTGTTTATATAAAAACCTTATTATCAAGGTCTAGAATGTGCTCATAATCTTTATCGATAACCATAAAGTCGGAATTGACTTTAAAAATAATAATAAAATGTCTTTATTGGGATCAGTCTTCGGAGATCTAATTCAAAAATAATCGTTCGATGCATTTAATGAGTCGCGAAAAGCGTTCTGCGATAAACTATTATTTTCACTATTTATGTAGAGAACGAGTTCTAAAAAATGTGCGCACTGGAGTTGCAGTAAATAGTACAAATGGTAAGCCCATTTTCAACATTCGCTACTTAGACGGCATGAAGTTTTTTTAAATCTAGAAGAGTTACAGAAAATATAGACATTATAAGTGAAGTCTGTAAATAGTCTGGATTACGATTGATATAATAAAGCAAAATATATGATTTCGGTACAGTTGTCGGAGAAATCTCATGAAAATTCACCAAAAATGTTTTTTTCCATGCAATCATATATAGGTATAATTTATTTGGTTCTGAATACAATGAAATGTTCTTCTACGTATGGAAAGCAATATTGAATTGCTACAAGGTAATAAATGTTTTATATCCGATTCCGTCTCGTTGTAATACAATAATTCTTGGGAAAATGACTCGAGACAAAATAACTCCCGCTAATTGAATATATTTTTATTTTAATCTAAATCGGATACATTCAAGAGCCAAGAAAAGAATACGCGGTAAAACTAAAAGACTGGAAAATTGCTTCCCAACAGCTGTCTTTTATCCGGTCGATGCTCCAGAGCAAAAAATTAGAAATGGGACTTCTGGGTCTTTTTATGTCCTACTAGTACAAGGAAGACGCTAAATAGAAGAGAAACAAGATCGGTTAATCAAGTAAAAACTTTTTGTCCTGGTAAAATGGCAGTATTCTTGGATAGTGTTTAGTGTTGCAGATAGTGGGGCATATGTAAAAATCCTTCATACTAAATTTCTTTAATAGGTCAAAAACTTATAACCGTCCAAAAAATTATTTGTAAGGAATACACTATTTTTATTATCTATAACATGAGTGCAATCCATTTTGCTATTTCAGTTATCATTATAAACGGATATGGATTTTTAATTAATTTTTCTGAAGCCTTTTGACATCTAAACCCAGTTATATACTGCACTTAACTCTAAATTGGCTTAGGTATATATTTCCAAAAGACAAGGCAGGATATTGCATTTTTTCTAAAACACGTCATATTATTCGTAGAAAAAAAATTGATATATTTATTAGTTTATATTATTATGGTACATCATTCATTTTAGGTGACAAAATGCTACAAAAAAAAATGAATTTAAAATATGAGCCTCTATTTAATAAAATAAAATTTATATGATGCAAGCGAAAAAATTTTGAGGTATTTAAGAAATTAATTTTCAAGCATTCTCAGATATTTCCCACCAACACGGAAACATACTAATAAAATGCAAATTTTCACTAACTTAAACGGCCCGGTACAGTTGTAATTTCAGGCTTTCGGTATGACGTCATAATCTTGCACTGAGGAAACCTGTTAGAATTTTTTTAAAAGAATCACCACATTTCTTAGACGCATTCGATTGAGAATGGAGGTCAGTTCAAAATGAACTGAAACTGAACTGATATTTCAGTTCAGTGAGCCAAGGTCAAATACTTCAAACATGAATTCATGAAAACAATTAAAAAAAACCTGATTGACAAATGACATTTAAATGCCACCTTTTACCTGAACTCCTGAACCGATCTAAGCGATCGTGGTCCTGAAGTCTCTAGAGAGCCAGCATCCACTTTGTCTCCCGAGCTGCATGCTCAAAAAGTTAAAATTGAAAAGAATTAGGCAAGTCCGAGTTCGACCAAAATCAGCCGGCGGGGGTTTTCGGTGATGAGACGACCGAATCTGGACATTAGAAAGTCGAGGCCCCAAGGGGCGAGGCTGTGCGAAAGAAAAAAAGGCGATTTGACGTGCGAAAGGGTTGACGTTCGGCAGGGATGTTCGGCGGGCGCCCCTTAAACCGTTAAAAATGTTTTGGAACCAAGGGACTCCATTTAGGGGCCGATATTTTGCGACGTCCGTTAGTTTGCGTTAGTTTGGGTTAGTTGAGGGACATGCGAAAAGTGAAATATTACTTATTGTAATACGTGCCCGTACTTTGGATGCACTTTTTACGAAATATTTTGCGCGGAAGCTCGGGAGACAAAGTGGACGCTGGCTCTCTAGACTGTTGTATCCCGGTCCACTTCCAGGTGATCTGGATCACTTTTTAGGTAGTGAGAGAAATTTGATAATTTTTCAATCGAACACGAATCAGTTGAATAAAGTTCAGTTACATTGATCTGAGTCGATCCAAAGTAGTGAATCTAATGCGCCTCTTATTTTCATATGAAGTTCTTAATTGCAAGACTTAACAAGTCCAAGCGTGGGAAAAATTGAGTTATTAATATTAGCTGGTAATGTTGTTTTCAGCAAACATAACAAGCCTCTTGAAAAATAAATATAGAAATTCTCTTGCACCAAAACTGAACAAGTCAATTCCCTAAATAACCTAACTCAATATTTCCCACGCTTGGACTTTATAAGTTTTGCAAATATTCCGGCGAAATTTGGACAAATCATGTCATCGTGACATTTCTATATCAAATATATTTAAAGAATATCGCGATAATAAACAAGCACAATTATCCATTTTAAACGTGTTGACCTTCTTCGAATCAAAAAGAGCCCAAATAAATGACGGCAGGCCCATTGGCTATAGTATGACGGAACTCATAGAAGCAGGAGTTACAGCTCACGAAAAACTTTCAAACAGCATGGCAAGGAAAACGAAGGCATTTAAAACGAAAATACTAGATTATATAAATAATAAAATAAGACAAGAAATCTACAGCATATAGCAAAAAAAACGACCAATTGGCGGGATATTTTCCATATTCTATTTCCGCCTTGACAAACTGACGCAAAGTACTGGTTTCAAATGGAAAAAGAATAGTAACAGAGAATCTTTAATGGAAATTCCTGATGTACAACTGAAAAGAGTTAGATTTTTGAGGGATGAATAAAAAATCACGAGTTACCAGAACCAGACAATTTTACGCCTGTATGTCTAGACAAAACACGGATCTTCAGCAAAGGTTCCTTCAGAAATGCCTGGCAAGACGACACCCCATCTACTAGTATACATAAAATTATTGAAGGTAATAAAGAAAATAAATGTTAGGTATTATATCATACATTATAGCCATAGACGTATTTCTCTTATATATCTATGATTATAGCATATTGTAGCCATAGTAGGTATCTATACAATGTTTTTTTTTTTAATTATTATTCGCAGTACACGTAAGGAATAATTGTTAGTTTTTATACTTGTTGTGCATTTCTCTTTTTTCCGGCTTAATTTAAAAATTAGTTGTAAAATAATAATTGACTTGAAAGCCAATTCAAAACTTGAAAAAGTGCGCGAGCTCTTTACTGTTTTAATTGCATTAAATAACCATTTTGGTTTTTAGATTTTTTCGTTCTTGACAACGAGGGCAGACTTGTTCCTCCAAGCGTCGACCGTTTTCTATTTCTCTTTAAGTTTTTCAGCTTCGTTGAGGCCACGAAATTAGCACTTGTATAATTTACACACTGGGGCCAGAGCCGAAGCGGTCTCGTTCATGAAAAAGCATATAAATGAAGTAGGGAAAAAGTCATCAATTTTTCAGATAAAGATAAAAACTGATTTATGTTCCTAGAGTGATAAAACAAACGTATAATATAAAGTAATAGTAATATAAGTATAGTCATAAAGTAATACAAGAATCGGTACAGTATACTTACACTCAAAACCGAAAACATTTCAACTCCGATTATTTTATTCTTGAAAAAAAAATCCTATTAATAAAATAAAAATCACATATAAAACAAAAATTAAATTTGCATATATTGTTTTGCCTTTACTTCAGAAAAGATGTGTCGAGAATTTCGAGCTTATCAGATGTGGCTAAATTGTTTGTTGTTAATCTTAAATTCTTCTTTCTTAAATTTGTTCGATTTAACGTTTTATCGTTATATCTAATAAAGGCAATAAATTCATATAGCTTGTAAGATTGAGAACTTGAAATATGTTCATTTTTAAAATTAAATTGCAGTATCATAACATGATAGATTGCTAAAAGCGTATACAGCTTACAAAACCTCATCAATCCAATGCAGGGATGATCGATATGTTTTCGTCTCTTTAGGCTTACGCCGAAACAGAAAACTCTTCTTTTTTTCGTTAATATATGCTTTCGCAAATTCTGACTCGTCGATAGTTCATGATATAGAAATCTAGTAATGTTTCACCTAAATAAATATCTACTGATATTTAATATTATGTAAATCGTATATATTCGAAAATAATTGTTGTAATGATAATTGTACGGATGCTGCTATTTAGTGGACAGACTCTGTATTATATCTAATTATACATGAATAATTAGAATTAATTATGTATAACACAAAGATTAGAAGCCAAAATATATAATAGTTGAAATTGTTGATTCATATCCGATTGCATAAAGGGCGCTAAAGAGAATAAAATAATGTAGAATGAGCATTTAGTCCTAATAAGTTACATTCTTGTTTTATGCATATTGTATCAGCGTTATGAAATATTCATGTCAAGATTTAGAATGCCCTAAAACGATATCTTACGAAAATATTGATGCCTAGAATATTGCAAATTCTACTAATAAAATTCCCAACTATAACGTGACTTAAATTTAGTATTTTACATCGACTAAAAACTATGTTAAGCAAATATTTGTGAACGCTTTCAATTTCCGAAGTAGCTACTACCTCTTTACGTCGCGTCGTATCTTACATAGAAATGCACTAAAAACATTTATTGCGACGCGTAAACTAAAATCCAATATTCACGAAAGTTCCTTTAGCCGAATTATTGAACAGTATGTTTTATATTTTATGTGCGTGTTTTTGGGTACAGATTAAATATTGGTTTCAAATTATATGGCAATAATGCTCTGTTATTCAACAATTTTGAATTATAATTCAAATTTCATAAAAGAGTACATAGAGAATGAGTTGGTATTTTTCTGAATGTTTTTCAGTGTATGCATTGAGGACAAATTCAATTATCATTAAGTAATTGCCAAAATGTTCAGGATAACGCTGACTGACATCAAGTGAATATTTAGGACAAACGAAAAAAGTTAAGGCTAACACTGTGGTCGAAAACAATACTACTCTAACAATCGAAGTCTATATCAAGGCACTATTGCCTAGATAGAGAGCCAGCAAAAGCATTGGCAGCACAGGAAGAACGAAGATCTGATGCTTTCAGTTTTTTTTTATAACAGTGGCACACATACACTAAAGGGAGATTCTATGGCACTCGACGAGCGGTGTGTGCGCGAAGATGTTGATTGACACAGTTCTTGAATAGTTGTAGGTTATAATTATTAGGGGGAAACAGATTTCCTGGGAGTGAGTTCCACAGTAACGCTGGTCAGACAAGGGATTCCTTGTAAAGCGACGTTCCAGGTGTTTCCTGTGGTATAACAAATGGGTGCGCTCTTACTGTCTGCAGTGACTGTTTGACAGGGGTTGTGGGAGCGGGATGATGCGGGCCACATCCTGGGAACATCAGCAGTGAAAATACCTGTAAAACAGGGATATCTCGGCCACATGTCTGCGGTGTTCCTGACTATCCAGATCCCGGGTCGCCCACGAGACGCACAGCTCTCTTCTGAATGAAATTCAGCAGCTTTACGGGGTGCTTAGGCGTACCACCCCAGATGTGTGAGCAATATTCAAAGCGTGGTCTTACTTGCACTTTGTCTACTGCGGTGTATACATTTTTTTGTTGCGAAATAGCTTACCAAGCTTTTTCGAGGCTCATTTTTCAAAGTTAGCAACATGGTCATGCCAGGCCATTTTGCTGCTGACCGAGACACCCAGTAGTCCGATTGACGAGGATGAAGGAATGGCCGATCTTGCCATAATGATACCAGGGCCCGCCGTATTAGCTTTCTTGATAAACGTGGCTGCTTGAGTTTTGCTGCATTGAACTAGACCAAATTCCTCTCGCCCCAGGTTCGAACCCTCTCTTGATCATGATTCATTGTTGTAATCTGCTCCTGTCTGCGGTGATAAGTCTCAGTCGCTGGTAAAAGTTTTTCTGATCTAAATTGGGAGATAAGGGTACTGTCATCTGCAAAGCTGTAAACAGGATTATTGGTTTCGGTCAGCAGGTCATTAATATAAATGAGGAACATAGTTGGTGAAAGTATTGCTCCCTGAGGCACTCCCGTATTAATGCTGAATGTGCCTGAAATCTGCCGATCAACTGCAACGTCCAGAGAACGGTTTTTAAGGAAAATGGCAAGCCAGCTACAGAGATACGTTTGCAGTCCGAAAGACGGCAGTTTGTTGAGCAATCCGTCATGCCAAACTCTGTCAAATGCCTTCGAAATATCCAACGCCATCACTCGAGAATCTCCGTATTTCCCAATTGCCCTACTCCATATATGAGTGACATAGGCCAATATTTCTCTGGTCGATCTCTGTTTGCGGAAGCCGCATTGGGTATCGCTAATTATTCTGCGGGTACTTGAGTAGCTGCTGATTGACTACACGTTCCATCTCTTTGGAGATTATTGGAAGTAAGGCAATTGGGCTATAGTTTGAGGGCGTGGTTTTCTTGCATTTTTTTTGGAAGAGGTTGTACTCGAGCGACTTTCCAAGAAGATGGTTAAATCCCTTTTCGGTAAGATTGAGAAAAAGGTCTGGAGAAAATGGGTGTTAGTTTGCTGGCTGGTTCTTTAACACGCTGGCAGGTATTCCATCCGGCCTTGATGCGTTTGCCTTATCTAGTTCTTTGAAGATTTTAGGAATGTCCCGGTGGTGAAACTTATCTTCTGTCATGGTAGTGTTGATGTTGGATATGGTGGGAGAGCCTTGCCATGAAGGACGTTTGAGGTAGATGAAAGCATATTGGCAGCATGTTTGCTTTTTCCTTAGCTGTAATTTCCGTGACGCCGCGTTCGTTCATCAAAGGCGGAAAAAACGATTTTGTAAAGTTATTTCTTACTGCCTTTGCTAACGACCAGAAATTCCTGGAGCCACTGGGGCATTGCAAAAGTTTATTCCTGATTCTTTGATTGTGTATTTCGTTAATCACACGTTTGCATTCATTTATCCCTTCGGTAAAATAACTGCGACTTTCAGCGGTCTGATTTTGCTGTCAGTACTTGTAGGCTTGTTGTTTTCTACCTACAACCCTTTCGCATCTCTTTCCGACTCAGGGCTTTCCTTTTGACGGTAACTTGATGGAATTTGGGATGTAGCTTCTATTCCTGAGGCGATTACTTGCGTAATCTCTTCGCAACAGACTAAAGGGGCGTCAGTACCAAAACAGACGTCGAGCCATGGAAAATCCAGGCAGAACTCTCTTAGATCCTCCCAGTCTGCACAACTGTAATGCCACATTTTTCGTAGCAATGGTAGATCCTTCTCTGGGAGTGGCAGTTCAAAAATGTGTAATAAGTTTATGGTCGGAAGTACCTAATGGCGGAAGGCGGCAAATTCACCTCTCTCTGACATCCGAGTTGGTTCGTCTACAAGTTGAGTAAGCGCGCAGCTGATGGCAAATGATTCAGCTTCTTTACTTTCGTTGTCGGCCTTGTTGTGATGTTTGAGCCAGTTGGTGTTATGGGCATTGAAATCTCCCAGAACGATTATTTCTGAATTGGGGTAGTCGACCTTTATTGAACCAAAAGTGGCAGCTAGTGTTGTGAAAAAGCTTTGGTAGGCTCTATCCCTCGGAGGGCGATAGAGACAGCATACGAACTTCGGTAAGAGACTTAAGCAATTAAATTACAACCCGAAAGCATGTTTTCATTTTTGGTGGTCGTAATAATTATCTTCTTCTAGTATCGCTTCGACTTAAGGCTGGTGATTATTCCGAAAATTTTAGAGACAACTGCAGAAAGGAGTCATCTTAGACTAAAACTAATATTTCTTTCTTTTTCCACCCTAAGCTTTAATTTTTACCAAAAACCTTTAAACCTTCAACATAAAGAACAACAATGTTGTTTAACTACTGTATGAAATTAATTGTTGTAGTCAAATTATCAAAAACCTTTATAATCTAAGCACTTTTTACACACTTTTTCTACATTTCTGAATGTATTATAAATATGCGCACGCGTTATTATCTTTAGAGCACTTCTAAATTCTCTATTGACAGTATAAATTTTAACTTTTTCTCAAAAGTTTCCAAAAAGAAGTCTAATGGGATCAAGTGCAGTGAAGGAAAACTGACCCCTTAAAATTTTATTTTCTTTTGATCAATATAAACTATACTTGACCCTTAAAACGTCTTAGCTAGGGGCTTTTAAAATATTGCGAAAAAATTGCGGCTGGAAATGTATATTTATAAAGTAGACAAAAAAATATATAGTAAACATCACCCAAATAGGTATGCACTTAAGGGTTTATAAAAGGGTTTAAAAAATTTATTATAAAATTCTGACCAAAATCTATAAACCATTGGAAGTATACCTCAAGTAAAAAGACATGCGTACTCTTGTAATCGGATACAGTGTAACTTTAGTAAGTCTTTGCCCAACAAACATTGCTATTGTTTTCACCAAAGTGTCTTCCGAGGTGTATTCTTTATCACCTCTTCTCACTTGACGCAGATCAATTCTAATCTGAGCTACATACTCTGTACGCCATCCAAGGCGTTGTTTCACGATTGTACTTTACAATTTTTAATAAAAATTGTTTGATTTGCAACGATTATCAGCTCACTGAAATCTGATAGGTAGCTATGCGGCAAATACAATATGCATGTTAATCTTATTTTACTCAATTTGAAACTCATAATTTCAATATTTTTCGCTTTTTTGTTATTTTAAAATATTTGCACGGCATAATTTTATCAAGTAAAGCTATACTATAGAAAATTAAACTGTTTTAGGCATATTGAACAAAAAAATTGTATGTTATTCATTGTAATAGATAAAAACATTTTTATATTAAATAAAATAGAATTTTTTTTCTATTCAATCCAAGACGTATTTCGTTGAATCAGGTGGATTATAGTTTAATTTTCCCATATTCCATATAAGAAGAACAGTTTTTTCATATCAAAGTGTATTAGACCTATTCTCTTTAAATACCTGAATGCCTATATTATGCCATTGTTATGATGTTAACCACCTACAATTCTTTGGAAACAGAAAATTGAAATTTACAAGACAAATATTAAATGAAAAACAAGACAGGCTTTCACGAAACATGAAAATATTTATTTCTATTCTTATGATAGTTAAATACATTTTAACGTATATACATATTTTTTAAGCGACTTTCTTAGTGCCAACAAAACATTTTTCAAGACGTTAATAATGTACTCTTCTCCCGGAAAGCGTTTTCTCTATTGCCTAATCTAGAAAATGCCTTAGATAACGTAACAGATAGAGCGAGTTAGCTTTAAAGGCAATTCTCCTGACAAGTGAGATTTAACTTTGGAATACCCTCGTGGCATCAAACCGCGTGAAAAATCCCTTTTTGAAATGGGAAATCGATGGAAATGTGAAGCGATTTAGGTTTTATCAGTTTTTATGTAATGAGAAAACTAATGGAAATTGCAAACCATATGAAAACTTTACTAGAGACTTAGGTCGTTCATACTTTGATTTAACAGTTACGACTTCGATGAACACAGAGTTTTTTTTATCTCTATTTTTGATTGAAATCGTTGCCGCGGTAGCTTATCTAATTTTAATGTGGAGTTTGTCGAAGTATTGGAATAATAAATCGTGGGCAAAGATTTTGGTGATCTTGAAAGAAGCAAATTTTCCCTTTTCTGCGAATAAAATATTCCCCCGAAAATAAAGAGTCCTTCCTGATGATTTTGCACCACTAATGCAAACAGAAAACAGATATTACATATTATTATATATTTCAAACATCGGCCTAGTCAAGTCCACGCCGCATTGAGGATCATTGTGGGAAACTTCTTTCGACCAATGTTCGACTCATACTGGATATCAGCTCTATCAAATCAGCAACAAGCGAATTGGCAAATCATCATCTTCACCGAACAGTTCAATTACCAAGAGAAGATCGGTTCATTCTCAAGAGCTAGATTGATTAGTTTAAGATGTTAACCCATTATTGCATTATGTTCGTTTTAGCTGCTGCGATTATTTCGGCTGATAAAGAAGATCTGTGTACAATACGTGTTTTAATCTAGAGTTATCATTTGTTGTCAAACAAACATGCTCATAAAGAGTTATATTCTAATCACTCTTTACATGTTTTTCTATATTTCTTAATATATTATAAATATGCGCAGGCATTCTTTCTTTAAAACACTTCCTAATCCTCTTTTTCCCAGCTAAACTTAAATATTGGACAAAAACCTGTAATTTTTCAAGATACGGAAAAATCAATCATCATTGGATATATAAAATTACTTGTTGTAGTCAAATTATAAACCGCTACGATGTAAGCATTTTCTACACATTTGTATGCGCACGTATCACTTTCCTTAAGGCACTTCTATGTTCTCTCTGGAGATAGTTATCCTTGCCATTATAATTCAAATTTTTCTCATATATTTCCAAAAATAGAAGGCTTATGCCATCAACTGCGCTGAACGGAATACTAACCATTAATATCAATTCAGTTCTGATCATTATTTAAATTAATCCGGATTCCTAAAATGTCGTTACCTGGGGTCTATTTAAATTAGATATTTATATTTATGAGATAAGTAAAAAAATTAAAATGTTAGCATCACCCTTAAATTAGGTATTTAAGGGTTAGTATTTAATTAAACGTCTCAGTGTGAACAAAACATTTTTCAAGACGTTAATAATGTACTCGTTTCGTGAAAAATGTTTTCGTCATTGCTTAATCTAGACAGTGCCTTATATAACGTAACAGATAGAGCGAGTTAGCTTAAAAAGCAATTTTCTTGACAAGTGAAATTTAACTTTGGAATATCCTCGTGGCATTAAACGGCGTGAAAAATCCCTTTTCATAATGGGAAATCGATGAAAATGCGAAGCGGTTTAGGTTTTATCAGTTTTTATGTAGTGAGAAAACTGATGAAAATTGCAAACCTTATGGAAACTTTACTCGAGACTTTGGTCATTAAAACTCTGATTTTACAGTTACGACTTGGATGAGTAAAGAGGTTTTTATCTTTATTCGTGATTAAGATCGTTGCCGCGGCAGCTTGTCTAATTTTAATGTGGAGTTTCTAGAAGTAATGGAATAAGGAACCATGGGCATTGTAACTTGAGAATGTAATATTTCTATGTTCGCAACAAGTATTTGTATCCCATATACTACCTACCTCAAAATCATATTATTACCCTTACATTACTCTCTGAAAGTCAGCTATATAAGGATTATTATGCCCAAGACAAAAATTATTAATGCCTAAAGTATCAAAAATATAGTGTCTTTTTTTCAAGCATAAAATATACTGTAATACCACTTACTTGAGTCCTGCAATAATTTCCATTGCCCCGTTGAAATTTCCAATATTCCACGAGGATAGAGCCACTCGCAGAACACAGGATACCACTGCACGTCTTGCATCGTGGGTGGGTTGGGAAATTATCAGTTGTGTTACCCAAGCACTAACCTGAAATCAAAACAATAAATTATTGAAGTGAAACTTCTTTAGCGAGGGTAAAGTCAGAAAAAATGCTTATCAAAGTGGAACGCTTATCAAAGTGAAACGTCCCTTTATTTAAGCATGTTCCAGTATAGAGAGAAAAAAAATAATTGAAAAAAAAGTTAGGGAAACGCGGTTTTCGGGGAAAAATGGCGAAGGAGTTCAGCTACGAGGTCGGGGATGGCAAAAATGGGAAGAAAAATAAATGCTTTATGAAAAAAACAAACATTTTTGAAAAAATGTGAAAAAATTGAGAAAACCCTAAACAAATATTCGGAGAGTTAATAAAAGAATCATAAAACGAAATAAGGAAAAAACCGGGGGCAAAAGTTGAGAAGAAAAAGCTTAAAAAATAATAAAAACTCAATTCCTTATATTTTTTTCATAAGTTTCACTTCAGTTGTGCTTAGTGAGGCACATACTTTTTTTTGTGCGACTGTGCGTAAATTACTATTTGCGCCTCCATTTGCAGGCGTAAATTAGCACTTTAATTTCATAGAGCATAAGCTGCTATTTATACAAGCATTTGAGAAAAGCACTATATCGTGTAACGAGCGGATCTCGCAAACCGAGAGCCGAGAGTTTCGGAAAAGAACACGAGTTACACAATATTAGCGTTTCCACCATTTTGCATACAAAATTTGTCATCACTTTGACCTATAAACTATAACGATAATAATGATTATTTTAGTATTTAGAAAAAATCCTTAAAGAACTCTTTATATACCATCGTGTCAGTGTCAAAAAAATATTTTTCATTTTTTGAACTACGATTTGCGGTGTGAAAGTCCATTTAAAATGAGTAATCACGACAGCGATTCGCCCAGTGATACAGCGAAAGCTAACAAGAGTACTCGCCTGTCTGGGTATAACAGGGGCTGAATGAATACGTGCCTCACAGCAGCTTTGGAAACCCTACTTGACCTCCTTTCGCTGCACATATGAATAGAAAAGGAGGCCTGGATCAGTGCGCACAAAAACTGAAAACAGGAAACCTGGATGAAGGACATCCAGAAAGACGTGATGACCAAACCAACCGATACAATGGAAATAAAACTCCATTTTGATCGCTTCTTTGAAGTGATAATTGAAGACCGCAATATAACTGAGAAAATACTAAAACAACTAGAGAGGGGATCACTTGTCTGGTACACAGTTGGATTAAAGATGAAAGGAGTGAGATCCGGAGTTTACGGACCTAGGTGTCGCATACTTGCACCTTTAGGAAACACTTCTACCATCTTTCAAGCAGAACTAAATGCTATCAACATAGCCATCTCTGAATGTGCCAAAAAAGGATTAGGAAGTGTAAAGATCTATATCCTATCAGATAGTCAAGCAGCCCTAAAAGCGCTAGCATCTAGCAGACAGAATCAACATCCGGCTAGTGTGGGAATGTGGGATTGTCAAATGGCTGCAGATCAACGGACAAACAAACCCACCCTAATGTGAGTTAATTGGGTTAGGGCACGAGAGTGTGGAAGGCAACGAAGCTGCTGAACCATTCTGTAGCATCACTATGGGGCACGTATTGAATGAACTCAGAAATTAGGAAAACAAGGCGGAAAGAAACACTTTGGGCCAATGCACCTGGGCAGAGACAGGCTAAGAGAATCATCTCTCACTCGCCTAAATACGTAAAAAACTTCTCAATGAATCGCTTATTTCAACAAAATTCAAAGAGAAACCTGGGGTAGCTTATTTAAAGTTCGAATCTAGATGTAATGAAAGAAATGTACGTACACTAAATACAAAAGACTGAAGAAAAATAGAACCAATTGAACTCATCAATTCTATAAAACATATTATTTTCAATACTACGAAGCCAAATTTTTTGAAGTGAAAACTTCGCGGCGCGTTTTGCGTTTTTTTTTTGTTGGGGTTGAATGAGACCGAGCCGTCACGCTCGAATATGTAACGTCACGCGTCACATTCCTTCTACTGGCATGTTCCCGTATAGGTAGAGGGCCGAAATTTTCAGGGGATGTAGCCGGGGTAAAAAGAAGATCCTGGATGAAAACGGGACTCCGTACCCTCCCCTGGCCAAACCGGCGTACGAGGTCGAAATTTTTATGGTAAGTGCGCCCCATGGGGGGCCACCTTAGACCATACGGGGGGACCGGAGCTTTAATTTAAGGGGAATTTTGGGGAAAAAACGATTTTCGCCCGTATATTTGCAACGAAGGCTCGGATCGAAATTCTGACAAACGATCACCCCGCTTGTTGAAGTTTTCACTTCTATCGTGTGGTCTTAAGCACACACAATTTTTTTTTCTTAAAGAAAGATGTTATATTTTCTCTAAATAACATGTAACAGAATTCCTTCGATGACAAGAACGTTTTAGTAAATAAAATCCATAATACAATGTACTTTAAGGTTGATCAGATTATATGGCTAACGAGCTAGAAGCACGTGATAAACAGAGAGTCAAGTATTATGACAGAACCCCTAAAGCCTAATAAATATGATGCGTGGTTAGCTTACGCATTTTAAGATCCTTTACAGGCATAGCCGACTATATCAAAATCGGCCTCTCCTATTGGTCGATCCGCATGGCCCTCCGCTCGCTTCGCTCGCTACGGGGGCTCAAGGAAAAGAAACTAACCAGGTGCTAACCCAATCAAACCCAAGACATACCCAAAATCAAGAAAAAAATTGTTTAGAAACATAATCTTAAAAAAAAAATAAAAAACAGCAACGGGGTTCGAACCCGTGCCTTCCAGGTGGGACCCAACTATCTAAACCTCTACAACACGAGAGCTCTTGCGACAAATTGATTGCATCACGAAGACATATTGTAATACGAGATGGATCGACCAATAGGAGAGGCCGATTTTGATATAGTCGGCTACGCCTGTAAAGGATGTTTAAATGCTTAGCCTACTTTCACTTAAGAAACACTAAAAAATAGCCTTCTAGAGTTATAGGTTCTCAAAAAGATCTTACAAAGCTAAATTTTTGAGGTTTTACGATTTTTTAAAACTGCTTTGAAGTAAAAATGTAGTTTTTGGTTATTTTGCTCTACAAAATTTACGATATATTAAGGTTAGTATTGATGAATTAACCGATTTACAATTACTGAAGATAGTCCTTGTTAACGTATTAACAGTAACCAAAATTACTTTTTTTAATAAATGTGCCCAACATACATTTCAGCACACTGTATTTGCCTTAAATTATGTTTTTATAGTTTTTGCATTCGTCTTGAAGAAACAGAAATCAAAGGTATTGGGCATATTTTATATTATAAGTTCCTTAAATAGTCAATATCAGTAATTACGACTCGCGATCCTAGTTTCTTGCTCATATTTGTCTTAATTTTGACAAACCCTAATTATTTTAAAGATTTTTGCTACCAATATTGATCCAAATGCATTCTCAATCCGAGGTGATATCTTATTCAAGAGCCTGGAATTTATGATCGCAGAGGAGTTGGGCCACGAGCAAATTTGCAGCTGTTCTTAGTAATAAATGTAAATTTTGGGTAAGCTATTTTACGTTTAAGCCAATAGCGACTATTTAACATAGATACAACCGTATTTCCCCAAATTGAAATATTCCGACATACCGAGACCTTAAGCTATAACCCGATACGCACCCCTGTTTTAATTCCCGCAAATAAATCAGGCCATTTAGTGGCCCGGATTTGGCAGCCGGCAATCTATTTTCTAATTTCCACTGTAAATTTTCCAAGGAAATTCGGCACGTTCTAGGTCCTGTTTTCATTGAGTTTGCAATAATTCAGAATCGGAAGGTTCACATCGTTAGCTGTTTTATCCTGGCATTTGGATAAAACATATTCGGGGTGTTGCAAAATTTGAATTCTTGGTTTCTTAATTAAACCTAATTTGTTTTAATATAAGTTTGTTCTAATGTTTATATTTGTACTATGAGAAATATATTTTTCAAAAGCATTTTATTCATCAACTATGAGATCAATAAAACAACTGCCCCAAGTCTGAAGTTATAGATTCTTTAATAGAAGCTTTGCGTAAATGACGCTGTATTTGTGAAATATTTTTTTGAATTATATCTTTTAGTTCACAAATTGGCTGAATGATATTTGCGTAAACCTTGTCCTTACATTGCTCCAAAGAAACAAATACATGGGAGTCATATCACTCAAGCTTTGTGGTCAGATGACGTTTTCTTTGGTAGTGATAAGGGGCCCAGGAAACTAAACCCCGAACGACGAAGTGTTAGAATTATATCGATGTATGGGAAATAAATATTTTCGAGAAATTTGGTCTTAATAATTTTCGTTCACATCAAGTGGAATGATAGCTTCTTCAATGCCGAGCTTGGTTTGATAGAGACTCTGTTGCTCTTCTCTATCATCGTCATGCACCCGTTCACTGTTTTCGGTTAACTGGCGAGAAGCTTACATCATTTATTTACCATTAGCGGAATCCGTTTATTAACTTTTGAATTTTCTTGCTACTGGACACATAATTATTTTCAAAAATTGCATTCAATTGTCTGTGTGTTGATTTTAAAAACTTCTCGAGATTGCAAACACCAACAAGGGCCGCATGTTTTGAGAATGAAGGCACACTTTAATTGTTTTATGAAGACTTTTATCACTTTGTATAAGAAAGTTTTTAATGCTCCTCCATCGTTATGTCAAGACCTGTGTTTCGTGAAGCCACGCCTTGATAAGGGTGCAGGTTATGTAGCTCAGATTAGGATTGATATACGTCAGGTGAGAAAATATGATACAGAAGATACTTTGGTAAAAACAAAAAAACGTCTATTGGTCAAAGAGTTAATAAAGTTACACTGTACCCGATTACTAGAGTACGCATGTCTTTTCGGTTGAGGATCCTTTCAATTGTTTATAGGTCTTGGTGACTATTTTGCAATGAAGGTTTTTTAATAGTTGTGTAGTGTTTTATTTATTGTTAGCTTTGACTTGATTCAGGTAAGTATTTAAACATCTTATGGGCAGACTTGTTTGGCTTAATTTCACTTAGAGTTTACGTTGCACTTAACTTATTTGACAAATTCTACTTTGAAATTATTTTTTTTAGAACTTTGAAAAAGTTATCGTTGATTCTACTTTACTATTTCAAATAGGTAACCCCAAGCTTACGTACATGTGCAACTGTAAAACTCAGTTTTTGCTAGGGCATTAGGTTGCAGGTTAGGGGTTGCACTGGGTTGCACTGGGGTAGAATCAAGCGGGGAGAGAAAATGAGGGACAAAGTCTGTCGGACTGATCATCCGCTTGACTCTTTATGTATTAAAGTCTTCAGCTTCACCAGCTCTCTACAATAATTCTTTCAAAAATTCAAAAAGTGCCTTATAAGATAAGTAGCCTATTAACCATTGACCCAAACTACTAGTTTTGTCATATATATTTCTATTTGTTATAAAATTGTTTTCAGTAATCTATTATTTGTAAAGGAGCAGATGGAGGATTCCTTACTAGTTGGGAGGTCACTTAATTTCTGCAATTCCTATATTACACAGAAGCACCAGAAATATAACATACATTGTTTAGGGCCGATTAAGTTCTTTCGATTGGAATAACAGAATTATTGCAGATTATCCTAGATCATTCCGACATATTATTACTGAATTGCATCAGAATAATCTAAGAGGAAACACGCCTGCCCCAAATTTCTTAATGAATATAATGGAACCAACTCAGTTGACGATTCGAATGTTGTTGATGGAAAGAGAAACCGTGGAGCTATTAGACAAAATCCATTATTCAGCGGTGACGACCATCAACAAACTATGTTTTCAATATTTTTGAAGTGAATTTTTTTAAGCGCGCTGCACCTGTAGAGTAAGCTGGAGAACATGTTACAAAATGTGTGATATGGCGAAGTATAACAAAAGTAGAGAGGAAGATTGGCAAGGCGAATTTTAGTTCGTCAACAGTTTGAACCAAGCATCAGGAATTGATCGTTAAACGGCCCAGGGTATGATGTAAAACATGTTCTCCCATTCGTGTCAGCGAATTTTCATAACATAAAGATATTTTGCTGTTTTATACAGATAAAGTTTCACTTCTGGTGTATGGTCCACAATCCACAAGACCACTAATTTAAAGTTTTTATGTTCAAACTTAGCTAGGGTCCAAGAAGTTATTTATTTGCTTGACTGAAAGTACATCTCGCCCTGATCTAATGTACAGGGATATCAAAATCAAATTAAACAGGAATTATAATTTTTTAATTATAGAGATGTAAAAAGTTAAATATGAAAAATAGTTTTGAGGATTTTAATAGATCATTCATATATCTTATTAGCAAAACAATTAAGGAACGAATACATAAAATATAGTATAAAACATCGACTTTCTCCCATTTTTTAAAGTGAATAGTATGATATTTATTACATTTTTGGACTCTAGTAAAAGTTCTTGACATATTCTGAATAACACATCCTTTGGGCTTATTCAGTCGTCTTCGAAATATTTGAAATAAAAATTATTTCGTATAAATATACGTACTATACAGGTCGCAAACGAAATACCCGCTACCATCTTTAATTTTCAGCGTAGGTAAGTCAAAGTTAATGTCAAGGTTTCCAATAATACTTTAGATACCATAGATGTATAATTTAAACTTTATACAAAATGAGTTATTTCATCAATTTTGTTAATAATTCTTGATTTATTTCTCACCGTTCTTCAAATTTCTTCAGTTTTTCCATTGATTTCTTACATGCCATTTTTCAAATAACCCCAAAGGAATATATTTAAAGGTGTGAGGTCTAAAGTATTTGTAGGCCAAAGTAACGTTAATCATGATTTTTAAAAAACATACATAATTCAAAATCTACACATAAAAAATTCTCAAAGCTTGAAAGAAAACACGTCGTGTTCTAATGATAAAAATAGCAGTCAAATAAAACGTACACTAAAGAAACAAACATAAAGTAGAAGCAAATTGATCGCAGAAAACTGTCTCCATAATACTCGCTTAAGTTGTAATAAGCCCTGGATTAACTTTCAGGGCTTCAGGGCTCATTTAAAAAACCGAGCAAGTTAACATTCCTAAATCTTCCTGGTGCGACATTTTTCTGTTCTCATAAACAAAAGATCTTTTTATGAATTCCTTAGTATATACGTGAAGGGGTAAATCCAAAGTCCATCACGCACCACGCTGGATGCCCCGACGATACTTAAAGCAAGAGATGCGGTCTCGAAGACAAACAAAGAGACAAGTGTAAGTATTTGTTGCGACAGAAACTGAAACCTACAGAAATACCTGCGATTCATATCAACGATGAAACGGACGAGCCTCTTCTGCAGATTACGAATTACGTTAAGAAGACGTTTGCTAATAGTTCTCCAAACCGGAATGCCAAACGTGAAGTGATACTCGAAAGAAGCGAAGTAAACTGCTCGAGCCATCACTGGGCCAAGCTCATTTCTCGCTATCTTAATGGCAAAGCATGCCGATGAAAGCGTCTCACTTAGCCTCACTACGTGATCTTTAAAACGAAGATCCCCTCCGTCAATAAGAACACCCAAAAACTTAGCGACACTCCCTTCCTGAAGAATGTTGGAAATCAAGTGCAAACCTCGCACGTTACATCTAAAAGCTACAGACGTTCTCTTCTCGTTATTTGAATCACATAATTTTTTTTATTTTTGTTAAATCACATATTATGCTAGACCTGAGTAGTCCAATGTCTTTACCGTACCACTCAATAAAGGTATTGCCAGCAAAAGGTGTGAATCTTCTTGAAATATCATCCCTAGCCAGTATGCATCAGAAACAGAACAAGTTTTACTGCCGACTCCTGCAAAACACCATACTCAATACCGCAGGACGATTACTGTAGCCCCGAAACGATTACTGACTGGGTTCGACCCGAGAGGTAAGATCCAAACCAGTCAAGAGCAGAACCCTTTAAGCTACACCGTTCCAGCTTCGACAGTGATCCACACTATCAAAGATCAAAGGCTGATGGTGGAACATCGCTGCCGCCACCTTCCCCTGATTCACTTGAATATACACGACCTCGAGAAAGCCAAAAATGGCACCATGAGTTTCCCTTGAGCTATGAACTCTGAACTGGTATTAATGTTGAGCTGGTCTCGATAACTCCAAACCCGTCCTTTTATTTTTTTTTTCAATAAGTCCAATAGAGAAGTAAGCAAGGAAGTAGGGCGACAATTTGACGGCCCGTCCAGTTCACTTCGCAAACGGATAATCAACGCCGATTTCAGGTACGATGGAAATACTGCTCCGGCCCACGAGTCGTTAACTGACTCTGCTAGAGCCTGCACCGCGCAGTCCGGCACTCTCAGAATAACCTCTGCACAAATCATTTCTGCAGGACCTTTTGTTCTTAATATACATCAGACAATTTTTAACTTCATATAACTCATCAGAATAAGAACTAATTGAATCAGACACCCAAAACCCATCAAAGTTAGAAATAGGGCCAACAAAAAGGGATAATATCTGAGCTAGTGATGTTACAGTAAAACAGTTAAAAGTATCCGGCTCAATTTCAATCTCCCAACCATTATGGCCAGAACTATTATGCAAATCGTTAATAATAATTAATCAAATCTTCTCTTGGCATCAACGTTATTCAAATGCCAATTTGTCGAGAATATCTTCAATTCCGTTTCATAAAAAACAACTAGGATACCGGTCCCCAGTTAATAATCCACGAAAAAATAATGGTCGTAGAATTTTATTTTGTAATATCGCACACGGAACGTGGATTGAATTACGCCCCTGGAAAGCAATCTCTTCGATGGTAAATGTTTTTTTTTATGAAGCCAAGCATGAATACTTCGTCTATTAAATAATCCCGCAGCCGCAGCTAAAGAAGTTGTTTTGTCTGCTTAAACGATAGGATGATATAAATTAGGATCTTGTAGTTTTTTTGTTAATATTTGCCACAAAAGTAGGTATATCTCCTTTTTATGATCAGCACTGATCTTTTGAATTAGTAGAATTTTATATGGTATATATTTAAAATACTTTGCGTTTTTTGAACTGTTCCGTTAAGTCAACGTTTTATTTTTTCTTCCATATCGGGGATACCGCACACAATCGGAAATTGAGTTATTACAACATATTTCTAAAAATATAATAAAATCGGTAGGATTTCATCTTCACTTTATTTATTTCTTTTTTTCCATTGCCTATAATTCCTCTTTCTTCTAGTCTTCTGTTTATTTTTATTATGGTATCTTATAATGAAGTTTGTACCGTAATTCTGAATTCTCATAAAGCTCAAATACCGTCTCTTAAAAGGGTTTTAATATTTCTCTGTTTATTTTGAATTACATGCATGCAATAGTTTAGAGTTATTTCCAAATACATAACTTAATTAATCCGTGTTTTTTGATCATCAAAATTTTACCAAGACATATTTAGCATAAACTGTCGATTTTGGCAGCTGAAATCAATATTAAAATTTTACCCATTCTTATTGGATCATCCTTCTATTCGCTACGTGATTCGCTACGTGCAGCTGGGTGTGGAGGCAGTGAACGATCGTGCTCGCCAGTAGTAAATGCTTGAACTCCAATGATCACGTCTTATATATGTAATATCATTACTAAAAAACATGGGAGTTCGCAATTTTTTTATTATTAATTTTAAAAATACATATAAAAAACGACGTGTGCTTAAGATTACACGACAGAAATGAAAACTTCAACAATGCGGAATTAATCGTATAAAATACAAATATGTTTTGGGTTTTATATTTTGAAATTACTTGTTCGATGTTTGAAGTGAAGTTTAATCTCCAACACTCCCATAAAATGGGCAGAAACCACTGCATATCGCTTGAAGAAAGCTCCAATCCTGGACCTTTTTTCCATCCTCAAATCGATTTAAATGGGAATTCAGGCAAAAAATCTACTTCTAAACTGCGTCAAATGACCTAAAAATATCCAAATTTTTCTATCACGACCCATTCTCCAGCTTCCAACCGTTTTCAATGAGATTGCATGCAAATAAATGTATAAATCTACATATTTGAACCAAAACATCATGTCAAATTATTGGAAGATTTATTCTTTCAAATTTCCCATAATGTACCAATATCTAAGCTATCTGCTCAAATTCATAAATTCACCGAAATATTAAAATCTTTGGAAATTGGTTGCGATTATCTGCATGTTTTAATTTACCCTCGTATTTCCCGATCTCGTCGGACAATTGTTATGGATCTTTCTTTTAGCAGATATCACGAGGTTTACGATGCCGAGATTGATTTCTTGAAAATAACTATGCGTTGGCTAGCGCGTACGGTTAGATGCCCAAGTACTCAGCTGGAATTGATGCGCTCCCTATTTTTCTGCTAAAACACATTGCTCAATTTATGCATATCACTTACTTACATTATAAATATTTTTTTTGTTGGGAACTTTTCCAGATTCATTAAAAGTTGCAAAACTGGTGCCAATCCACAAGAAAGTATTTGAGACAGCTATAATATGATAGACTCTTGTCATTCGTTACTCGATGCAACAATCTGAAGGGTTGCCAATTTGGGCTTTTACCTGGAAAATCCACTGATATGGCAATTTTTCGGGCCCGGACAGAGATTATTTGAAAGTTTGACAGAAACGAAGTGGTGGCGGGTCTTTATTTTGACCTCTCAAAGGCTTTCGACACCATTGATCATAGACTACTGTTAAATAAATTAGAAAGGAATGGAGTGATTCTCTCTATATTAATCATACTTAGAAGTCAGATAGACTTAATGGACGAAATCATTTTCCAAATTCCACTATTGTACGTAGGGGAGTCACCCAGGGCTCAATACTAGGCCCTCTGTTATTTCTGCTGTATGTGAACGATCTACCTGACTCTCTTGGGGAAGCTATGATCTGCCAGTATGCTGACGATACGTCAGTCGTGGTGGCTCGGCCGACGCTCTCTGGCTTGTCGGTAGACTGTTCCCGTACGGTGCGTGACATGGCTAACTGGGTGAAAGCAACCATCTTCTCTTGAATGCAACGAAGACGAGTCTACTACTATTTAACAAAAACAAACCTCTCACTGAATAACTCTATGTCCATTAACTATTAACATAAATCTATTACCAACCTTAATTCTGTTAAATTTCTGGGAGTGCACATGGACTCCGCCATTAGCTGGGAGCAGCACATTTTCAATATACAGTCGAAACTGAGCATTGCATGTGCTGTTATTAGGAGACTTAGAGGTATTGTATCTTTGCAGAGCTTACAAACTTTTTATTTTGCATATGTGCAGTCCGAGATTAATTACGGTATTGCTTCTTGGGAATCTTCTTCATGATGCGCCTCCATCCCTGAACATCTTGTAAACCATTTTTATTGAATTGGGAGTTATTACTGTTCCAGCGTAGTACTTTTTGGCACTAGTAACTTTTGTCAAAAAGAAAACAATCTACCATTCAAACAAATAGGGAAGGATATGCAAATGACATGGGTATAACAACCAGAGGAAGAGATGATCTAAGAGCTCCTTTTCATTCTTCGTCCTTTTATGAGAGGGGACCATACTACAAGGGCATGAAGGCATACCTAAATTTAACACCTGCGATTAGGAGAATCGAGAGGGCTGAGAGATTTAGAAAGGCAGCCTCTAAATTTGTAAGAGAAAAATGTGTTTATTCATTTAATTTTAACGTGTTCTAATATGTTTGTAATATTTTAAATAAGTTTTAATTTGTCTGTATACTGTGTAACGTAGCTTTGTACTGATTTATATCTTGTTGGCAAGGAAGAAATAAATAAATATATTATAGTTTTCAAACTGAAAGTCAATATTTTCATCATTTTGTTTTTGAATAACTCTCACAATATTTTCATTTTTTAAAGACGAGATTTTATGATTTTCTATCTCTCATAAATATAGTCTCATTTTGCATAAAAATAAAATTATAAATTCGCTGTGATTATAGTATTATTGTCAACCTTGATATCAATTGCATACAATAAAAGTATATTTATGGGAAATATTTTTTAATTTGAGATATTTTAAAAACGACTGAAATCTGCATCGGGTATGTTACACAAAATATAGGTATCCTAGAACTTCCGCAATTCAAGATATGATAAAAATCACATCATTCAATTTAGAATAAGCGGGAAAATCAATGTTTGTTTTCACGATCACATAAATCTCCAAAACTTTCATATTTAACATTTTCCCAATTTTCACTTTAATTTGTACATTTCTGTACAATGAAACAATGACCAGATAGAAATATAGTTAACATGGTAATAATAGATGACAATGCACATCTTTACCCTACGAAGCTATGAAACTAACAACATAACAACATTAGACTGATTGGCAGACCCTCATATTACGAATTTAACTGAATATATTTGGTAGATATTAGCCCGTGTTGGGCACCCGAAAATTATCTCAGTTGAATAACTTGTTAATTTCCTGTTAAATTTTGAGGACCAACCTAGCATTGCCATATTCTACATATGTCCATTCTTATCGCGTTAATTCAATCCAGTCACGAAAATTTCCTATTAGAGCTCCTTCTCCTGAATTGCATCTCTATTGATGAACTCACATTTGTTACCTTATAATTTATAACACAGTTCTCAACTTTGAAAAGCATTCTATTCTTAGGGTAAAAATATCAAATGCATAAAAGCATTTCCTTCCAAGTAAATAATCTGGTTCTTCACACATTAAGACACGATTATACCCCAGATTCTGGGACAAGACCAGCTCAAGCTTAATTTATCGAGGAGTCGACTGGTGGTGGAGCTTTCCTATATTAAGTGATTAACATTTGAAGATAGCTGTTTATTATTTTGTTACCAGTCGCAACATGTCTTGGTGTAATCACGTCACCAAATCGCCAAGGCAGCAGCACACAAGCTAGAAGCACCCTATAGTGCAAATATATTGTATACACCTCAACAGCTCTTACTGCTCTATAAGTCCCAGATAAAACCATCTCTGAAATATTGTTCCCATGCGTGGAGCGCGGCACCCAAACACTTGCTCATACAGGGAAGAGCAGTGCGTCTTGTGGATGACCCAGAGTTGACAAAAACCTTGATAGCCATGAACATCGAAGAAAAGCGGCGGACACATCTATTACCTACCGATAATACTACGGAAGGTGTTCAAACGAGCTGACACTCATGATCCCGCCCAGAGTTGTACCCAACCGAAGCACCCGTCAGACACAAGCTGTTCATCAACATATGATTCCGTTGCGAACACCTAGGGCGTCGCTGTTACGGGACTCTTTTCCTGAAGGACTTTCTCGCTTCGAAATGGACTTCCGAAAACTACAACCTACAGTGCTCCATGTCCAACGTTTACCGCCATCTCCGCACACGCACCGCTCGTTGAGTGGTATAGGATTTTCAATTTGTGTGTATGCCAAACATAAACAAAAGATGGCTTACGTTTTAAGCGGCGTTAGTAGAGAGCATATAAAACATGTCAAAAGTCATGGATAATGCACGTTATTTCTTTTTTTATTTTGTTTTTCATTGCTAGGCAAAAAGCTGAATTTGAGTAAACATTTGTAGATAAAAAATTGTTTCTGTTTATATTAAACTTTAAAGAAATATATTATGTTCTATTCAGTTTCCTTGAGATTTAAATAAGCAAATAATTTTTGTTTCTACTTTAAAATACCAGAAAACCGGGAAATTTTTGCTTCTGATAGGACGAGAATTTTTGCTTTGCATGACGATGGACATTTCAATCACCACATAGAGTACGAATTGCGTAAAGGTATGAAGCTGGTAGAATTAAAAGAACACCACGTAGTGGGCGATCTCGAGCACTAGCTGAGAGGGAGGGTAAGTTTGTGGTTCAATATGTCCGTCGATATCGATATAATTAACTGAACCTCTTATGAATCACTTTCAACATACATTTCTCCATGGTGTATCGATATCTGTAGTTAAAGAAAAACTCTACCTTGCAAATCTTAGTTCAAAAGGCAATTTGTAGCTACCTGCTCTACTTACAAGGTACTGAGTTGCTCGCTTGCAGTGAGCGCGAGAGCATAGTGGATGGCTTTTGCAATAGTGGCATTGGGCCATGTTCATAAATTAAACCGGAATTGTATTGCAGAGTGATGACCATAGGTAAAGGATCTGAAGAGAGCGTCCACAAAAATTAATTCTCTTCGAGGGGCAGGGAGCAGGGACAATAACGTCGCTGAATTCCGTTAATTCGTAACTGCCAGACTAAGGCAAGTCGTGTGTACATTGACAGTATTTTCAGACCCATCATCGTAACGAATTAGGCGAGAATTTCATACTCATGGATGCCACGGGCACATCGCGCAATAACGGTTAAAAGGGTACTTAAACAAGCATATTTGCCATACTGCCTTGGTCAGCGAACTCACCAGATCAGAATCCTATTGAAAATATAGACACATATTATGTGTCCTTATATCTTGAGCAGTTCACTGCACCATTCATACACCCCGAAATGCGTATGAGATAATTGCAGTAGCAGTAGAGGAATGGAACAACAGATTGATTGTGTCAATGCATCGTCGTGTCAATATGTTACTGAATAGAAGTGAAGGTTAAATTGGCTCTTAATGCTTACTTAAAAACAGAAATTAAATATTGAAATATTTTTTTTACACTGGTTTTTATAAGAGTTCAAATTTTGCGCAAATGTTGATATTATAATAACAATTTTTTAATAGGCGTCTCTTATTTTATTTTAAAATGACATATCTTGTGAAGTACCAGGTCGGCACAAAACTTTTGTCGTTGTATGTATTTAATATCAGTAAATTCAATTTTACAATCACATTATTACTAGTTACCCAAAACTATAATCATATGACATATTTTATCGGCAGTAAAAAGTAGCACTAAAAAGCAATAAAAACGTTTTTCTTCAAACGTCAGTAAATCCGTCATTACTCGACTGTGTAGGCGGCCGTGAAGTTTCGTTTTTCCTCCGCCGGAGCTTTACTTTTCACTTTTCCGCCGGCGGAGGTAAAAGTGTTGTCATAGCAACATAGATACAATACAAACACAAACAGACAACAAAATAAGCGTCATCAACTCAAGATTTATTAAACTACATTTTGTATGTATCACTCAATTTGTGACTGCATTTCTAAAAATCACTAATTTAGGAACAAATTGGTTATTATTTAATCGAACTTACTTAATAACTGCTTATCAATACGGAATTTAAATGCAATCGGAGACGCTATCTTAAAAAAATAATTATTGTTGACAGTGTCCACTGACAGCTTTATGTTTATATTCACCGACACCGGTCTAAGCAAGGCCACCTACGACCGTGGTCTAAGCCGCCTTGCGAACCCATTTATCTTTAATAATAATTAGATATTATTACTATTAAAAAGAGATGTTTTTGCATTAATTTGTCGACATTTGAAGAAAAAACAGCATATTTTATTTGGAGGAAAAGTTACTTTTCATGGCTTGCTCTCTATTACCAGCCTCACTCCGTTCGGCTGTTAAACACGAGCGCGCCATGAAAAGTATCACTTTTCCTCCATATAAAATAATATACTATTTTCTTCAAACGTCAGTAAATCCGTGATTACTCGACTGTGTAGGCGGCAGTGAAGTTTCGTTTTCCCTCCGCCGGAGCTTTACTTTTCACTTTTCCGCCGGCGGAGGTAAAAGTGTTGTTATAGCAAGATAGATACAATACAAACAAACATCAAAATAAGAGTCAACAACTCAAGAGTTATTAAACTAAAATTTGTATTTATCACTCAATTTGCGACTGCATTTCTAAAAATCACTAATTTAGGAACAAATTGGTTATTATTTAATCGAACTTACTCAATAACTGCTTATCAATACGGAATTAAAATGCAATCGAAAATGCAATTTTAAAAATATAACTATTGTTGACAGTGTCCACTGACAGCTTTATGTTACATTACTATAGCAACAACCTGAGCCTATTCACCGACATCGCACCGGTCTAAGCCGCCTTGTGAACCCACTTATCTTTAATAATAATTAATATTACTATTAAAAAGAGACCTTTTGCATCAATTTGTCGACATTTGAAGAAAAAACAGCATATTTTATTTGGAGGAAAAGTTACTTTTCATGGCTTGCTCTCTATTACCAGCCTCACTCCGTTCGGCTGTTAAACACGAGCGCGCCATGAAAAGTATCACTTTTCCTCCATATAAAATAATATACTATTATACAGCATATATATAGGAACCCTATAATCGGCAGTAAAAAGTAGTAATAAAAAGCGATACAAATGTTTATAGAAAATAGACATAGTATACTTTTATTCGGTACCAGCCAAAAAGTGTAAAAAAATATTCACAAATGTTGAACACCAAACATTTTTATTTGGCCTTTGCTATTGAATTGACAAAGTGGCTAAATATACATAACAAATACATGAAAATGCAACAGAGTTTCATAAAAGTAAATTTAATTATAACATTATACTAATGAATTTTGGGAAAGTTAAAGCATTTGAACATTCATAAAGCGAGCAACGCACCCTATCTATGAGCAATTTCAATTAATATAAAAGCATTTTCGATTTTTATCAGCGACAATGTAATTTTTCTAGTTTGTGTAATTAATTTTCCATGAAATTAAATAATTGACTACTTGCAACATAATATCGTGAACAAGTTTGAGCTGATTGTAAAATAAGCATTAGTAGGTCTATCGAAAGTAGTTACTTAATTTATTAAAGTACTGATTTCAGGCCAATAATGGATTAGAAATTGATAGAATAGAATAGAATCCAATCTTTGAAATCCAGCCAATGTGGCAATATCTAAACCGCTAGTACCAAATAGTAAAAATCCAGAAATGAGTCCCCTACATTTATTAAATCTACTTTTAAGTAATCAACAATCCTATTTTTTTAACTAGAAGACCAAATTGCCAATGAACTGGCTTTTGCAATAAGAATACTTCAATCAATATAAATACAATCTCCAAATAGACAAAGGAAGGTGTAAGAAAGTTGGAATTTATTGCCGCAAAAGTAAAAATCACGAATCATTCCAACAGAACAACAGCGTAAGTACTTTAAATAAAACTGCTACCAGTGATCAAGCTCTAATAAAATTGAGTAGACACAGTAGTATAGGCTCTATGAAGCCGCACTTAACACTTAATCAAGGAGACCACGCCACCATTTTACAAGTACTTAGGGAAAAATCCTGTGGTCCAGCAAGTTACCTCAAAAAGTCATCTTATGCTCTGATCTACGACACAAGTTTTTCAAATTCCGATACTAGCAATTCTCGAAGAACGAGGTGCTTCAATGTAATACATGACACCTGCTCGTAAAATTTATCACTGCCACACTTCCTCCTTTAAAAACAATTTCCTAAAATACGCCCTTAAGCATATAACTGACCTAATATATACACTAAAACAATTTTTTTAGCCCGACGCACTACGGTTGGCCCTATGTAACGAATTTGTATTTAAGAATTATGAGTATTATTATTATTAATTATTTGTAATTAATAATATTATTAAAAAAATGGTTTTTGATACAATTATCACGTTAACTGTATTTATTTGTTATTAAAATATATAGGTTTAAAATCCTTTTGTTTTTTATTCGTTGTATAATCTCCAGATTATACCACTCGTATTCAATAATTTTGTACAAAAAGGTCACACATATGTTCAAATAAACTTAAACATAATAGCGGCAATTACAATCAAGCCACCGACAAATGAGCAACAAATTTCAAGATTAGGTAGGCCCCGTTTCAGTTTCTGGAGGAGATGAAAGGAGAGACAAATACTAATTTAAAATAAAATTTAATAAAAGCCCGTCATTAAATCAATTAATGTGGTCTAATATAATTAAGAATTAAATGAGACTCGAAATTAAGAACTTGATATTCATCTGTCAGAATTTGCCATTGTTATATTACTTTTTTTTCGTAAATCTACCTATTTCACCTATTATCACGTACATTTACTAAACATTCATTGTAGGGATACAAAATTGTTTTTGACCTTACTTTTAATTTCTGAAATACTTTAGTTTTTTCAATAATGGTGAGCAAATAATTATTTACAAAATGCATTTTTAAGCAAGTGGCAATGCGATGAAAAGCGGAATTGTGAAGAGGCACGGAGGCCGGAAATAAACGATAAAATGCAAATACCCTGTGCTATGCCACGTTTAGAGGTTTTAGGAATCGGGAATATATTTTTTAAAGTATTAGTTGGTATGTGGGGTGGCAGTTTAATCATCAGAGATTCTGACTGGAAGACAAAGATGTAAATTACGTACGTCAATCGCTTCCAGGTTTCTTGAAATTCCGAAGTGCGATTTTACTCTTGATTAACATTTCTTATTAAAATCAGGGATGAAGAAAATATCGATTTAATTTTATTAAACTAGTTTTAATGAAGATTTTATTTTAATTATAGCGCATAAAATCCTTCTCGCATGTAATTATATGAGTTTTATCTTTGACACACCGAATTTGAGAAACGTAATTGAATTATTTAACTCATCTAATAAATGTTACAAGGCAATTGAATTTATTTCAATTGAAACTACATAGCATATATTTTCATAAACTGGAGACTTCACCATAATGCATATTTTTGACCGACCTTGCCATAGCTACACAACCAAAAAAGCGCCGGTGGTCTATGTAACTCTTTAAGATATGTTGTATAATATAAACTCATCTGTTTAGCCAATAGGGGTTTTATATGAGTATCTATTTTGGCTGCCATCAAGTAAAAGCGTCTCCAACGCCATCTAGTGCAGGTGGCGTTGACTCGAGCGATTGCATTCGATGTCTTCGCGATGCAATCAATTTGCAGCAAGAGCCCTCGTGGTCGAGAGGTTTAGATCGTTAGGTCTCAATTCGGCGACTATCGGCGGCGACCCGGGTTCAAACCCCGTTGCATTTTTTCATTTTTTTTACGGTTAAGTTTCTAAACAGTTTTTTTCTTGATTTTGGGTATGACTTGGGTTAGTTTTGGTTAGCAAACAGTTTTTTTCTTGATTTTGGGTATGTCTTGGGTTACGTTTGGGTTAGCCCCTGGTTAGTTTCCTTTTTTTGAGCCCGCGTAGCGAGCGGTAGCGAGCGGAGGGCCATGCGAAAAGTGAAATATTACTTATTGTAATACGTGCCCGTACTTTGGATGCACTTTTTACGAAACATACAGCAGCTTGCATGTGTTTCCGCTAATACATTCACAAAGAATCCCCCTTCTTTGTAGGTTTGTAACATTCGACCTTGATGGCAGCCAAAATCAAGGCTGTCGCGAGACAATCGTCTTTTTATGGCAGTGGCACACACACTAAAGGGAGATCCTATGGCACTCGACTAGCGATGTGTGTGCAAAGATATTGATTCACGTAATTAGGCGGAAATAGATGCCCTGGGATTGAGTGTCACAGTGATGCACTACGCCAGACAAATGAGTCCTTATAAAGCGATGTTCTAGGTGCTTCCAGTTGTATGACGAACAGGTGCGCTTTGCCGTCTATCGTGACAGTCTGACAGTCGTTGGTGGGGGCGGGATGAGGCAAGCCAAATCCTGGGAACATCTGCCGTGAAAATATCTGTAAGACTGAGAGATCTCGGCCATATTTTTGCGGTATTCCAGACTAGTCAGACCCCAGGTCAACTCTGGCTCGCCAACTGGACTCACAGTTTTTTTTTAAGTGGAACTTCTTCACGCGGCCGGGAGTAAAATTTGATGGTCGCGACACACGGCCGGCGGCGCGACACGAGCTGGCGGAACGAAAACTGGCCGCGACACACGAGCTGGCGGAACGAAAAATATGAGGTTTATTTATTGTGATATCTTTGTTAGTTTACAAACAAAAAATATGAGATTTGCTCTATTACCTTGTCAAGACATAAGCGAAACTTTTATGAAGAATATTTTTTTTCATTTAGGCCTTCTTCTTTTTGTTAATAGAGTCTTCAGCCGTTGCTTGTCCACTGCTGAACATAGGCCTCCCCTATAGTTTTCCAAGCTCCTCGATCTTGTGCTGTTTGGTACCACCTGATCCCAGCTATGCTTTTGATGTCATCCATCCATCTCATTTGGGGTCTACCCACGCTTCTTTTGGTCGGTCGAGGTCGCCAAAACAACAATCTGTGGTTCCATTCATCATTCGTTTTCCTTGCCAAGCCAGTCCTATCTTTTTTGATGTTCTGTCTAATTCTCTTAGCATTTCCTCAAGTTGGTCTGCATCAGTGCTTATGATGACAACATCGTCAGCAAACCTTAGGTTACTCAAGAATCGACCGTCTATATTTATTCCTTTTTCTTGCCAATCTAGCTCCTTGAAAACGTTCTCGAGTGCAAGTGTGAAAAGCTTTGGCGACAGAGTATCGCCTTGCCTTACTCCTCGGCTTATTTTTATTTTCTCTGTAAGATCTTCTTCGCTAATTTTTACATGCATCGATGCGCTCTCATAGATTTTCCTCAAAAGCAGACTGTATCGACTATAGATCCTTGCGTCGTTCAGACCTTTAATAATTGCCCAGAATTCTACCGTATCGAATGCTTTAAAAATCTACGAAGGCTAGATGTAAATCGATGTTGTATTCTTCGCATTTTTCTATGAGAGTTTTCATTGCTTGTAGATGATCGATAGTACTGAAACCTTTTCTAAATCCTGCCTGCTCTAATAAGCTAATAAGCTTATGGGTCTATAGTTTGCTATATCTGATCTATCTCCTTTCTTAAATAACAGTATTACCTCAGCGTTTTTCCATTTCGATGGTATTTGACTTTCTATTAGGCATTTGTTGAACAAAACTTTTAATGCCTCTAAGAGAGTTTTTCCTGCGTACTTCAACATCTCACTTGTTATCCTATCTTCACCCGGTGACTTGCCATTCTTCATTTGCTTCAACGCTTTTTCCAGTTCTTCCTTGGTTATTTCCGGAAGTTCTTCTGAGTTTACATTAATAATATATCGTGATGTTTCTCTGTTATCTGGGTTCGGAAATTGTGAGGAATACAAAGAAGAATAAAATTTCCTGATTTCTACCAGAATTTCCGTTCTATGATTTATTACTATTCCTTGTTGGTTTTTAATTTTTGTGATTCTTGTTTTGCTGGCGCATTTATTTCTTATAACTTTCATGTTTTTGTTATTCTCTATGACTTCCATTATTTCTGCTGTTCTATACTTTCTAATATCCTTTCTAATTAGAAAGGATATTAGAAATTTCTTGTTTTATTTTCTTACCCAAGTTGTTATATTCTGCAGACTCTCTATGCATTTCTTTTCGTTGTTGGATAAGTCTCTTTGTGTCTGTACTTATTTTTGAATTTATTCTTTGATGTCTACTTTGAGCGTAAATTTTCTTTACAGCTACTCGAATGTCATTGGAGATTTTTTCCGATAGGTGGTCGATACTCATCTATTCTAGTTCTTCCAATGGTTGAAGTTTATTATCCAGGGTTTCTGTTAGCTTGTTCTGTTTCCGCTGTAAGAGTTTTCTATCTGGACATGTGTAGGATTTTATGAGCTTCCTCCTTTCTATTTTGGTGTCTATTTCGATAATAGCTCTTACAAGACGGTGGTCGCTTCCTGTGTTAAATCTGTTTAACACCCTAACATCTCTAACGATCTTCCTATTGTTCGACATGACATAATCAATTTCATTTTTTGTAAATCCATCTGGACTTTTCCATGTCCACCTTCGCTTTGGGTCTTTCTTGAAAAAAGTGTTCATACAGAAGAGTCTTTCACGGTTCAAAAAGTTTAAAAGTGTTTCTCCTCTACTGTTCCTGATACCAAGACTAAATTTTCCTATAAATTCAGAATCATCTTCCCTGTTTTTCATCCCCATTTTAGCATTGAAATCTCCAATTAGTAGACAGAAATGTTAATAGAGTGGTATATTTAAAAAACTACTTTTTAACCAAATCCGTTGATATGTATAAGGCTAGGGCGTTTAAGTTTTTGTGATATCTTTGTTAGTTTACAAGCAAAAATATGGAATTTGCTCTATTTCCTTGTCAAGACATCATCATCATCATCCAGCCTGTTGAGTTCACTGCTAAACATAGGCCTTCCCCAAATGTTTCCATTCTTCTCGGTCTTGAGCAGCTCGGGTCCAGTGTCCCGCTATCCTTTTGATATCGTCGCTCCAGCGCGTTGAAGGCCTTCCTCTGCTTCTTTTATCAGCACGGGGTCTCCAATTCACAAGTCTGATGGTCCATCTATCATCTCTGAATCTCGCAACATGTCCTGCCTATTTCCACTTAAGTGTGGTAATTCGGCCGATTATGTCCTCGACTTTTGTTCTCCGGCGAATGTCTGTATTTCTTACACGATCCTGCAGCCTGATACCTAGTATTGCTCTTTCCATTTTTCTTTGAGCGACTCTGAGTTTGGATACGATATTTTTAGTTAGGGTAAGTGTTTCTGCTCCTTATGTGATGACCGGTAATACACACTGATTGTAGACCTCACTTTTTAGGCTTATTGGCAGGCCGCTATTAAAAGCATCCTTCAACCTACCATACGTTGCCCAGCCCAATCCTATTCTTCTAGCAAGTTCATGAGTCTGGTTATATCTACTAATTTTTATTTCGTGGCCTAAATATTTATACTCGCTAACTTCCTCTACAACATGGATATCCAGTGTGATAGAGCCTCCAAGCATCAGGGTTATCATAAAGTTCGTTTTTTGTTGGTTTATTTTTAGTCCAACCTTCTCCGTGGCCTGTTTTAGTTGTTCAATTATTAATGCAGCTTCCCTAAAATTGTCTGTGACTAACACAATATCGTCGGCAAATCGCAGGTTATTCAGCCTTTTCCCATCGATTTTAATGCCAATGTTCTCCCAGTCTAGTGTTTTAAAGGCATATTCTAAAGGGGCGGTGAATAACTTTGGTTACATTGTATCGCCTTGTCTAACTCCTCTTTCAATGGGAAATTTGTCGCTGTTTTTATGGAGTCTAATACTAGCCTGCGAATCCCTGTAGATACTGTGGACCAGACGAGTATATCTGTAGTCGATACGGCATTGACTAAGGGCTGCCATTATTGCATTCATTTCAATCATATCGAATGCTTTTGGAAATCCACAAAAACAAGCACTAGGGGTTTATTATATTCTATCGTTTTTTCTATTAGTACTTTAAGCGCAAGTAAGTGATCGTTCGTTCCGTAGCCTGATCTAAACCCCGCTTGTTCTACAGGTTGACAGAAGTCTAGTTTGTTTTCCAATCGTTTGTTTATTATTTTAGTAAACAGCTTGTACAAGTGGGAAAGCAAGCTTATGAGTCTGTAATTTTCTACATTTGCTGAATCCCCCTTTTTAAATAGTAATATCATTAATATATCATTCCAGTTCGTTGGTACAGAACTATTAAAGAGGCAGAGATTGAAAAGTTCCTTAATTTTATTCAATAGGGCTCTCCCTCCAAGTTTTACTGCTTCGATCATTATCTGGTCTTCTCCCTGCACTTTGTTATTTTTCATACTCCTAAGGGACATTTCTATCTCTTCCACAGTGATCTCAGGTAGTTCCTCCGATCCTTGATTCATGACTCCAGTGCTTTTCTTTATTTCCTTGGGTTCTTCTTCCAATTCTTGGCTGCTCTGATATAGTCTGGTATAAAACTCCGCAACGATCCGAAGCAGTTCTTCTCTGTTGGTTGTTATCTCTCCATTTTGGTCTTTTAGTTTTAAAATTTCATTTTTACTGGTATTCAGCTTTCTTTTTAGGACTTTCAAACTTTTGTTCTCCTCTATGGTGTTCTTGATTTGGTCAGTATTATATTTTCTTATGTCTTGTCTGATTCTTTTTGATATGTCCTTGTTCAATTGACGCAGTTCCGTTGTGGTGGCATTTTCTTTTTGTAAATTTCGTCTGTTGTTCATTAATGATCTTGTATGTTCGGAGAGTTTATTATCTTTCTTCTGTTTTGGACAGCATATTTTTGCGGCTTCAAGGATAGAGTTTGTGATTTGTTGATTTAATTCTTCAATATTTGTGTTTTCGGATGTTTCCACAAGAATGTTTGTTATTGTATTTTGAAATTCTTCCAGGTTTGTAGGGTTTTGCCACTTGGTTGTTGCTTTAGTCTAAGTCATTTTATATCGTTCTTTTCCTCATGTTATGTCAAGACGTTAGCGAAACTTTTATAAAGATTTTTTTTTCAAGTAGGCCTTCCCATTTTGTTAATTAAGTAGTATATTTAAAAAAACTACTTTTTAACCAAATCCGTTACGATAGGTATAAGGCTAGGGCGTTTAAGTGCACAAGTTTTTTTGAATGGAATCCAGCAGCTTTAGAGTGTGCTTTGGTGCGGCATAGGCACCCCAGATATTTAAATAATATTCTAAGCACGGTCTTATTTGCGCACAGTTTTTTTGTGCTAAATAGTGCGCCAAGCTTCTGCGAGGCTGATTTTGCGATGTTAGCAACGTGGTCATACCAGGACATATCGCTGCTGACCGAGACACTTAGTAGTCTGATTGACGCAGATAAAATAATGGTCGATCTTGCCATAATGATGTCAGTGCCCGCCGTATGGGCTTTCTTGGAAAACGTAGTTGCTCGGGTTCTTGCTTCATTGAGCTGGACCATGTTTCTCTCGCTGCAAGTTCAAACTTTCTCCAGATCTTGTTTGATAATTGTAATCTACTCCTGTCTGCAGTGATAAGACTCAGTTGCTGGTAAAGGATTATCTCATCTAAGTTGAGAGACAAGGGTACTGTCTTCTGCAAAGATGTAAACAGGATTATTGTGTCCGCGCATCAGGTCATTAATATAGATGAGGAACAGGACTGGTGAAAGTATTGCGCCCTGAGGTTCGCCCGCATTAATGATGAATATGTCTGAGATGTGTCTGCAATGTGCAGAGATCGGTTCTTAATAAAACTCGGAAGCCAGCTGCCAAGAGATGCTGGCAGTCCGAAGAACGGCAGTGTTGAGCAATCCGTCATACCAAATTCTGTCGAATGCCTTCGACGTATCCAACACAATAATTCGAGATTCTCCGTAGTTCTTAATTTATTTACTCCATATATGAGTTACATTGGAATGTTAGTTTCTTGGTGTAGTTCTTTAACACGATGGCAGGTATTCCGTCCGGTCTTGAAGTTTTTTGCATATCTACTTCTTTGAGGATTTTACGAATATCAGGGTGACGAAACTTTACTTCTGCCGTAGTAGTGCTGACTTTGGATATGATAGGGAGAGCCTTGCCTTGGAAGACGTTTAAGGTAGAGTGCGATAAAAACATTTCGTCGAGCATGTTTGCTTTTTCCTTAGCTGTAGTCGCCGTGATGCCGTGTTCTTCTGTCAAAGGTGCTACAGACGTTTTTGTAAAGTTTTTATGTACTTACTGTTTTTGCAACCAACCAGAAATTTCTGGAGCCACAGAGGCATTGCAAAAGTTTATTCCTGTTCCTTTTATTGTATTTGTTCTTAGTTTCGTCAATCACATGTTTGCATTCGGTTCTCGCTTTAGCAAAATCCTATCTGTGACTTTCAGCAGTCTCATTTTGCTGAGCCATTGGGCAATGTAACTGGTGGTAAATGAGTTCTTTTTGATATACAGCATTCAGCTTTTTTAATATCTATCGAAGAAAATGTTATTTTATTAGCTCAGACTTAAAGGTATTAATTACGATCATTTACTTGGTGTCTAGTTTGCAAAGAAAGTAATATTGCTCCTTTAAGAATTCTATAATAAAAATTTGAAAGTCATAGATGTCTGCTTTAAAAATATAATGCAAGAGTTGTTTTTTGTTAGATTAAGGTTTTACTTAACAGTTAATTTTTCTCCTGACCCCAGGGTGGCTTTCATGTTTACAAAATTAACGATATATAATGAAGGATAAAAACAAAACAAATTCACTTATATTACATAAGCAATGCTAGAGAAAAACTCGTTGAGCCTTTTCGAAATATGCCGTAGGACGAGGATATTTTCATATTAGCAAGACACTTATTAGAAACCTACATAAATCCGTAATGTTTGATAAAATGAATGGTAAGATTTACTTAAGAGAAAAATATGTTTCCCCCTATAGTAGTAATGGATATCTGAATTTAAGGTAAAATGTTGGATAAATATTTAATAAAACTTAAACAAAAGCTAAGGAGAATTTTTTTTATTTTAATAGTTATTTATGACATAAGTGTTAAAAGTGAAAAATGCATGTGGAAATTTGCAAAACGAGCGAAGCGAGTTCTGCAAACCACATGAGTACCTTAAAAATAATTTTAACACAAATATCATACAATATTTTTTCTACACACGACAATAAAAAGCGTACAGTAATTAAAAATTAAATGTTTGAAATCTCTTACATCCAGGTAGTTTCTAATAGCATCGTATATTTATACTAAATTATCGAAGTTCACATTTGTCAATAAAAACTAGCAACTATCATTGTTGGCTGATTTGTTTACAGAAAAATTGAAAATTTAAAAGGTCCTGTCAGTTTTTTTAAAACGCTGGAGCTGGCTGTTGTGATTTGCCAAAAATGCAAGAAATACAAGAAATCGATCCATTTAAAGACATAGGAGAAGCTGCTACTTTGGATTTACTGCCACGAAAATCAAGAATTCAATATGAGTTTGCTCATAACAAATGTATAAAATAGTGTGAAAACAAAGGCGTTCCTGGAAAGTATTCCGAAAACATATTCCGGGCCTATTTTGAGGAAAAGGCAAAGGTATGGAAGTCATCTTCTCTTTGGTCCCATTATTCAATGATCAAAGCTATGCCACATGAAAATAACGACGTAGATATCAGCAAACATTTTAAACTGATTGCCTACTTGAAGCATCAAGGAGAGGGTAACCAGGCCAAAAAATCAAAAATTTTGACTAGAGACCACATTGAACAGTTTCTTAAGTGCGCATCGGACGACGAGTATCTTCTGATGAAAGTAGCTACGATTGTAGGAGTATGTGGTGCCTACCGCAGGGAGGAGCTTTGTCAGTTGACTCTTGACAACGTGGAAGATATGAAGACTTCATTCGTTATTAAAATATCAGATACTAAAACCAAGGTACCACGAAATTTCACTATCGTTGAAAAATTTTATTTGGATTTTTATCGAAAATAAACTGATCTTTGTCCAGCAGATGTCGGCTCTTCCTAAAATATGTAAAAGGTAAGTGTGCCAGAAATCCGATCGGAATTAATACGTTCGGAAAATTTCCTGCTGTTATAGCAAGATTTATGCAACTTCCAAATTCAACACTCTATATATTTTCTTCGCTTTCGCCGTTCCTCTGCGAGCTTACTTGCCAATGCTGGAGCAAATTTGACGACAATTAAGCGGCATGGGGATGGAAATCCTCAACCGTTGCAGACGGCTAGATCGTGGATTTCTTGGAAAATAAAAATTCTATTGCTCGAAAATTGCTTACAGTACAAACGACATCAGCCGATGATGCTTCAGCCTCAACTGGACATGCTGTTGTTTATGTTCAATCCTCCTCAACCACGAAGAACGGCAGAACTGAGGAAGGAATTCATTTTTAAAGTTGTTCAAATTGTACTATTAATATAAGTGTAAATAAATAAAATAGAAATGTTTTTGAAGTTTTTTTTTTAAATTGGCATTTTACTTTTAACACTAGTGCCTTAAAGTAGTTATTTTAAGGCACTAGTGCCTTAAAGTAACATTTTTAATGGTAGTAGACAGTGGTAAAAGTTCCATTCTTAACATGTGCGTAGAAAATTTTTTTAATTCAACAACTCGAGTTATAAAGTAAATCGAAAATCAGACAGTTAGATATCTAAACAATAAAACGCGAACGCAACAAACGACGCAGTGACCAGGTATCATTCTAGCAATTGAACCATTTGTCAAAAAAAAAACAGTCAGTGTCAAAACAAGATTTTAACTGCCAGAGGTTTTATTTTGCGATCCGGCTCTTCTAGAAGAACTGACGTGTTTCCCGTCCCTTTCAACATATTTAATGGACCAAATTTAAATAAACGATGGGTTAGTTTGGGTCAAAGAAGAGCTTTTCTATTCATTAAAAAATACAGTCCGCCTATTCATTCAAGTATACAGTCCCACAAAGATTACGGTTTTTACTTCTACACAAATGGACAATTATTTTTGGCAGAATGAGTAGTCTATTTATACCTGATGATTTCCCATAATTCACATATTATAATATAGGTTTGAATATAACATGGCAAAAGATTACAATATTACAATATTCGGTACAGTCCTGCAACGATTCCTGGCTTTCACTCAAAAACTGCAATAGATGTGTCACTCGTATAAGTACATAACCATCCGAAATTTGGTCGGGAAAATCGTTGACGAATTAAAGTAGAATATTTTAGTCTCCGAGCACGCTTCTCTGGGGAGCTCCAGAGCACACGTTAAAGATATCGAATTCAGGTGCGGTTGTTGACATTTACTTTTTTTGCAAAACACTTAAAAATACACCAATAAGCGGTTGAGTGTGCCGCGAATTCCGAGCTTTTTCAGTTTAGCAAACCAAGTTAGCATTTTGTTCTATCGAACGCCAGTAATAAATCGCACACAATGATTATTGTAATAGTAAATCCACTACAATATTTAGATTTTATCACTAATTAGTTGCACATTTTCAATACAAACGGTCTCGGCTAACCCATTTCTATAAAATTAATACAGTGATATGGTATGAATTTCATAGGATTGCAAAAAGAGGCAATTTTTTTGGTTACGACTCTTTCAATTATTATTTAGAAAAAATAGAGCGATATTAGTCAGCAATTTTATCTATCACTCTTTTTGCCTCTTTTGAGAACAGGTATTATGAAATGTAATTTTGAATTGGAAGGGAACTAACCAAGCGACCAAGTGCGATAGGTTTATTTGTTGTGTAAACTAAACGTTCGTTTAATACTTATGCTGGGCAAAAATTTAAAATAGTACCACGTAGGATATTTAACTATTCATTTTGCAAGGGCGCTTAAAGTCTCTTTAAGTCACAGGGTAGCTTTTAAATTTAATTTTCTTAAATCAGGCATCCTATAACTGGTTTTATTGATTTTGTTCAACGTTTTTTATATATTTCATGTAAAAGATACGTTATTCCTAAACTCAGTATTCGACATGCTGGTTCATCCAACGAGGACTGAACAGGGCCATATTTGTTGCTTTCTTCCTATTTCGCGTAGAATATGAGAGAACACTTAAGAAAATGAATTGATTTGAAGCAGCGACATACAATTGACATTTCCTTAATAAGCACACCTTATTTATTAGTACATTTTTGAAAACGTCTTATTTTTTCCATACGTTTCAATAAAATGATTTCGTATTCATTTTTATATAATATTTAATATCCAAAATAACAACAATGGTACCATTAAGAAGTAAAGTAATGTAAAGAATTAGCATTGGTTTATGACTGAAAATAGCATTTCCTCGAATAGTTGTTTTTTTTTCGGCTAGCACATGCAATTAATTAAAATAGGCATCGGTGTATCAGAATTCTAGAGTATTATTTTCAAAATCAACTGGAAAAATTGTTAGGTTAGACATGTGATATGCGGGTTGTATTTTAATTATTCGGTCGAAATTTTTCATGTGGCGATTTTAGAGGAAGACCCTTTGAATTCCATGTTAGTTTCTGGAATTTCGCGAGCGTCGGTCCTCACAACTTAATCATTGAAGTTGCAGTGTTGGTGTCGTGGTGCAAGCTCTTGTGGGATTTTTCACCCGACCCATTCTTGAGTATAAGGCCTTACCTTTACCTTACCTTTACTAAATTGTGTGTTCAGTGTCTGAAACTCACTCCTTAAGGGGAGTTAGTACTGCTTTTGTCAGGTTAGTTGATTTTGTGTTTTTTAGTAACGTCATTTTGAGAAAATTTCATTTCCCTTAGATGGTCCATAATCCCTTTATAAATTTCTTTACAGAAGCTTTTCTCGCTTGTATTGTGGACTATTCCTTCCTGGAGAGTCCTGGATTTGCACAACGAATTAGGCCGTGAAAGATTCAGTTTTTTTTATAAACAAATATTTATTTATTTATTTATTTATTTATCAACGGTAACACCATTTTTACAAACAATAGGTAATAACACACTTACTAGTTTTATACAATTATACATATACATAATAATTCAGCATTATAATCTCATAACAATAGACTATGCAGCATAAAAAAGACAAAAAAGCCTGAACAAGTGCTTCACTTATAGAGGGTATAACAAACATTTTTATACTTTCGCAGGGATGCAGACAAATGCAAGATATCACAATTATCATTAAAACGTTTTTGCACTCTGGACATGGGGCTGTTAAGGCCATACACTGTGGGCAAAATTAAATTGGAACCTTCTTTAATGCTTAATAACTTTTTTATTTTAAAAGGATTTTTTAACATTTTTGGACATGTTATGGCCTAAGGCATTGGGATTAAAAAGAACTTTGCAAAGAGGGTCTGCTTCAGTGGCGTACTGAAAAGGGGGTATTTTTCAAAACCAATGTATTTCAGGTCGTTGCAAAAATCGGCCAAATGAAATAAAGATGTAAAAATGGGCAAAAAGGATTTGAAACGGTTCGGAATATTGACCATTAAAAAACCAGGTCAATACAAACAAAATTAAAATTTATACTTTAATTT
>MU182011.1:359821-374915 GCA_016904865.1 Pissodes strobi | reverse complement strand
AGGGTCTGCTTCAGTGGCGTACTGAAAAGGGGGTATTTTTCAAAGCCAATGTATTTCAAGTCGTTGCAAAAATCGGCAAAATGAAATAATGATTTAAAAATGGGCAAGAAAGATTTAAAACGGTTCGGAATATTGACCTTTTAAAAAAACCAGGTCAATACAAACAAAATTAAAATTTATACTTTAATTTGGGGAAAACCATGTCTTGTGGGCCAAATTAAATTGGATTCTTTTTAATGCTTAATGACTTTTTATTTTCAAAGGAATTTTTGTCATATTTGAAAGTGTTATGGCGGAAGATATTAGAATCAAAAATTAATTTGCAAAGCGGGTCTACTTCAGTGGCGTGCAGAAATTTTGAATTTAATTAAAATTTTTAAAATTAAAAAAAAAATAATTTTAAATTTTAATGTACGCCGCTGAAGTAGACCCGCTTTACAAAGTTCTTTTTGAATCTAATATCCTAGGCCATAATATATCCAAAAATTATAAAAAATCCTTTGAAGAAAAAGTCATTAAGCATTAAAAAAGAATCCAATTTAACCTGGCCCGCAAGACATGGTTATCCCAAAATTAAAGTATAAATTTTAATTTTGTTCGTATTGACCTCGTTTTTTATTGGTCAATATTCCGAACCCTTTCTAATCTTTTTTGCACATTTTTACATCTTTATTTCATTTGGCCGATTTTTGCAACGACCTGAAATGCATTGGTTTTGAAAAATGCTCCCTTTTCTGTACGCCACTGAAGTAGGCCCTCTTTGCAAAGTTCTTTTTAATGCCAATACCTTAGGTCATAACATATCCAAAAATGATAAAAAATTCTTTGAAAATAAAAAAGTTATTAAGCATTAAAGAAGGTTCCAATTTAATTTTGCCCACAGTGTAGTTTGTTCTATGAAACGGACAACGAAAAAGGGAGACATTTCTAGTGTTATGGGTATGACCTGGGGCATTAAAATTAAGTAATTTAAGGAGATTTGGAGCATCAATCAGACCATTTACCAATTTGTAGACAAAAACCAGCTCCTGCTGATACCTACGACCCTCCAGTGATTGTAAGTTTAAAAGGCTACATCTTTCGGTGTACTCCAAGTTGAAAATATCTATACCTAGCTTAAATGCATAAGATTTAAAAAACTTTTGTTGGACTAATTCTATAGATTTAATATGTGTCGCATAATGTGGCGACCAAACGATCGATCCGTATTCCACGCAAGGTCTTACAAAAGTCAAAAATAATGTTCTAATTATATATGGAGATAAATCTTTACTTTGGCGTAGAATAAATCCAAGCTGTTTAAAGGCTTTGCCAACTATTGCGTTAATGTGGGCTTTAAGATTTAACTCCGCATCAAGAATTACGCCCAGGTCTTTCACCTGATGTGTTCGTGTTAACTCATTGCCGTTCAAATCATAGATAAAGCGACTTAGGTTTTTGCTTTTAGAAAATGTAATAACAGAGCATTTTGAAGGATTTAGATGTAGTCCGTTTATGCGTGACCACTCTGCTAGTGTGTTTATATCCATCTGAAGTGCTTCTGAGTCTTGGATAGAATTTATTGCTCGGTAGACCTTCAAGTCGTCAGCAAATGACAAGTGAGGGGATGTGAGACCGTTACTTAGGTCGTTCGTAAAAAGTAAAAATAACCATGGTCCACAGTGGGATCCCTGTGTTACTCCTGAAGGAACTTCAAATGGGACAGATAAGTAATTATTTATTCTAACGCATTGGTATCTATTTCTTAAAAAAGTATTAAACCAAGATAGAGCAGGGTCTTGAAATCCCATAAGTTTCATTTTAGTGACTAACATGTCATGATTGACCTGGTCAAAGGCTTTTGAGTAGTCTGTGTAAATACTATCTGTTTGGACGCCCCTCTCCATAGCATTATTTAAATCCTCAAGATATTCTACAAGGTTGGTCATTGTTGATCTACCGGGGCGAAAACCGTGTTGATTTTCGACTAACATCCTATTACAAACAGATGATAGGTGAACGGATACTAACTTATCCAAAAGCTTTGGCATAGCAGATTGCAAATTAACACCCCTATAATTCTCTATGTTTTGTCTGTCCCCGGACTTAAAAATCGGTTGAATGTAGCTATACTTCCAAAAGGATGGAAACACTCCTTGGTTAAGGGACAACCTAAAAAGTTTAAGTATTGGAATGGAAAGAGTGAAAGCACATTTTTTTATTATAAATGGTGGCACTCCATCTGGACCAGAGGAGAAAGAAGAAGGGAGGTTTGAGATCTCTGAAAAAACGTTAGATAGCGTCAGATCGATGTTATTCATATGAATAACTTCTTGGACACCGTTGGGTGGTGTCAAAATATTTTCGTTGGAGTAAACCGATTTAAAAAAAGATGCAAATAGATTACACGGATCCTGACCATTTGAGCTTGTATTTTCGCCCATGTACATAACATCTGGAAAGTCGTTATTCCTTTTTAAATTATTTACATGTTTCCAAAAGACTCGAGGCCTTTCATGGAGCTCATTTTCTATTTTTTGGATATATGTTCTATAGCAATTTTGATGTAATTCCTTACATTGGGTTCGAAGGTCAGAAAAACAAGAATAATGATGATAAGAACTATTTGTTTGCTTAAATCGTTTATGTGCTCTTTTCTTTTCTAATATCAGTTCCTTAAGTTCGGGAGAGAACCAGCAGGGAAAGTTGCTTGTTCTAAATATTTTTATGGGAATGAATGCATTAAAAGCCTCGTATACTTGGTTATAGAATTGGTCAACCGATTCGTTTACGTTCGTTGTGTTGATAACAGTCTCCCAGTCCAGTGAAGCAAAAAAATCGTTTAAAGCAGTTATATTAGCATTACGGAAATCGTAATACTGTACATCATATCTAAGGGTTTTACAGTTATCAAAAGGTATATCTATACAGTATGAAATGTGGTGAAAGCCATCCTCTATCAGTTTATCATATGCAGATGTTACATTAACATCTGAAAAATTCGAAAAAAATAGATCTAAAAATTTACCATGCTGGTTTGGTATGTTATTTATCTGATTCAAATTTAAATACGAAAAGCTGCCAAAAACGACGATAGCTGGAGAGTCAGGTAAGCAATCGACCAACAATCCAGGGTTTATCCAGAGTGCATCAGGCATATTGTAGTCGCCAGTCAAAATAAACTTATAATCTGGGTATCGCTCAACAAGACTCTCCACCGTATCACAGTGTGAAACATAAAGAGACATATCTGACTTTGGAGGAATGTAACATGACCCAAACATACATTTACTGTTTAAAGATTGGACACATACGAATAGTTGTTCAACTAACTCACAACTTACAGAAATAGCTCTAGATTTTAATGTTTTTCTTACGCATATCATGACTCCTCCACCACGCAACTTTTTGCTTGTTTTACTGTTTCTATCAAATCTATATATGTTAAAATCACACACACCCATCTCGTTTCTATTAATATCACTGGACAGCCAAGTTTCAACAAATATCACAACATCATAATTGCACAAATTGATGGCATGTCCTATGTCTAGAATTTTTGTTCTCATTCCGCCAAGGTTTTGAAAATAGCAGCTTAATCGTTTTTTGGTTCGGGACCCTGATTCTTAGGTTGAACTGTGGTAATGATTGGTACACCCAGCTTGTATCGGATGACCAGGTTTGCTTCACCAGAGGCTTTTCTTAAATTCAGTTCGTCTCTTAGCTTATTATATTGGTTTCTTTGCAATTTGGTTAAATCTGGTCCCAGACCAAAACCGGTGTCCTTTAATCTATGTTTGTTTCTTAGACATGATCGTACAAGGTTTTTATTGGGCAAGATCACTTTGACTGGACGAACTTTATTGGTGGTTTGTTTGCCAATTCTAATAACCTTGATAGATTCTGGGGTAACTCCAATGGTGTTTAGTACCTCTGTTACTTTTGAGGTGTCATGGTTTATTCTAGACTGCTTATCCGTTGAGCTGCTTTCTAGGATGTTGTATAACATCACATTGGACTCTCTAGCACCTATATCTTGCATCTCTGTTAAAATATTAACTTGACTTTCTGCACCGTTAGAATTTTTGTCGCCTGCACTTTGATGATTGGCAGCTTTAAGGCTTTCTACCTCTTCTCTAAGAACTAAGATTTCAGATTGAAGCTGTGAAATAGTAGCATTTTGGGAATTCTTCATTTCTTGTAGGATATTTTGGGTAGTTGTATTTTGTTCAGAGATAGCATTAAACAACTGCACATGTAGCTGTTGTATCAAAATAATTACATCCTTAATGTCAACATCCCTCCTATTCAAAAGATTTGATACATCGCGATTAAAGTCTGGTAATATTGTAGGGTTTGGCCTTGGTATTGTCCCCGTTGTTGCGTCCATAGCGCTTGTGTTCATAACATAACCGGACTTTTATATTTCGGTGTTGTCACAGTTGTCGCTGCCGCAGTGCTTGAATTCTCCGGACTTTTAGGTAAGTCAAGCATTGACCGTCGGGTGAACGAAGTCGTTTGCCGACTCACTCTACTTTCTTCACACGACAAACAAATCCAATTATGTTTGCGTTGTTTTTTAATTTTGTTGTTGAATTCATTAAACTGTATTGTTGTTAGGCCTGAACAGCCCTTATGGCACCATCGGTAACATTCGGAACACTCAATTGCCGGTCTATTAGCAAAAATTTCGCGATGACAACTCACACACACCTCGCGATCCATATGTCTTTGTAAGTACCGTTTCTAGCGTAAACCGTACGAAAACTCTCCGTTTGTTGATATGAGTCGACGTTATCGCTTCTCGCATTCGGATTCGACAAAAAAAACATTTAGCAAAACATTGTATTGTACTCTATTGTCTTCACTTTAAATTTGAATTATTTGCTAATTTTAACTTTTGGGAAATCACTAATTCGAAAATCAGAATAAGCTCATTGAGATTTATAACTTGCAAAAGAAACAACTAATTTTGACCACTATTTCCCATCGAAAATTAGATAAAACGTAGACCCATCGAACACGCGTGTAAACAACAAAAAGATCGACTATTGAATTATCGATTAATTTAAACCATGGTAGTCGACTTTTTAACTTTTATTTTCTTAATTCTTTTTATTTCTAACTTTTGCGAACAAAACTCAACCTTAAGTAGCTATATTTTTTTGAACAGGTCAGAGTTCCTGACCATTGGATGTTTTAATGATACTTTAAAATTGTAGTACTTATGATTAACTTAAAACTCGTTTAAAGTTTTATAATTGATTGCGTGTTTCAATAACGCTTAGTCCTATTACTTATATCTATTTCGCGGCTGTTTCCGACGTACTTCAACTGATACCTATATAATTAGTTAGTGTTGCCTCCTAATGGACTAGTGTAAACAGACCATGGTCTGGGCTTTTAGTAATTTATTCTTTAAGTGATTAATTATTTGCTATATATTTATATTTTTTTATTTTCGATAATAAGCTTTCTTTGGCTATACGTCAGCAACAGGCTGACTTAATCGTTTAAATATCATTTAAAGTTTTTGCTTTGATAAACCATGTGGCATTTCAAACAATCGTTTGGATTTTTCCTGTAAAGTAATCGTAAAATTAGTCACTTTCATTTAATATGGTCATTGTTGTAAGGCATAAGCGGCCTAGAGTTCCAAAGGTACCACATTTTCTTGTTTTTTTTTTTATTATTTGATTTGAAGTCAAGTCCTTTCGACATTTCAATCAATAACTGGGTTTTTCTTTGCATTGTAACCAACGCCATTTTAGGTAATAAACCGATTTTCTATTTATATATCTCTCTGTTTCATTTAATTACCTTTTAGCATTATTGTTGCAAAAGGGAAGTAAGTAGTAAATATATTTGATTTCAATTATTTGGGCTTAATAATCAAATCGTTCTGATTTATTGATTTATCTTTAATCTAAATTGATTTAACTTTTGGTTTTATTGTTTTTTACAAGTTTTCATTATTATTGGTAAAGTTCTGGCGTTTACCGCTGATTTATTATTCATATTTTATTTTATTGCGAAGCCTAAGCCAAAACTAGTTCCATATAACAACTTGGTTATGTTCCGATTTGTGCCGTCTACAGGTTGATGGCGCCTTAGATAATTAATCTCCCACCCTACTCTCCTATATTTGAGCTAGGGCCTAATATGCACCCTTCAACGACAACTCGCTCTGACCTACGCATGGGTAATTGCAAGTTACCATAATTTTAATTTTTTATTTTTAATTTAACATTATTCACTGTCAGTTTCTTCTAATTTGAAGTAAATGTAACTCTGAATAAAATTAGAAGACACTAAAGAGCATGGCAAGTGGGCGTGCACCATACTGCTAATATACTTTAAATATGTTCAAAGTCAAAAAAATGCAGACCTAGGTATAATAATTTATTGCCCATTATAATATACGAGACATTATCAAATAGACGGACGGCTCTGGAATTTAATTTTCCAACAGCAATGCTGACTGTCGTCCGTTCCCTTGTATTTTTCGCACTACAGTTCCTCTAGTAGAAAATATCATGTGACAAAATAATATTTAAAAAAAACGTTTTCATTTATGCGTTCCATCATAAATCGATTGAACTCGAACCTTTTTCCTTTTTGCCTATCGGATAATTTTTGGATGGTCTGATTCCAAATGGGTAATACAATTTGTTTTATAACTCTGTTCATACAGTTCTTATTCCTTTTTTAGGACCGTCTTCAAACGAATGGAAGATGTTTAGCTCACTGTCTTCGTGTCTATTTGCAGCTGGGTTCTACAAGAAGCGTATATTATGTTACCGCCATTGTACAAGATCCCGGAATATGCGAAATGCCTTCGCTAAACTGGCAATTCATCAGGCATTAGGGTAAAGAGTACAGTTGTTGGCACTGTTGCAATTATTGACACCTTTAGTAGTTATCAGCGTTTTTTAAGAAATAAGATGATGCCAAAGCATTTCTTGGACTTTTCGCGAAATCTGGCAACATCGATCTATCGTACGCATTTATTGTTTTGGTTTGGTCTTGTCAGACAAAAGAATGTACCATAGTAATTAGATGTATGTTTCGGCTTCCCACAAATCAGGTAAGACACTGTGAAATTCGTAAGGATTGGTCAACTTGTAGCATGAGTCTTAAACTCTAAGAACGTAATTACTGAGACAGATGTGATTTTCATTATGTTATGGAAGATATAAAGTTAATTTCTGTACGTCCCACGACTCATATTTTCCCGCCAATTTTAAATAAATAGGGTGTCAATGACTACGTTAAGTTTTGATCGCTCTTACATTTATTGGCATAGTAGTGCCAATTACTGAATTTTGTTTAAATTTATTTATTTTCAGGTTTTGGTTTTTTATTCTTGTTTAAATGGTCTACTTTCATTTTGACTTAATAGGTTAGTTCGAAAATTTAAGCCAAACAGTAGTTGGCACTATGCCAATCACTCAATTTTAAGGGTGCTATTAATAGCCAGGGGGTTCTCGTGGTAAAATAGACATAATTAATACTGCTCTGTAACTTTGTGAGCTGCTTCATTCTAACGAGTCGGACAAAGTTTTTTTTTGCGAAAAATCTGATTAACGCGGGTGGAACCATCACAAACATTTCTACCACATCTGATAATACACAGGTATTCAGCTTGGAAGATATACCTATCATATTCGTGGAAGACTTAAAGCTTAATGAATCTGTGAGCCCAACAATAATTGAAGAAAAAATAGACAGCCAATTAAATCAGGAGTCAACCATCAAAGAAAAATATACAGAAAAAATAGAAGACTCAAGAAATAATTTAAATTTACAAGAAACCCCAGTAAAAGCGATAAATGCAAAAGAGGCCTCAAACTTGAAAAATGACCAACATAAAGAACCAATTTCGAAAAAAATGACAACATGATACGACAGAATTTAAAAATATTTGATGTGGCCCGAAACACCTGACCGGAAAGGAAAAAAAAAACACTGAAAATTACCTTTCGTGTTAACGTCTAACGAGTGGAAAAATATTAAGTCAGAAAAATTGAAGAGGAAAAAAGTGTGAAGATGCACATGAAGTAAGAAAACAACTACGACTGGAAAAAAGTAAACTTAAAGTAAACACCGGAGTACAGGTAAAACGTAACTTGGCTAAAGCAAAACAAAATAATCAGAAAAAAAATAGGCTCCTCTAAAAATGGAAAAAAAAAACGTTTAATCACACTTATTCATCAATAAAATAAACGTTACATCGGATATCGTTCTAACGCCCGCAAAAAATATCACCAATGGCGATAAACCTGATCATGTCAGAAATGTGTTTGCAAATGAACAAAACAATGAGAATGAACAACACAATATAACTGATAAGGCACCTGATTTTATAAATAATAGAAGAGTTATGGTTGGACTTTGTTACATATGTACCCTCAATATAACAGATAGAAATGACGGAATAACCTGTTTGAACTGCATACGTACTTTTCACCCAGCTTGTATAAGAAAACATAAAAATATGCCACCAATTATTGTTAATTCCTATATTTGCAACTCATGCGTCAAAAAAATGCCCTTTTAATTTTAGAATGTTTTCTGTCCGTACCTACTTATTTTTATTTATTTATATAAGTTCAGTATTATTATTTCTTGTATTATAGTTTATTTTTTAAATTTATTATTTAGATGACTTTCTTTTCGAATTTGTGTTTGAGTTCCTATAATTAAAATATATGTTTTATTTTATATTTTTGAGTTCTTTTCATCTAGGAGTCGTACGTGTTTAGTACCTAATATAACCATGCAAATAACTGAAAAAACTCAGTGCCAATTACTTGTTCTTGAGTGCCAATGTTAGTTTTTCAGACTATTTCAGATTTTTATAGTTTCAGTACTTTAAAATTAATTTTATTTCCCTTTACAATATTGCAATCATTTGTTTAAACCTAACTACAATGGAAATAATATCTTTGATACATTTTCTTAACTCAGTTTCTCTAAATTATTCAAAAAAACAAGATCTAGTCCTTAAAATGCCAATTACTGTACCTTTTACCCTATGCAAAGAAAATTTTGACAACTTACAAAATATCTGATGCAACAGTCAATTAAGTGCCTTAGGTTTATCTCTCACATTGACTAGGAAGTTTCTGAATTAAACACATTTAACTAAATGCACTAAGTAAAACTAACTTAGACACAATGACAAAAAGTTTGGGTAATCTGCGATAGAAACTCTTTTAGGTAATTTCCCAAATCTTTAATGTAATAGTAAGTAGTATAGTGGTCAGTATCCCCGCCTGTCACGTGGGAAAGCCGGGTTCGATTCCCGGCCGGAGAGTCACAAAAGAAGTAGTTATTGTAGTTCTGCAATAACGACCGTGGAAGTGCCACTGCGTTGTCTAAAAAGTGTCGTGACGTGCACGAATTGTGCATGATTCGATACTTGGACAACGTTGGCGGTTTAAGGCATATAATAGGTCACGGTACCCTCACGGGTGTATTATAGGCCTTAGCCGTTAGTGGCCTGCGGCCCACACATAAAGTAATCTGGCGCTTGAAGACTGTTGGGATTAATTTGGATTAATGCATTTAATAAAAGATATTTCCTATTCTTTAAAAATATTTCTTTTACCCCTCTCGACATTATGAGTAACTGATAATGAACAGCAAAGTGCTGCATACTCAGATATTCCGCAAACTCCCTGATCCATGTCAGAATTAATCGCTACAGATTGACTATTGTGTGAGATATTTTGCAAATTGCTTAATATTGCGAAGTAATTTCTCAGATTGCCCAAAGTTCAAGTAATTTTGCATAATACCTTGTGAGTTAATAGCGGGTAATAACAGCTAAAGTTTACGAGGTGCATATAAATTTAATGGAAATATTAACAACACTGTTGAGCTTGGGTACAACGTATAGGTATTATATAAAATATGTTTAGAATTTTACATATAATTCAATAACATATATAATATATAATTTAAGAAATTATTATATTCGTGAACTACTATGCATATCAAGTATTATTTTCAATTTTCTTCCAGCATGAAAACTATGAAAGGGAACGGGATGTGATACTATGGCACGGAAACCTGTACAAAAAGTATCTCATAAAAAATATTTGATTAGAAAAATATTTAGAAATTTGGGTAATCTGCGATAGATAGATAGATACTAGACCCATCCCCGTATTGACCAAAAACTTTTCAAAGATATTTTACTGTTAGAGCGAATTTTTGAGCCTATCTTGTATGCACTAATTGAAACACAAGCAAATTTCCAATATATTGCGGATCTGATATTAAATAACAGTCACATTTTCTGTCAAATTAATGTCAATATATTTTTATTATTATATTATATGGTATTTGACTAGTAGCATTATCTAAATTTATTTCTAAGAGGCAAACCTATTTTCTTACAAATTTGGCACGCACCCGAAAAATAAAAAGCCTTTCCTCGATCTTATATATTGAAGAGTCAGCATCATAGATTAAAATAAAACGATGAGTGGCGTTAAAGGGAATTCATATTGACGGCTGATAATGGAGAAAAGAGAAAAAGAAAGGAAACTTTGAATGTGATTAATAGAAGCTTGGGTAACAGTGAACCAGATCATTTATTGTGACTTCGTGGATCTCTTAAAAGTTTAAAATAACATGGTGTTGAAGAATTGTAAAGGTTAAGAACTTACTTAATTCCCCTATCGCTAAAAATTTTGGTACCTTCTAAAACCTAAAAAAAGTTTAAGCACTCACTTCAGGGTCGTACTTAGTGGTGGAAGTAAGATATGTTTCTTTGGAGGGGCTAATCATCATTCTAAGAACGGGCATTTCATGGGATACCTTTCTAGTCTAAAGACAAAGATACCATTTGATGGTAGTATAGAATCTCGAATAAAGAGAGGTTGAGGAAATCGGCAAATCTGGTTGGCAATCCATTCTATTATATATATTTTTGTATATTTCGGACTAAAAACCTTGCATGTCCCCTTGGTCTGTAAATCATATTTTAAATTAACTATATTTAAGGATTATATCAATTACGAAATTAGTGCAGCATTCTGTTCAATGTGGCTCTTTTGCCTTGCGACTTTAATCGTCTAGCTTATTGAATTACTTTGTTGTTAAGAGAATCTAATCGATTAGCATTTTCTTGACATATCAAAAGCATTAAGAATTTTTAAATTTGGCTACTAGTAATTCTAAAAATCATATTTTATACCTAAATTAATTAAGCGATCTTTTTAGAAAAGATTAATGTTTCATAATAATGCATATTCTGAAAAACTTCAATGGCTGATAACATATAGTTTTACCAATAAATTCCACAACGTATGGAATTGTCGTTTTTTTTTAAATTTAATTAATGATTTAATTAGCGAAAAAAGCTAAACTTAAAATGGCGAAATTCTTAGATTTATATTTTTACTCTCTTCACTCCCTTTATATTTTATATACAAATTTATGTCACAAACATAAAACATTGGTGCAATATTTAGATTCTTAGCGTTACATATTGTTAACGAAAGTTTCTAGTATAAGAAAAAACACTCAGTCTAAAGTTTAAACTTGATACTTGATTTTGAAACATAATTATTACGATTATTATCTAAATATGTTTTAAAAACAATCAGTAAACTTTCAACAAATTTTAGTATAAAGGATCGAGCGGACCGAGTAAACGACAACTTGGTTCAGATCGTGGTTCCTTTATGGAGCGTGCTAGCAACAAGTTCACCCCACTGTTCATCTAGAGCTATTTGGTACCTTCACGGGAAAGGCTCTTGGGTGTTCAACCAGAGTTATTTGGTATCTTAACGGGAAAGACTTTGCGGGGTTAACTCTCTTTTGCATTTTGTTCCTTTACGGGAAATGCACAAATAAACTTCTCTTAGAGCACGCCAGTTAAAGAAATAATAAAAATAAGTTAATTAAAGTCAGATATATGAAGTAACCCAAGCAACTCTCTTAGAATCAACATAATTTAAAAGTATTTCGAGGGAACCTCAAATTGCCTCAACGGTAAATCCTCTTTGACAATATTTTTACTCTCTCCACTCTCGTTATATTTTAGACAAAATTTTATGCCACGAACATAAGTTTTAAAAACATACGAAATATTGCACTTTTTAAGTGAAAAAACAAACAAAAAACAGAATTTTTTAAAATGGCCGGCTGGACATTACTTGCAAGAATTTTTTATAGGAATCAAATTATTATTTTCAAAATATATCGTTGGCAAAAACTCCAGTGGACGCTATAAAAAATGTGTTTAACGCTCATATTTTAATAAATCACACTTTTTAATGAGTAGTTAGTTAATATAAAGTTAATATAAAGTTAATATAAATGACTAAGCACCTTCATGTTCACATTTTTTGTATGTCTTCTCTTCTGTGAGCTGCTTGCCCTGAGTTAATAGTAATAGTCATAATAATAGTAATATATATTTCATATTTGCCCATAGGGCAAACAATTCACTAGTTAACAATTTAATCCTTAAACCCCCAAGGAGGGTCGCTTAAGAACCCCAAGTCCAAAAATCCTGCTCTAAATCTTTTATTTGGGCATACTGGCAACATTGCCGCTAGGTATGTTTGGGTTTGTGTTACTTGGAGCTAGCCCTAGTACGGCACCTAATGAGCCCAATGTATTATTTCACTTCATGCCTGACCCTCCGCTCGCTTCGCTCGCTACGGGGGCTCAAGGAACAGACACTAACCAAAACTAACCCAAGAATTAACGTGCAAGAATTAATACTTTTTACAAACATAACCTAAAAAAAATTAAAAACGACAGGAATTGAACTCCGGGCCGCCGCCACCGTATCACAGGCCCAGCATCTAACCACTGAACCACCGGAGCACTTCCACACCATTTACTGCACCGGAAAGACATCGGTAAACTGAAGGCTCATTAGGTGCCGTGCTCTGAATGTTTGTGTTGGCCTTTGCAAGCATTATTATATTATTCAGTTTGCGACCTCATTACGTACATCCAACCTACATGTGATTTAGGCGCGCCGGGTCCCCCTCACCTAAATATTATACGGCGGTACCTCGTACGAACATTTACGGGTCCATTTTTTTTTAAATACGCCGCATATTTTTTAACTGTTTTATTTTTCAGATCTATAAAAATTGCGACTCCTTACACAACGTGAGATAGAGGAAATAGCCGACAACATGGATTTTGTGTCTGAAGCTGACTATGAGAGTGACATTTCCGCAGTCGGTACAGAAAATGTTTCGGAGTCCAAGGATAATTTGGAAATTGGTAGTGAAGGAGTTTCTGGTTAAGAATTTACAGAACAAAAATATACTAATGATCAGGTTAGTGACGCATTTTACACTGCAAAGTCTGGCATGATTTGGTACAAGCAACCTTTTCTACGAACTCGCCGAATGCAAAGAATATACTAAGCCTGGAATGACACAATATAGTGCCGATGCTAACACAATTATAGAAGTTTTCAATTTATTTTAACGCCGGATATTTAAGATATCATTTGTCTACATAAAAATCAGGATGCTTCTAGATGTGATGACACTTGGAACGATGGAGGCGACTAATCAAAATCAATGGACACCACTTGAACGTGAGAAAGAATCTATTAAGGAACTGTGGACAACAAATACATCCATTCTTCGAACATTTTTCACCGCTTCATTATCAAGAAATAGATTTGAAGAAATCTCAACATTCTTACGATTTGAGCACCAATCTACTAGAGCAGAAAGAAAAGAGAATGATAAATTAGCTGCCATAGGAGACGTTTGAGATCTTTTTGTTACCAATTGTAGAAAAAGTTCTAAGCTATATGGCCATATTACAATTGACGAGCATTTGGTTTCTTTTCGTGGAAAGGGCCCTTTTAAGCAGTATATGAAATTAAAACCAGGTCGATACGGCAAGGCATTAAAATATTGGCAGCTGCTGATGTAGAAACTTCTTATCCTCGCATTCTTCAGGTCTACACGGGAAGACTTCCTAGAAATGTATCAGACAAAAACCAGGGGTACAGAGTAGTATCTGACTTAGTACAACCATATCACGGTACTGGGAGGGGAACAACTACTGTCAATTTCTTCACAAGCGTCCCTTTAGCTAACTATTTAGAGATATTTTAAACTCCTTGTTTCAGCATGTCGTTATCGTTATTGTGAGCATGCGCAGTACTAAAATATTATTACGATAACGTCTTCCCTTAATTATGAAGAAATAAGGAAGGTGTTATCATAATCGTTGTGCTTATTTCATGGGCTGCAAATTTGTCAATGCGCTTAGAAGTGACTAAGATTCCTTTGGGTTTGGCCAAATTTGATTAATTATTCGATGACAAGTTTGAAAACGTATAGACATCTTATTTTTATTATTTAACCTGGAATATCTATAAGGTACTTCACAAAACTTAAACATGGTTTTTGCATTTCTAATATTGTAGGGCGTTATTATTTCTTGGAATAAATAAATGCCAAATAATCTGACAACATAAGAAAAATTCGTACAGGGATGTATATGAGGTGATTGAAATATCAGTGTCAGTGACAAATTTGGATTCCGGAATCAAACCCAAACATCCTATTCCAACTGGATAGCATGGCAATCTAAGTTTGCATGGGTTAGTCTGGATGGTGTTGTTGCTATATGCGTACTATACAAATTCACAAATGTTATTTGTCATTGCCGGTATTTTTAAGAGGATTTTTGTCGTTCGTGTTAAGAGGTTTGAATCCTCTTTTATGAAAGGCGTCGTAATCGGTATAGATAATATCGTTAACCATAACACCGCCCAAACCTACTGTTATTTTTGGTTGGCTTAAAAACTCTCTATTATCCAAAATTCTTACCTTATTGAGAACTGTTCGTAAGAATAAACCTGATACTCCTGCAACCCTAAATTACGCTTCTAGGCCTTATTCACACTTTTATGTATGTTTTTACCAAGGATCTGAGGATGGTTTCTTATATTCGAAAAAAGGGAAGAATGATTCACGTTCTATTTAGCCAACATGATGAAGACAAGGTCTCTGAAGAAAATGAGAACATTATTAGATTATAACCAAACCAAAGGAGGAGTTGATAATGCTGATAAGCTTGTAAGGGAACTCTCATGTAGTCGCAGGCC